>JAUTXW010004146.1:0-442500 GCA_030620095.1 Kuschelorhynchus macadamiae | reverse complement strand
CAATGTCAGAAGGTACTTTTTATAATGAACCTTGAACATCCGAACATTCAAATGAGTAAGGGTCCCAGGCAATGAATTGTAAGTAGTGACAGCATTAAACGTAAATGACCTCCGAAACAGGGCACTCTGGTGATGAGGCATTGTTAATCTACCTCCATAGCGAATATTGACATTATGAACGTTATTGCGAAGTATCAAACGTTCCCGAAGAGAGGCTGGAGACACAAGCTCACTCAGAATTCCAATGATAAATGTACTAAAATGCAAAAGTCTGCGCGAATCCATCCTAAGCCAGTTTAGTTCGGAGAATGTGTGCGAAATATGGTCAAACTTTCTTAGGCCAAAGATGAATCGCGCACAGGCATTCTGCACCCTCTGAATGTGCGCTCTACCCTCGTTATCTATGCAAAACCCATAAACAAAGTCACTATAATTGAAGTTAGAAAGAACCAGTGACTCGCAAAGCATCTTTCTCAATTGAAAATTTAAGATATGCCTGTTATTGTACAATATTTTTAAAGATAAGTAAGATTTTTGAAACAATTTTTTTAGGTGATCCCGAAATCTCAACTCGATATCTAAAATTATCCCCAAGTTTCGCGCAGAATTTACTACAGAAAGCTTAATGCCATTTAATGTTATGTTAAAATTATCTTTAAGTAAATTGACTTTATTTTTATTACCAAATAGCATAAGGTGGGACTTAGAGGGATTTAACATTAAATTATGATGAGAAGAAAGTTGAGTTAGAGTTTCTAGATGTTCATTAATAAGTGCTTCAGACTCTATATAATCCTCAAAATCAAAGCAGTAATAAATTTGAGTGTCATCAGCGTAAGCCTGCACCTTACAATATTTCAAGGACTTTAGAATATCCGACGTATAGACAAGAAATAATAATGGCCCAAGTATAGAGCCCTGAGGAACACCAGACATTACTCTTATTTGTTCCGAATATTTGTTATTAGAAAATATTTTCTGATATCGTTCAGTGAAATAAGACTGAATGATTTGACAAGCCTCTCTTTGAAAACCATAATATTTTAGTTAGCTAAGAAAAGATTATGATTAATTGTATCGAACGCCTTTGAAAAATCTAGCAATATCAATACACTGTTCATTTTTTTATCTGAGGCACGAATAACATCATCAATCACATTAATCAGAGCAACCGAAGTACTGAAGTTCTTTCTAAATCCACATTGACTGTCGGGAATTATGTTATTAGAAATACAAAATTCATACATTTGTTTAAATAAGACTTTTTCAAGAATTTTGGAGAGTGCCGGCAAAATACTTATAATTCGAAGATCATTGAAACTACTAGGACGAGAAACTTTAGAAAGGGGCTTACCGATTGATATTTTCCATTGATCTGGAAAGAAACTGTTTTCAATACAAGAATTAATAATGTGCGTAATATATCTGTCTATAAAGGGACTGCAATATTTTAGCATTATAGGTGATATCTGATCATTTCCAGTAGCATTTGATTTAATTCCATTTAAAATTGTATGTGTATCAGATATTTCTGCCAAATTAAAAGAAAATTGTTCGGTAGTATTATTATTATTATTTATATTATTATTATTCATATTATTGTTATTATTAATATTATTATTATATATGTTATTATTGTAAAAGTTAATTATATTCCCACAATCAGTAATATTTTGCAAAAACGTACCAAAAAAATTATTTATAGCGTCAGGATCAGATAAATTGTTGGGAATTGAAATGTTATTCCTACCTGCGGTTATACTAAAATTTTTCAAAGCGTTCCAGGTTTTTTTTAGAATTTTTTTCTAACGATAATGAGTTTAAATACTGTATTTTTTCACGTCTAACCATTGCTAATGTAAAATTTCTCAATTGCTTATACCTGACCCAGTCGACGTTGTCCCTCGTCCTTTTAAATCTTTGCAGTGCTGTGTCCCTCTGTTTCATAAAAATTTTAAGATTTTCCGTTAGCCAAGGTGCTTTTGGCTTGGTAATAGGCGATTGTTTAACAGGAGTATGGATGTCAAACAACATGAGGATAAAGCCATTAAGCATATTAATTTTACAATTTATATTATTCTCATATAAAATGTTATTCCAGGGCAGATTTTGCATGTCTCTATGAAAGTCATTCACATTAAAACTTCTAAAAGAGCGGTAATGAATAATTTTAGGCTCAATTGGTGCCTTAATTAAGTCCAATGAGCAAAAAACCATTTTATGATCAGAAATATTTTCTCATGATATAGTACCATATTCACCAAATAACGAGATGTTACTAACAAAAATAGCATCCAACAAGGAACTTGAATTAGCAGTGATTCTTGTTGGCTCACTTATAATCTGCATGCAGTTATAGTTCTCAAATAATGAAATTAAAGGGTTATCCAAATTTAACAAATTTACATTAAAGTCGCCCAAACAAAAAATTTCATCAAAAATTGGATATAAATTAGATATAATGTTATCAAAGTCCGAAATTAAAAGATTAAAGTTTATGTTTGGTGGTCTATAAAATACAGAAAATGCATATGTTTTATTTTTTATTTTTATTTTTAAAATTATAAATTCCAACGCTTCGTTGATAGTTAAATTTAAATTTAATTCTTCAGCAAATAAATTGTTCCTAATATAAGCAGCAACCCCTCCCCCCCTTCCAACCCTATCTCTTCTAAAAAACTGATACCCAGGAATAGAAAAATGAACAGAGTCGTCACCAGCAGAGAGCCATGTCTCAGACAAAAACATTAAATCAAAATCATGATGTTTGATTAAATTTTGAAACTCATAAAATCCCGTGAAAATAGATCGAACATTCAAATGCCCAACCTTAAGTCCGTTACACATTTTTCAACAAGCTGTCAAATAAAAAACAAATGGAAATGGAAAATAGAAAAACCCTTTTAAAATAGAAACAAAAAGAAATAAATTATACTAGGTTTACACTTATATAATTAATCAAAAACGAATCCCAGGAGAGAAGAAAAAAAAGAACTATAAAAATAAAACTTGTGTGGCCATTGTTACATAATACAAAACATGCCAAATTAGAAAAGAAAATATTATAATACCAGCAAAGATATATAAAGACATTTGCTACATTACAGAACAAAAATATAAGGTTATGCAAAATTAACAACAGGTAAATAAACATATATCCCCAAAGCAAAAAAAAGAATAACCTTCAACTTAATGCATTATTAAAATAAAACAATTGCTCAATTATTTGACTATACATAGTAATTTTAAACAAACGAGTACTTGCCTTAATAGTTTTACGCTTCCTAAATATTTTGGAGGCGTTCTATATCATTGTTATCCTGCACACGATGCACAACCCCCGCACTTTTCACGTAAACATTGCCGTGTAGACACCACGCATTTTTCGATGAAAATTTAGCAACAGCGGAGTTTAAAAGTCTCAAGCGATACTGAGTTAGATCTTCCTTAATTGAAATATTAGCATTTTTAAGCATTCTACGACATTTTAGTACCTCGGACCGTTTGTTTACACTAGCAAATTCAACGAGGACCGCTCGAGGTTTATCAGGTACAGGTTTTGTTTCCACTCGGTGGCACGTTTTTACGTCAGATTTATTTATTGAACTCACTTTCATTTTTAAATTAAATAAATCCGGATGTTACGCCCACGGGAGAATTGCTCGCTATTATCAAGAACCGTTCTTAGCTTCTGATTTTCAATCTTAAGAGCAGTAGTCTCAGCCTTTACACTTTTCAAGTCACTTTCTAGGGACTGAAATCTCCCTTGAAATTTAGCCTCTATCTTGGAATAAATAGAATCAGCCAACTGTTCTTTAAACTGTTCAGTAAACATATTGCGCATCTCGTCCGTGACAACCTTCCTGATTTCGTCAAGGTCAGTGCGAGTGATAACCATTTTTCCTGTTTTTCCACACTAACTTTATTACTACTTAAACAAATATTACTGGGCAAGCACTAAAAGGGTTAAAAGAAACTTTGAAGTATTTTTTTTGTAATTTTAATGCCTTAAAGAAAAAAACTACTTCACAAAAATTGTTCAGTCTTTCAAACACCCCGGGAGTATTTCTTACGGTTTCAAATCCATCTATTATTCGATATCGTAGGTCATCGACTGTGTTCACCGGTGTTGTATACAATAGTGACTTGAGATGCCCAATAGGAAAAAATCTAGGTTATTTAGGTCAGGGGACCTAGGGGGACATAGCTGAGGTCCACCTCGTCCTATCCACTTGTTTTGATATACTTTATTTAAATACTCCCGAGCCAAAATAGAAAAATGTACTGTGGCGCCATCATGCATGTTCTACATTTGATTTCTCAGCATAAGAGGTAAGTCTTCAAGTAATAAAGGCAATTGGTGTTTCAAAAAAAGCCTATATGAGTCATTAGTAAGTCGGCCAGGTAGAAAGAAAGGACCCATCAAATGATCCCCGATTATACCACCCCATACATTTAATGAAAACTGCTCCAGAAAATGAGTTTCGACAATTCCATGAGGATTCTCGTCTGCCCATAAATGCTTGTTATATAAATTAATAATGGAAGTCCTTAAAAAAGTGGCTTCGTCAGTAAAACGGATGATACAAAGTTGGAGTTTGCTGCTAGCCTATTAAGGTACTACCTGCAGAAATTAATCCTTAAAGGAAAATCCCGGGGAAGAAGCGCCTGAACCCTTAGAATGTGATAAGGGTATAGCAGAGAATCATGCCCCAAACAACTTGATAGCTAATATTTAATAATACGGAAGTTTTTCTGATGCTGGTCTCTGGATGTTCTTTTATTTCGTTTAGAACAGCTTCTTCGATCTGTGGTGTTCAAACAGTACGTGGTTTACCTACATCATTGCTGTTCTTTTTAAAAGTTCCAGTTTCCACACGCAAGGCCTATAAATATTCGAATATATTCGGTGATCAGGTATTATTCTATTTGTGAACGTCTGGTTTCTCTTGCATTTTCATTCGCAAGGCCATAGATAAAATGAATCTCAGCCATTTCAGAATTCGTATAAATTGTAACGAGATTATGACGAGTATTTAAAACGCTTTTACACCTCTTAATATTGACACAACTTACGATTTGAAATGCCAAATGTCAAAATTAATAAAACAAAAAATTATCCAAATAAAACCATAGCCTACTAGAGACCATTTCAAAGAAATTAGTCTCATCTAGCTAATTACAGAAAATCGTTTTTTATTTTTATTTTCTCGAAAAAGGTCGGAGATACAAAAAAAATCTACAACAGGACAAAAAGTTTCTAAATAAGATAGAAAAATGATTTTGCTTTTTAGAATCTATACCAGTGGCGCATCGCAAAAAGGTTCACGGGGAGAAAAGAGGCCATGTCCCCTGAAAAAATATCACCCTGTAGATTTGGACAACCGTGTGACATGTGCAATCATACTCAAACTCCTATTTCGTAATCTTATTCCAAAATTTGAGGTAAATACCTCAAAAATTGCAGAAGATATAAGGAAAAAAAACTAACAAAATATTGAAATTACAACACCCTGTACATCGGTAACGCAGCGTTTGCGGACCTAACCTAATAAAATTACAGTCATAAAATAAACCAAAGAATCATCCCCTTCCGTTTGTACATGATATTTTAGGAACACCCTGTATAGTAGTCGTAATTTGCCTGCCTGATTATTGAAGAACTCCAACATTTATCAGAATATGTATCAGAGGAATAAATATTCATATAGAATACTTTCTGACCACATCAAAAATACATAGTGCAATGTTTGTTGTAAAATCCCAGATTTTTAAAGTACTGCGATTCCAGACAAAACTTTGTATATAAATATTGCCCAATTTTCTTAAATAAAATAATCAAAATGCATATATTCGCTCAAATATTATTGATTTAGTGGAGCAAGAAAACAAATATAGAGGTGAAATTCTTTGGCCCTTACGGTACACAGGAAGATAAACTCACTCAAAAAACTATGAGTAACTCGTTTAAAATTACGATTAGGTGCAGTATCATTTAACTACAAATAACTGTTATATAGAGACTTTCAACATATTAACATTTCCCAATAATAATGGCTATTTCCCTGAAAAACAAACTTCTTCTGTTTCATGATATGTCTACGTTTCTCAAAAGTTACTCATAGTTTTTACTTAAAAGTTTTAAGAACGAAATAATTCTCTACGAAGCAAATACGAAATGTTACAGCACCAGTATCATAAATATATTTTGAAAGCAGATGAGATAAAATAAAGTTCATATTTCTAATATCCCTGTATCATTGTAGTGGTACTTGATGTAAGAAATGTTTTATTTGATTTTTTAATAATAGCAAGTCTAGTTTTCCCTGGCGGGTAGCAAACATAGTCGTGCTTAAGTGTTTTTTAGAGTTCATTAAATAAAGCTTTAGCTTAATATTTGTACGCCCCCAAAGAGTAAAATCCAAGACAACCCGCTTCGTTTTTAAAATACAGGGTGATTTTGAAAATATTCAGTTTTCAGGCATTTCTTGTATCTTGGTTACATGAACCCCTACCAAAAAAATAATAACCAGTGTATTTCTACTTTAATACTTTTTAAAAATTTGTTTGCCTTAGTAAGAGCGCTGCCTTAGAAAAACTGATTTTTTTTTATGGGATAACCAATAATTAACTTTTTTTTAAAATGCCCTCTACACTGCCATTTCAGATATTATATATATATATATATATATATATATATATATATATATATATATATATATATATATATATATATATATATATATATATATATATATATATATATATATATATATATATATATATATATATATATATATATATATATATATATATATATATATATATATATATATATATATATATATATATATATATATATATATATATATATATATATATATATATATATATATATATAAATGTATATATTTATATATATATATATATATATATATATATATATATATATATATATATATATATATATATATATATATATATATATAGATTTTTTTTCGTGGAATCTAATGGAGTATTCAGTTTTTTTCAGAGTCAGCGAATTCTGAGCTATATACCAAATTTTGCCTTTTTTTAATGGGTATACTTTCAAGTCATTTTATTCTCATTAAAATATGTACATATATACATATACATATTTTAATGAGAATAAAATATATATACATGTATATATCGATAGCTAATAAGATATTACAATTAACAAAAAGTTCTTATGCAAAAATGTCATGGAAATTGTGAGAATATTTTCAAATATACAGGATATGTCACAAAAGTGATACAGCCATTTTTCCTTTTTTTTAAATGAACGACCTACCTTTTGCAATCAGAAACTTATGATCCATATCAATGTTTATTCAACCCGCCAAATATTTTTTTTTTAATTGATTGCGGCGTTTCCAAGTTTTTTTTTCCTTTTTTTTTTCTTTTGTAGACAGATTGGGCAGATACCATAAAATATCATGTAAGTGTTACTGAGATTTCTTTAAATGGGTGTTAAAGGCTTAAGTCAAAACTTTGTTAAATTAATTTGAATTTTTCTCAAAATTTTCAAATAAAACACATGTATGTTTTACCCCGACTTGAAGCACTTATTTATTGTTTCTTTAAATCCGAATTATTTTTAAAACCGATTGCGCTGTTGCAAAGTCGTGATTTATTTTCTTAATTTTCCACCATATCCATAGGGGGTATCTTCAAACAAAACCATTTTGTTCTTTTAAGAAGTAGAAAATTGACAAGTATTAAATGACGAAATAACTATAACATGTTAATATATTTGAAAAGGTGTCAGCGAAGGGAATACAATGAACATATACAGGGTATCACTTAAAAAAAAAACATAAGTTTGGTCTATATTTCAGAACTCGTCGACTTGGAAAAAAACTGAAGGCCCTTGGATTCTACGGAAAAAAATCGATATGAATCAATAATTATTTTTTTGCTATGGGTACATCTAAAAAAGTGCTCGAAATTTATTTTTCTTCTCGATTTGTGTACGTTATTGTTATATTATGTTTATACGTATTATTAGTGAATACTGTTACTGTTAATCATTATTATTTTAAAATTTGAAAGCCTTGTTGTGGTTACATTTAAGTTTGTAATTTTTAAAAAATATTTAAAACACGAATATTTCGATACTTTCAAAATATTCTCTAGATACTGATGCGAATAAAAGAGAATTTTTATTACAGTGACCCAGTTGTCGAATTACTTATTGTCAATTGGCGATACTGAAACATATTATTTCAAATTAGTAGGTAGGTTATATCCGCTAAAATGTTTGCTATAGTAACATATTTACATGTACGAATACCGGCAATTATTCCACATCATTTTGCTGCAAATTTTTCATTCCTTTTTATTTCTTTTTGTATATGTGAAAATTAATAGAATATTAAAAAAAATACAGATGTACAAAATTATGTACATTCTTGATTTTGCTTATCTTCAGATCATCATGTTCGATTATATTTATTATTACCATAAAAAATAATTTTTGAATTTAATAAAATAAAGTTTAGTGTGATTTGTTTTCATTGTAATTGTTCATAAACGTCGTTACAGCAATTGAGAATTGTTGTCTGTTGTAATTTTTTGCATATTGTAAGCTTAACTGTACTAAATATAAAAATTCAAAACTATAAACGTGCGTAACACCTGTATTTGTAACAATATTTTGAAGAAAAATAATTCCCTGATATTTGAATAAATAAAATATTAATCATCCATTTTTCTTTCAATTCTGTCCGGTCTTTAATCTGGACGATTGACTTATATTTATCTCAATTTAATTTATTTTGCTTGTATTTGAAAATTCTGAACCCTGAAGCTGAACTATTTAAACATATTACAAAAGTCTAACTATAAAGACTAATTCTTTCCACTAGCTATTGTACCTGTACTTAAATCGTTGAAATTCTAGAACCTTCATTCTCTTAAAGTTACTATCAGTTTGCAATAATTTTGATTTATGAAATACTAATTGACCTTTTAATTTAAGTAATGTTTGAGTCACTCAATAAATTATTTTCACTCATCTGGAATATTTGCCAGTACCCATAAAACTAACTACAAAATATATTTTTTTTATTTACACATTTGCATATAGTAAATTAAATTACATTTGACAACATCTTAAGTACTAAATAGGATTGATTCCCAAGTTCCGGCTAATTAACAGATATTAGCATAAATAAAATTAATATTAACGTTCAACATATAATAAAAATAGCCAATAAACAGTAAAAAATATGCTGCCATACAGCCTGTAAATAAATAAGATATATGGAACAAATTATAGCCATTCATTTTTCCCAGAAATTCGTACTTCAATTCAATATCAGAAGAACTCTTTTATAACAAACTACCACCTTGCAAAATTGATTTTTTTCTCCAAAATGAAACTATCATTACAATTTGTAGATTGATTACATTATCTTGTATTGTTAGTAATAAAAAAAATAACCATATTTGTGTATTGTGTGTATATAACTAATAATAAAAATACTACTTCACAAAAATATTGTTAAATGTTAATTTAAACTCCTTGGAGAGAAGGGATAGCAGGGTGAACATTTAAGATATTTTTGAAGATTAAATTGGTTGACTGGTAAAATTGAGGTATGTACAAAGTTTAATAGTTGTTGAAAATATGTAACCTATATAATAAATTTAACAAATAAAATAATAAACTATAGACAATTTAAAATTGTATTTATAAAAATTTAAATTTAGACCATATGTGTGCACTGCTAAAAATGTTAAAATATTAAAACGTGAGAAAACATAAACATGAAAAAGTATAATATTAAAGTCACATTAAGTGGTCAAAAGGGACGAAATAACTAAAACAAAATGGCAAGAATTATACAAACTGTTTTAGACAGTATTCTTTAATACACGAAAAATCACGAATTATTTAAAAGAACTGCCTCTTCTTAAGTGATCTGATAGGAATATAAGAAATCATTTTCAAATCAATTAGATTGATTTTTTGGTATCCAATGAAATGTCGTTGTAGTATTTGGTAAAGTAAGAAATCACCACTCTATCCATCTGAATAGAACGATATTCGTCCTATCCTCATTAAAGGATAAGATATTCACCTCAAACTACCATATTTACTACATCTTGACGCCTTGGCGTTTAGCTACCGACGCGACGCTTTCATTATTTATTACATATTCAGCAAATTTAGTAAACCTTCCATCAGCACCACCAAATATCCCTGGGGCACTCGCATATATCGTTCTCGAGTTTAGAACAGAAAACAGTATATTTTATTTTCTAAGTATCGTGAGAGTTTAAGGATTTGAGATATTTTTTGTGACGATTGTCTTTTCTATTTACCCTGTATCTATTTATTTATTAAACATAACGCATCATATGACACACGTTAGTACCGTCACGGTCACCCCACCTCTTATTTCTGCATTCCTATTATTAGCAAAGCAGTGTAGATCGGAATGGAATACATGTAGGTACGTCTATAGGGAAATATAATAATACACGTAATATTCGGAGTTTCCTTTTCCCATAGGACGTTACAAGTGGCGACGAGGATGGGATAATTATTGAACTCGCGATTTAATATTTAGTGTTTATAAAGACAGTAAAGTAGTGTGTTAAAGCAGTAAGTGTGTATAGTGTGTGTCAAAAATGGCGGCGACCGTTGGTTTGCAGTTGGAATTTGACCCAAAAATACATGACTGGACTGTGCACATAAATCGCTTGGAACAATTTTTTGTGGCAAATACTATAACTGACGAATCCATAAAAAGAGCTATTTTGCTAAATGGACTCGCTCAAGATGCCTTCATTTTGTTACAAAACCTGTGTCTTCCTACAAAGCCTTCTGAGGCTAATTACAAAGATCTCCTGCAACATTTAAATGGCTATTATAGTGGAAAAACCATTGTTTTTGCCGAAAGGTGTAAATTTTATTCCGCGTATAAGTCACCGAATGAAAGTATTCAAGATTGAGCCGTCAGACTTCGTAGTTTATGTGTAAAATGTGAATTTGGAGAACAATTGAAAAATATTCTCCGTGATCGATTTATTTGTGGATTAAATTCCGGAAGAGTTTTGGAGAAAATGTTGGAACAAAAATCCAGTATTACCTTCGATGCAGCTATAAATATAGCATTGACAGCTGAAACCAGTGCTATCAACCTAAATATGGGGAATAATTCTTTCGTGAAGCAAGAACCTCACGAAATTTTCCGACTTCAAGGTTTCCAAAGAAGTCGGGGCAGAGGTAGGTCACAGCAAGGTCACCATCAGGGAGGCAGCGCGCGCTTTTCAGGCGGTACGACTGCTGGTACCTCAGGTTTATCCGGCAACGTTGGAAATAACAAAACAGGTGATAGTGAATTGTGTTCTATTTGTCGGAAAGGTAAGCATTTAGAAAGCAAGTGTTTTTATCGTAACTCGAATAAATATTGTAGATATTGTCGTACAAAAACTCACAATACAGCAAATTGTAAACATAAAAATATAAATAGCTTAAATATTGAAAATGTTACTGATAATCACAATGTTTTGAACTCCGGTTTGAATTTGAATGGTTTTCCGGTCTATACTCTTCAAAATAATGTTTCTAAACCAATAACAATTGATATATTTATAAACAATAGGTTGTTTAATTTTGAATTAGATTCGGGGGCAGCACTTTCTTGTATTCCTGGCGTGATGTATGAGAAATGTTTTAAAAATGTTCCGTTGATTAAAACAGATGTAACTTTGGTAAATTATACAGGCGGGAGAATTTCTCCAATTGGCCAAATTGAATTATCTGTTCAATACAATAACAAAATATCTAATTTGAAATTTTATATTATCAAAGAGAGCAATATTGCCTTACTTGGCAGAGATTTTATTTGTAAGTTTAACCTGGAATTTAAGCAAATTAATTACGTCTCTAACGATCAGTATATACACAAATTAGCAGCAAAATATCCAAAGGTATTTTCTAATAAAATAGGATGTTTTAACAAACTTGAATTAAAATTATATTTAAAAGAAAATTCGGTGCCTAAATTTTTTAAACCCAGACCCTTGCCATATGCACTTAAATCTAAGGTTGAAACTGAGCTAGATAGGTTAGCGGATTCAGGAATAATTACGCCTATAGAACATTGTGAGTGGGGCACCCCAATCGTTCCTGTTTTAAAGGAAGATGGTTCTGTTCGCCTTTGTGGGGATTATAAAATCACTTTAAACCCATTTTTAGTGGCGGACAAGTACCCTATTCCGCGAATTGATGATTTGTATGCTAAACTAAGTAGGGGTGAGCAGTTTTCAAAAATTGATCTGAGTTCTGCATACCAACAAATTGTTCTTGAAAAGGAATCCGCGAAATTAACCACTATTTCTACGCACAAAGGGCTATTTTTTTATAATAGATTACCTTATGGGGTTAGTTGTGCTCCAGGGCAATTTCAACGAATAATGGATCAACTTTTCCGAGATGTAGAGGGCGTATCTGTCTTTCTGGATGACATTTTAATTACCGGAAAAGATCGCGCTGCACATGAGCAAAATTTGGAAAAAGTTTTACATATTTTAGAAGATTGTGGTCTTACGGTAAAAATAGAGAAATGCAATTTTTTCGCAAATTCTGTTTCTTATTTGGGATTTGATATAAGTGCAAATGGATTGCATAAGTCCAAAACGAAATTAGAAGCTATTGAAAAAATTGCAGTACCACAAAATGTATCGCAACTAAGATCTTTTATTGGGGCAATAAATTACTATAATCGATTCATACCTAACATTCCTTCTATTTTACATCCCTTATATAATTTAATAAAAAAAGATGTGCCATGGAATTGGACAAACGAATGTCTAGAGTCCTTCGAAAAAGTTAAAGGTATTTTGCAATCGAATAATTTCCTAGTTCATTTTAATCCTGAACTTCCATTAAGATTAACTGTCGACGCCTCTGACTATGGTGTGGGGGCAGTCTTATCTCACGTTTTTGAAAACGGTGTGGAGCGACCAATTTGTTTTGCATCCAAAACATTAAATGATCAACAAAAACGTTGGAGTCAAATCGATAAGGAAGCCTTCAGCATTATTTTTGGCATAAAAAGATATTATCAATTTTTATTTGGAAATAAATTTACTTTAATTACAGATAATAAAGCACTAGTATCCATTTTTGGACCAAAAAAAGGCATACCAATTATGGCAGCCAATAGGCTCCAAAGATATGCTTGTTTTTTGAGCGGTTTTGATTTTGATATAAAATACGTTAGCTCTAGTAAAAATATTGCCGATTTCCTTTCAAGAATGCCAATAAAAATTTCTGAAAATAATGATATCGATAATTTTGATTCCCTACATATAAATTATTTAAACGAATGTTCTGATTTAAAGATTGACTTGTTTAAAATTGAAAATGCATCGCAAAAAGATAAAATTTTGTCTAAGATTTTTACTTTTGTTTTGTCAGGTTGGCCAGAAAAAATAAATAATCCGATTTTAAAACCATATTTTCACAAACGCGACGAACTATCAATCACAAATAATGTTCTTGTATGGGGACAAAGGGTAATTATACCAGAATCCTTACAGACTTCAGTTTTGGAAATGTTACATAACACCCATATGGGCATTGCTAAAATGAAGTCATTAGCCCGTTCCTACGTTTGGTGGCCTAGTTTAAATAGTAAAATTGAAGAGTTATGTAAGTCTTGCGTTGTCTGTCAAATTTATCAGAAAAATCCTAACAAGGGAATTTTGCATTCTTGGCCAATTGCAGAAAATCCCTGGGATCGTATACATATAGATTTTTTAGGACCTATAAATGGAAAATTCTCTTTAGTTGTTTTAGATGTGTTTTCTAAATGGCTAGAAGTTTTTGTTATGTCCAGTATTACGTCAACACAAACCATTGATAGACTTAGAGGGCTATTTGCTAGGTATGGATTACCTAAAACTCTTTGCTCGGACAATGGTCGGCAGTTGACATCAGAGGAATTTACACTATTTTTGTCAGAAAACAATATTAAACATATAACTTCACCAACATATCATGCAGCATCCAACGGAGCTGCAGAAAATAGTGTAAAAACTGTGAAGAATTTTTTGATTAAGGAATTAAGCATGTATAATAATGAAATTAATTTTAATCGTTCATTAGATAGATTTTTAATGACCTACCGAATAACAGAACATTGCTCAACTGGGGAAACTCCATCTCGCTTATTTTTAGGTAGACAAATTCGTTCTCGATTTGATTTATTAAACCCTTGTAATATTAATGAAAAACCACCTAAAAATGCTTCTGAAATTATTGAAAACCTCAAGAATGCTCAAGATAAAAATAAGAAGTATTTTAAGGGGGAGAGAGAGGAGAAATTTTCAGTTGGTCAATGTGTATATGCAAAGGATTATCGTAATATCGTAAAACCAACTTGGACAATATGTCATATTGACAAAATACTAGGTAAAAATGTGTACTTGGTGAAAGTGTATAAAAATGAAAAATTAGTGTGGAAAAGACATCAAAATCAGTTACGGAAATGTGAAATGCGTAACCTTAATGAAATTATTGAGGTAAATGACGATGAGAGCGATCTAATAACAGAAAATAAATTAAATTCTCCTACTGAAACAAATAATCCATTTTCCTTGCTTATTGAAAATAAACCGAGCACTTCATCGTCACGGACTTCATTATTAATAGAAAATAGACCTAAGCGTATTCGAAAATCGCCAGATAGATTAAAATATTAAATATTGTGTAAAAAAACTGGTATACTTACCTATAATAAAATTAAAATATTTTGCATTTACATGTTTAGATTAACTAAATAATATTATTATAAATTGGAAATGCAAAGAAATTAAGGAGGAGAGAGTGTGACGATTGTCTTTTCTATTTACCCTGTATCTATTTATTTATTAAACATAACGCATCATATGACACACGTTAGTACCGTCACGGTCACCCCACCTCTTATTTCTGCATTCCTATTATTAGCAAAGCAGTGTAGATCGGAATGGAATACATGTAGGTACGTCTATAGGGAAATATAATAATACACGTAATATTCGGAGTTTCCTTTTCCCATAGGACGTTACATTTTTAATACAAAGTAAATAAAATGAATAATATCCCATCTGAAAATGATTGGTCAAAAGACCTCTCCCGAGTGCCCTAATACTTTTTCTTATTAAATTTGACTTGCATTGCGATATATGAGGTTACAAATAGTGCAATACTTGGTGCTATCCGCCGATAAAGCTTAAATATATAAAAAAGATGATTTTTTGTATATATTATGTAACTATTACGATAAAGTTTTTTTAACTTAACACTAATTCTGAAGATATCAATCTATGCTACAAGTTAACTGAATAACGTGAAATATAGTTTTTTACAATATATACATAGAGTGGTGTGAATGGCATAGATAATAGAAAAAAAAAGATCTTAAAATTATCAGATGTGAATATATTAATTTCAACAATTAACCAGAGCTTGAATTCCAATCCTTGTTAGAAACAAACAAAACAATGACTAGTTAAATCATAAGAAAAGTAACCACAGTTGTAAAGTTACAGCGCGTTAATGTATATGCAGATAACTAACTACCTTAATCTAGTAATTTATAAAAAACGAAATAATACATTAAATGTTTTTTTTTTTAAATACATTATATTTAATATGGTCACAAGGTAACTGATGTTTTGTAAAAAAAGGAATTTGATAATAAATTAGTGCGTTTTCATTCTATACTATGGTCACATAAATTATTAATTGATTTAGGATTTTTAGCCTTATGAATGAGTTCTAATATTTATTTTTTTTTAAATTTGTACTATCTGATACTAATATGCATATGAGCAACTTTTATTGAGGCCGAAAGAGTTCGATTTCTTAAACTATTTTCCATGTGATCTTTTGGCACAGACCATATTAATTCCAACAGTTTATATTTACATCCATAGCCACCCCTTGTAGGGTGAGCAAAAGGGTTTATATTGATTATAATGTTTACAAATTTCACGCTGCAAGATACCCTTGCAGAATTCAATAAAAGATTTATCTGGGTCATTTTTTTTTTGACAATAATTTTCAGCTTAAGCCAACTAAATAGTTCCGATTGATCATTCCAAACTAACGCAACGTTTCACGCATTACTGGATCAAATAAATTGTTGACATGTTAATATGATTTGGAAAGTGTGTAGTCAAAGACTCTTATTGGCGATATTAAGTAACATAATAATCAAAACATTAAAATTTTCTACTTTATCGAAATTTTCCTGGGGAATTGAGTCTTGAGGGTATAATATCGAATATTAGAATTATTGCACTAAATAACAGTGCAAAGTTTTTATTTGATATCTAGTTATTAGATTGTGTATATACCACAAAGATTTCCACAAATAAATAATGTTCTATAATTATACAAATAAATGCTCAAACAGACATTAGTCTGTCAAACATAAGCAAAACAAAAACATTTTATAAACACAAAGTCGTCTAAAAGCAAATAGATGCTTTATTGTAAATCAAAAGTGAAAAAGCCTATATAGGTTTGTATATTTCCCAGCAAAATATCACTAAAACTGATAATGAGGTAATTCCAGAATGATTGATATTGTGGCCCACAGGAAAATCAGTCAGGGTGACAAGGGTCGAGAGTATTAAAACTTTAGATATTAAATTAACGAATTTGTTAAGTTGTGGTTTGGAACTTTAAGATAAATTCATACAGGCAACAGTACACAACGTGTCAGCTACCCATTCACGCTTTTACTCCAACCGTGTAACACCAGATGTCTCATGGGATTCGAAGGAGAAATTGGACAGTCCTCAATGTAAACCAGTGGCAAGATCGTAATGCGGCAACATACACTCCCTGGGGTTCCTATAATGGAGGTGGATCAGAATCCAGGATGAACTACAGCTCTCACCAGGAACAGCTACCCTAACAAAAATAATCAATCAAAATATGACATTATGTTAATAACTTTTAATTGTGGATTTTATGATTTTTTAATCTGATTAGTTTTCACAATTCATGAAGCGAGATAGGATAGGTGTAGAATAAGTGTTCCGAGATTGCATATTAAGAATCAATAAATATTTTATATGACCTTGCAAACTAACTCGCACATTTGATTTATAATAAAAGTAATAACTTAAGATAAGGTTTCAATATATAACTTTTTTTCTCTACAAACAGCCTAACATAAAGCTTAGTTAATAGTTTTATTAGTAGCAAACGTAGAAATTGTTCTGATTAGGTGTATATTATCTACTTAAGTATTCCTTATTTATTATAAAAACACCTTCTCGGTAAGAAATTTATCAAGTGTATAGTATTGGTTGATGTATATTATATTGGGTATTACTTTCATAGGAATATATATTTGACTTATCCTATTAACTATCTATTTTTCTTTAGATAGCGCATTCATCTAAGCTCATTGTTGCAAACATTTAAATGAAGTTTTGTCCCAAAATAAGTTTATATCGGAAGGCCAAATTTAATTTTCCCCATTCCTCCATAATAACATACATACTTCATGTTGTATTACAATACAAATACATAAGAAACTTAGAAGAGTTGGCATAGCAAAAAAAAAACAAATTTTTCTATAGTTCAACGACTACTTTGGAAAAATTATCATATTTGACGCCCATTTAATTAGAGATGAAACTGTGTTTTATAACAAGTTCGTCACTAACTTTTTTTTTTCAGTTTCAGTTCATAACAATTTTTTTTTATTTGAGAAATACGTAATCGCATGTCAGGTCTTGTTTATTAAAAGAGAATAATTATCTTTGGTCATAGTACCTTTTAGTCTTAGATGAGCAAATGTGTTAATGTTGAGGCACATTACTTAATTTTGGAAGTTACTGATCATAAAATTTAATTCTAAGTATTGTCACAAATTTAAAATGAAGTCTTTAAAGAAGCTACCTTAATGACCCCAGAAGAAAATATATATTGATCAAGACACGCCAATTTGGTACATATGTCAAGACTATACTCCATAAAAAGAAATACCCCCACACGCACCATACTATACGCAGCACCTCAATCGACAAATATACATAAAGACAACCGGAAAGTAGTTCATAACTGGTACCACTTTTTGTCTTTGTACTTTAACATGAGCTCATGCGCCGTAGAACTAAAATTCTCCGCTTCGCCGCGCATACGCTCCGCCCTTTCCTCTAACTGGGATAGCTTCTCGCCACGTTCGAGCATCAGTTTGTGGGCGCGGTTAACTTCACTACACGCGCTCGACGCTCTTTGGCCGATTTCTTGCATGTTGCCTGGGATGTGCTTGGCTATCGATTTATTGGCTTTACCACTCGATTCACCAACTAAAAGAACACCCTGATTAGATTCTAATGGCTAGTATTGAAAATGTTTTCGAATCACTTTGCATGTAGTATGGAAGAAGTCTGGGCTACCCTTAATATTTTCATTATTGTAAGATTTTGTAAAACCCGCTGAAATATGTAAATTGATGTTAGCAATATTTTTCTTTAAATGACAACCTTGATTATGTGAACCCTCTTATGAAAGCACTTTTCAAACTGAGTATGCTCCCAAATGTAAATGACAGTTTGTCAAGCTATTTCAAAATAGAAGCATAAATAGTTAAAACTTCTATTCTTGGTTATTATGAACCATTTTTTTTCGCAAAGGTAAAAGAGTTCTACTAAATTTTTTAAATTCAATATTACAGAAACATTATTAGACTTCTTTATTTAACTTGAACTAGTCATTTTCATGAAATTCCTGTCTTCTATTGCTATATTTGCTAAAAGTGATGTTCATTTACCATTTGACAGTGCCCTAGTGTTGACCCAAATTCGTTTATTTCTTCTGTGAAAGGGAAGTAATCGTGAAAAAATCACCCTTCGAGATTTTTTCAGATTTTTACATTTCAAGGTCCCTAGATGCCGAAAAACATGTTTTCTCAACTCCATCGGTCTGTCTGTTCGCCGCATAACTAAAAAGCTGCTTACCCGATTGACTTCAGATTTTGGTTGAAAATTGAGGGTCATATGGGGATGACCTGATAATATTTTGGTAAAATCCAATATGGCGGCTTAGAATCTTTAAAAAAATTATTGCTAAAAAACTACTTATCTAATTTTTCTCAAATTGTGTACACAAATCAAGTGTGAATGTAGGAATCAAGTGGTAAAATTGTGGTTCGAATCCAAAATGGCAGACCAAAAAATGGTGGCTTAATAAATTATTTAAAAATTCAGCCTGAAAACTACTTAATGGATCGATTTCAGATTGTGTATCATAACTAATAAAATTGTACTATACAGATAAACTAGTAAAACTATGGTGCTAATTCAAGATGGCGGAAAAAAATAGCGGCCAAATAAAATATTTGTAATGGTGAAACAAATCACTCAGGTTTTATATATTTTCGGATTTTAGCGTTCCTAGATGCCAAAAAAATATGTTTTGTCAATTCCGTCGATCCGTTTATCGCGGCATAAATTAATATTTAAAAAAATCAACGTAAAAATCTTATTCAATCGATTTTTGCAGAAAAATTAAATGTGATATAGGGATAATAAACTCGTACGAATTCAACGTGACGTAACAAAATGACTGCGTGTCAATGTAAAAACTACTTATTAAATTTATTTTAAATTATGCCTAAAAATCAAGTATGGTATAGGTGTAGAAACTCGTCAAATATAGGTAGGAATCCAATGAACAAAATGGCGCCTAATAAAAGCTTTAAAAATACAGTTCAGGGTAAAGAAAATTTACCGTTTGATTAAGATCTTAAAAAGAATAATCGAGCGGCATATTAGGTAGACTGACCAATCTGGTCATTCTATTGATCCTCGTCGTTGATGAGACACATTATACTTAGTTTTATCAGGAAAAACTACATGAAGTAGTTGGGAAGAACAAAATTAATGTTGGAATCAGTTCAAACTGAAAAAAGTACAAATATCTGTCACCCGTGAGATCTTCCTCAAAAGAAAATGACTATAATCATAACTTTTATTATACCCGCCCGTGTGGCCTTAGGGTTTGTGTTTCTTGAGTCCAGCGAGGGTTTTGCTTTTGCCCAATACCTGCAGTTTTATTTGTTTATTGTGTCATGTAAATACAAAGCTACCTCAAGAGAAAATGGAACATCTCTTGTAAAATTTTCGTTCTGGTTACAAATTTGTTGCAATGATTCGCCAAACTGAAGCCTTCGAATAAGATGTCTTCATTTAAATCGTGTGCCAAACATACTTTGCATGGGTGATATTTTTATGTGCCAAATATTTTGAACTGACTTATGATTTATGTCTATATCATCAGTGATTTGACAGCTTACAATGTGGGGCTATCATTAATAGCTAGTACAACATTCAGTTGTTTGTCAGAAATTTTAGACCTTCCACTTCTAGGACCTATCCCGATCGTGACCATTATTAGTTTTTTTAAGATTTTGCAAACTGTTGACTACGAAATTGCTGTCCGACCAGGGTAGGTGTTCTTGTAGAGTTCTCAAACCTCGGTTGTCCATCTACGGCTATTTCCATATCCAACTATCGTTAATAAGTTTATCCGGAACAAACAATGAAAACGCACAAAACAGATAGAATAATTCGCAAACCTTTAAACAAATTGTTGAATTGATACATTGGTTAATTTGTTTCTAGCCTAGGCCTACTAACTGTGCTTTGATATTGTTTATATCTCGGAATAACACAAGAGATTAAAAAAACATATAGTTAGTTAAGAAATGTTAGACAAAATTTTGTATCAAGGATAAGGCACTGTCAAGTGGCAAATGTATGTTAATGTTTGACAATTGTTGCAACAGGAGAGTTACAAGTAAATAAACATTTATATATTTAAATTTAGTATGCTGAAATATACTCGAGCTTTTCTATTATTTTTTACACATTTGACATATTTTTTTTTATAATGTTAAATTTAAAAAAATAGTGACACGCATTCAATACATATCGTCCAAAATAACTAAGAATAGTAATTTTTAACTATTTATGCCATTTTGATATAGCTTGACAGATTGTCACTAAAGTTTGGGAGAATACTAAGTCTGACTCAAGTGGGGTCACATTACAAAGGATGTTATTAAAAAATATCTATGACGTCAAAACTTTGACAGCTGTTACTAAAAAAGAAACGAATAACGTCTAAGATGTGTGAAGCTAAAAAAGTATTCCCTAGAAAGCTTAGTAATAATGAAAATATTAAGGATAGTCCAGATTTTTCTTCCAGACTTTATAAGTAATACTTACATAATTCCTCTCTGTCTAATGAACTGACTCCTCCACCGAAGAGTCCTTTGAAAAATCCTACTTTGGGAGGCTCAGGCATTTCACATGTTAAAAATAATTCGCCTAACATTTCGGAGAGTTCCGCACTATAAGAAAAAAAGAATATTCATATTATAAGAATTTGTTAACATACAAGTCCTAGATATAAACTTTTATAACAAAAACAGTATTACAGTAGATGAGGCAATTCATCTAAAATGAATTGACTTCTGAATGCTATACTATGCACTAAGCATTTCATCAGTGGATTATTACATTATTTTTTCATTCCTATCTTTTCAGTTCACGCTACAGCCCTTGTTGGCTTTTTGTTTTTTTAATAACTTCAGCATGAGGAGTACCTCAGCTCAAGCACCTTATCTAACAGGCGTACTGTTGGTCTTTTCTTTTGCATATTTTCATTTTGCTGTTTAGTTGCCCTCTCTGGAATTACTGGATGTATGCTATGGTAACTAACATTGTTATGAATTCTCAAACAGAATAATTTGAGATCAGAGCAACAGAAAATGCCGAAAAGACGAGATATTTTGGTTAAGATACGTTTTTTTTAATGTAGGCAAGTCTAGTAGGGTAAGGATTTGATCATACATTGTAAAACTGTTTTATATTATCTCCAAAGAATCTTTATGATATCTGTAATAACGAGACCAAACAATACAAACATATTCAATGATTGATCTTATGAGTGAGCAATAAATTGCTTTAAAATACTTTGAGGACCCGCTTCAGAAAATCCAGTAGTTTCAGTACTTTATTTGACAATATAATCGAAATTATATTTTAAACTTAAAACATGATCAAAATGTATTCCCAAATCCTTGATAACTTAAAGATCTTCTACGTTTTCAGCCCAATGCTATGTTTATAGGTAATTGTTTGTTTCTATAGAAACACATTACTTTGCATTTTTTGGTATTGACTTCCAAGCCATTCACTTTAAACCAATCAATTTATTCAGGTCTTTTGAATCAGCAAACAATCATTAAAACAAGAAACTCGTCTAAACTCCTTAAGGTCATCTGGGAACAGCAGGATTTCACAATTTAAAAAACGTTTAACAATGTCCGTTAAAAAGTAACTGGGACTCGTGACCACTCCGTAGAACACCCTACGATATTATTATTTTACACGATAAACAATTATTGATCTTAACTGTGTTTTTACAACTTAACTTTTAACCAATTCACACACTAGAAACATAAGAAACTAAAACGTTATGTTGTATATCACATCGACCTGATATCGCTTCTCCAAGGCATCCAACAAATATTCTTCAAAAGTTAGCAAATTTGTGATTGTTAGCCTATTAGGAATGTTGTTCACTAATCAAAGTTTTATTAAGCGAAGGGGGGACCTTAGATGTAACTAAGGATTAAAATATTTTGATCAATATAGGCATTTTTGAAATTGCTCTATAGTTGTAGACTAGACTTTTTTTATAATAAAATATTTATCTGGGAAGACATCCAGTCTCGGAGATTATCAAAAATTATCTGTGAAACAGGTGATAATACAAATCTTGTAAATGAAAATACTTGAAGTAAGAGATTTATTGGCAAAAACTCCTGGCTTGCTGTAATACTCTGAAAATAATGGTGACGGATGTGTCAATTCGTTCCTTAAAACGAGGTTTGTTTCATAGGCATTTTATAGTTAATGCAAGTACTGCTGAGGCAGAAATTTCTTAAGGGACATTCGATTGAACAGTAAACATTATTTTGTGAACTTCAGTGTACTCTTCTTGTAACGTTTGGCTTTTGATGTAAATAATAAAGAAAATGTATGTTTTTTTGCGATTTTTTTTATTTTAATATAATTACCTTACAAAAAGATACTTACCAAAAGTCGGTACATAATGTGAATTTTTGCAGTTCTGACGGGGATGCTAAATATAACCCATGCCCTTTATTGCTGAAGCCAAAAGTCCGGGCAATTCTAAAATATAGTAAAACAATAAACAGTTTTATACAAGCCACAATCTTTCTAATGACATTATTCACATAAAGATCACTCTTAGAATATGTACAATTTTAAAAAGAAATGTAAGTCAAGGAAGAAATGGAGATGATATGAATATGCTGTGATTATGAGAATTATAAAATAACGTAACACCTATAATGCACACATTTCAGTAATGTAGATAACAATTGCTTCATGAAATATTCTATATAATGACGCTAACAAATATATCGGCTTCCGTATAAATTAATGTTCATTTATGGTTATCTGCAATAATTAGCTGTGTTAGTTAGTTCTATTACTTGGAAATACTGCACTACCAGCCAACGAATGTTGTTTTTCTATTTTTTTACGGAAAAATGTATTTAAACTATTTTATAGCTCTCGAGTAATGCATTGGATGTCGATTTGTAAAAGTTTACGCCCTCCTCTAATTTTTCGTGGTATGACTTTTTTCGTAACTCTTTAAAGTTCTTTGAGATTAGAGCAGTTCTTATTTCTTCGCTAATATTTATATATAGAGATATTAAGTTTGATATCATACAAAATATTTTCTTTTTGTTTTGTGATCTGTACATACACAACTGTATTTGTTCGAAAGTATAAAACCTATAATATTAGTTACGTTTTGATTGATTATGTTATGTTACGTTGATTAACGTGTGAAATGTAAGACTTGATCAGCTTGAGAGGGTTATTTTTTCTTTAAAAAGGAGTGAGTTTTGGATCTGAGAGGATGGCACAATGGGCACAGGTGCTGTCTTGTCTACGTCAAACCTATGTTAATAAGCCATTTAAAACATTTAAACATAATTTTTTTCTTCAGATAGCCAAATACATGCTGATTATAAAATATACTGCGAAGCACGCTCCGAAGCAATTGATAACTACTGTATCCAAATTAACTTTGAGATTCTTCCCGGTAATGATTTTTTAATTAATTCTAATTGTAATAAATCTATTTTTTTTCTACGAAGCCAACTTACCAGTGTCTAAATGACAAGTTTGTCATATTAAAACGTTTCGATTTTTTTTCTAACATGCAGGAAATTTCCAAAATCCATGCTAGTCAAATTACCGTGCCGCAGTTGTGCGTTAAGCCAATGAATCTTTTTCATAAATTTAAGAATGCGAAAAATTGAATTTGAAATAATTTGTCGAATATAATATATATCACATAATTCTCCCATTTAGAATTTTTGTATATTTTAGATAAAGTACCATTTTCAAATTGGGATAACACTCATTTAAATAGACTGTAGGAGCATATCAGATTATAAATTAACCAGCTATCTAATTTAATGGTAATATACACTTTTCATTAATTATTACGTTCGATTTTGGATGACATTTAAGAAGAGTCTGAAACCCTTTTGAGAAAAAAATCATAAAAATTCCGAACGAATCAAAACATAACACTTAGCGTATTATAAAAACATTAAAACTTACTGATCTGTGTCCTCGTTAACAATAAGTTGTTGGCCCCATATCGATAACATGGGATCTACAATTCCCTTATTACTGGGTGTCTGGAAACTGGTGAGAGGTGAACAAGCAAGATTAGCGATTGGTGATTATTAAGGTTAAAAAGCAATTAGATAAACTTAACTTAATATAATATTATACTTTTTAATATAATACACCTATACTGAACCGTCTAAATGCTGAGTTTAGAAATAACATCAGAGACGTTGCCAGGTTTTCCTATTTCTTTTAACATGTATATTTCAATGAAACATCCTTTTTACATTTACTGTAATCAAGTGATAATATCTACTTAACCAAAAGACGAAATAATGTTGTTCCTCTACAATTTTTTAAACCGAATGTTTTGATTTAACTTCATATTTGTTTTATCCAAATTTCATTTAAATAAATTAATTAATAACTTTAGTACAATAATAGTTAAGTTAAGTTTTCACTTTAAAATTAAGATGATTTTGCTGTTATGATATAATTAATAAGCAATTAATATTTTAAATAATTAAGGAAATACCTAATAATATTAACGAATGCTACGTATGACATATATGTGCAGGATAACACATAAATAAATTAATATTACCTTTATATATAAAGTTAATGTTGATTATAATATAACATGTTACTTAAATAACTGAAAACTGTAAAAGTAACTTGCTGATGCACTCAACGCATTCAACTATTTATAAGATATTTAAAAAATATATTTTCTACATAAATTACGTTTTAGATGGTATGTGTTGATTATGTTGGTTAATTTTTTGTTTAATTTAATGAATACATTTGTTTATTTAAGTGTTTTATTGTTATATGTTAAATTAACGGAATGAAATATTTAATAACGAAAATATTTAAAAAGAATATTAAAAACCAAATGCACAGAACGCATTAATATGATATCGATGGGTTCTTGACAAAAAACATCGAAAGCCCTAAAATTAAAATTATACATGAAATGATTTTTTGTAATACAAACTGTGGTTCTAAAGATGGGACTTTTAAAAATTCTTTTATTCCATCCCGTTCTATTCTCTTCCATTGCTTACGATGTTCTGTCCAGAACCCATCCATATTATTGTTAATACGTAAATTTTAGAACTTCTAACTTTAATGGAGTAAAATAAAACATTAAAAACAGTATTTAATTCTGCATTATTTCATTTAGTATAATATAAACTGTAGATGGTGATTCATATCGAATGATGTCAGTTTAGGTAATTAAAAACGTTTCGTGGATTTTTGGTGTAAATTACTTTACCCTTTAAGTTCTTCGTGCTGTAACAACATACCATGTATTTGTTCATGTTTTTATGACTTTTTTTTTTTTTATTTTTGAAGCATCTTCCATTAATTTTGTTCTGCTAATTAATTTTTCCTTTTGGGATCTGCTATAAGCATTGCGAGCAGAATCAGCCTAATCTGTATACTACATCAGATTTGTTAATTTGATATTATGTGTCTTAAACTATTTAAGGCATGTTGAGAGCTATAATTTCTTTGAATATTTTTTAATTAATGTATAAGTAATTAAAATAATTTTATCTTATGCGGGGATATAGTCAAAAAGTTCCTTTGCTAACTGAAATATGGATATTCCGTATTCAGTTACGCGTTGTTAGAGAAATGAGTCAAGATCTACAGTTTTACAGTTAATGCTATAAATATCAATGAAACCTATAAATGTTTAATTTTTTATTATAAAATGTCAAACATTTCGACCACTATTAATATTACCTTTAGATTTTAAAAGTTGAATTAAAAAAGAATCTATAATCCGTTTTAAAGTATTTTGGCTGTTTGGTGAAATTTCATATGCATGTTTTTTTTGTGTGACTACTAGTTACACAGTTTCAATTTTATTAACACGGGTAACTGTGTGTACTAATATATGTACAATATCTTGCAGCAGCTAAATTTTTGCAGGATTTGCTGTATAAATTGAAAGAAACCAGAAAGTGTCATGCAAAAGGTGTGCTCTAAGTTGAGAAACGAGTGCGCACACATTAAAATACATTCAGTTCGGTGCGAAAGTAACAAATCGGAAAAAATAACGCTATACACTTATTTATCAAGCTAGCAAAAATAGAACCTACCTAAGTTCCGACAAAGGTAAAAAGTCTATATCTAGTAAGGGTCTCAGGCTGGGAAGACTGTAGGCCATTAAGTGTCCGTTTGAAACGTAGGTTACAAGACATACACTATCTAAAAGAATATTTGTGTTATCTTCTTGAACGCAAGTAAAATATGATGCAACACTGAATCAACAGTATTCAAACTACAGCATTTATTATAATCGAAAAAGCGTTTTACAATTTTAATAAAAAGATAAAAATCTCCACAAAGTTTACAAAACGCTTATTTAGAAACATTGTCATAGCAGAAAATGATAACTAATTATTTTTAGGAGTGAAGTCGCTACATTTTTCTAACAAGATATTATATTTTTACAATATTTGGTTTATATTTTAAAAATTGGGCATTCTATAGATTAATCTTGGATACGAATTTCATCTCTTTTTCTACTTTTGTAAGGTAAAGTGCCTGGTAATTTTCCGAATATGGGATATATTTGTTCCTGTAATCTTGATTGCTAGCTATCTCGCCATCTATTTGGTGGTCTGCCTGGCGGCCTTCTACCTTGGGGCTTTTCGTTACATGCTATCTCGAACTTTTTGTTGTTGTCTATTCTGGTCACGTGCTGATCGTCCCATTCTCTTCTTCTCGTCCATCGAACTACGTCTCCCACTTTACATTGTTCTCTTATGTGTATGTTTATTTGTCTGTATGGCCCATATTGTGTAGTCTGCTAGGGTCCGGAGAGTTTTCATATTTGTTGATCTAATGAGCCTCTTCGATATGTCATTACAGGTCTTACGCGTGTTTTAGAAATTCTTGTCTTTCAGTAAATCGTTGGGTGTTTATTTTTCTATATTGGGTGTTTTAGGTGCCGTAATATGGTGGCTGTTCTGTTTACCTGTTGTTTTACTGCGTCTTTGAGGTTTCCCCCAGTTGGGTATTGTTCCTAGATTATTGAAATAAGATACTTGCTCATTTGGTATGTTATCCAATGCAAGTTTATAGCGAATAGGATCTTTTGACAAGCTTGTTATTTATTTGGTTTTGCTGTGGGTATTGAAATAATAATACATTTTTAAGATGTAAGGAGTAGAGTCTGTAGGTCGACCTCGGATCAGAACTGTATCATCTGCAACACAAGATGCTTAGGAGATTTTATCCAAGTCTACATGATGGTATGACTTCTATGATTTTATCCGTTACAATATTGACGAGCAAAGGACTGAGGCTGGTGGATTACTGGGTTAGTGTTTATTTCCCTTGTTAGCTTCTTGTCAACTTTTATTTTGATGGTATTATAAGTATTCAGGTTTTTGATATATTTCTTAGGTACTTGTTAAGACATCATTGAACCCAACTCCACTAGCTCGACCGTCTTTGTAAGATTCACGAAACCGTGTATGCTGGTATATTGTATTAAATGGGTTTTTCCGCTAAATGAATATTGCATCGGTAGTTGA
Organism: Kuschelorhynchus macadamiae; assembly: GCA_030620095.1. Lineage (NCBI taxonomy): Eukaryota > Metazoa > Arthropoda > Insecta > Coleoptera > Curculionidae > Kuschelorhynchus > Kuschelorhynchus macadamiae. The sequence goes on along the minus strand of JAUTXW010004146.1, from coordinate 414,205 downwards.
TGGATCTGTTTTCCCCTGTCAGCTAAGTAGGGTTGTCTCTCTGTAGTTTGCAAGTTTCTTTCTGTCTCCTGTTTTGAATGGAGGGATTGTCACGCTTTTTTTTTTTCGTTCCGTTGGTATTGAGTCTCTGTTTAAAATGTTTTTGAACAGTTTAGTTATTTTCACAGGAAGGTGTTTCCTTCACATTCTCTAAATTCGTTGCATATTTCATCTTCGTTGGATGACTTTCTTTTTTTGAAGTTTGTTAGCAATTTTTATTTTTGTTTCTGTTACCTATATCCGTACTGAATTTCTGCCAGTGTTAATTTGTTATTTCGCGATTTTTGTTATTTACACGGGATTAATGCTTCTCAGATCTGTTTAATTTTGTATTCCAAGAACGCTGCATTTTTCTCTTTTGTGATCCCTTTGACCTTTGTACGGAAACATGGCTTATTGTTTTGCTTCGCAATAATATTTGGTCGTCTCTTGCCTATCGACTCATTCGCGGCTCGGTATGTTATTCTTTAAAACTTTCCAGCTGTGATCGATGCTCATCTTCATTAATTAAGATGCTTCTGATATGTTGGTGTAAACGATTTTTGTATAACTGTTGCTGTGTGCTTGTTGTCAGTGAGTGATTTGATGCTATATTTTTCGGCATACAGTGGGGGTTTTATTTCTATGGGTATGGGGGATATTGGTAATTTACAGAGGACAGGAGGTTGTGATCTGGACCTATGTTGCCGACAAGCGAGAGTCTGCTCTCTTTTAATCATTGAACTCGATTGTGACTAAAACTTGATTCTCGTTTAAGGCGGGTATCGTTCCCTCTCCTCTATCGTAACTTTTGGTGCTGCGAATCAGTTTCAAGCAACGGAGAATATGACTTGCTTTTCTAGAATATAGGGCTATATGGAAGTATAAAGGTAAACAGAGATGCAAAATGAAGTAGAGGGGTGAAGAGTTATTTATTTAACATTTTATTCTCTTACCTTATATTGGTGTTTAAATTAACATGTTTTCAGAACAGATAATTCGGAGAATAAGTTGATGTGTGAACGTGAAGGAAACAGCGACCTTCAATATAATTATTATTTTATTAAGGGTGGTCTATTTCCGACAGACTTGTCGGTATTATAATTCGGAGAAAAGGTGAAGTGTTATCGTTAAGGTGAAGTAAAAAATATTTTATTATTTTAGAAAATTTGTTTCTTTTTCGAAACTTGTTTATTATTTTGTAGAAATGCATTTTGGCAATCTCTTTTCCCGAGTTGCCAATTTAAAAGCAGGGTTTGTGCCATGGATTACCGTTAGAAGCATGGTGTATATAAGTATCTTGAGGTCTATGCTTCCAAAAAATACATAAGGGTTCCAAATCTGCAACATACATAAAGGTTCAAAACCTGCAAAAAATATAATATAGGTCAGATTGTACAGATCTGATGTACATTATATATGATGTTGACAAGCAATTTAGTCTTGGTTATAAAATAACACAATTTGGCCTGGAATGCGTGTCAAAGACGCTGAAAAAAAAAGAAAAACATGCGGATCATATTGTAAAACACTATAGAACATAACATACTATCAAAAAGTTTACTTAAAATACTTTAAAAGTGTAATTGAGGTCGAAAATCTCAAAAAAACTAATGCTTTAGTTTGGTGCGTAAATCTCCCTTGGCTTTGAAGAATGAATTTGTCTTAATTGGGAAAAGAAAAATATAGGGCAATTTTCTTTTTGTATTTTGAAATCTGTTTAATTAATTTTTGTTTTTATATTTAAAATATCTCGATTGGGGTTTTGGAATGATTCTGGCGCCTTGCCTCCATGAATTAGAATGAAAATTGTCATGAGGTACCACTGTATGACCTGATTTGGTTTATCGCCAATTTTTCTTGAAGGAAGAATTTTGTAAACTGATTTATTTTGAATTCGGAGTTTTTCAAGCTACATACGATAAGATGATAGAAATATGTTTTAATATTTGAAGCGAAATAGCATTTCAGCCGGGCGTAGACATTTATTTAGATTGGTTTACGATGTACAGGCGCACATGTAATACGCTAGGTTTTTTTAGGTGTTTGGGTTAAGCATTTCCCGAACAGTATCTTTATCCACAGTTATTTAAAGTAAATTTAAATTATGTAAGTATATTATTCTTAATCTTATAAGAGATTACCTTTTAACTTGAATAATGAAAGGATTACCACTATTTTTCGTTTTTTTTATTTCTGTTTAACTAAACGTCAAAGCAGCCAATAAGGTTTAGTTTTTGCAATAAATTAATTTCAATTTAACATACAAAAAAATGGAAAACGATGTATAAAAGTTACCTTTAAACGATATAACTTCAGCCTTTACAACGAAATCGCTGTCTGCAAGTTGTTGTCTATACACACAAGTCTGTGAGGGAAGCGCTACTACCCTAGCTTGTTTTTCACTTGCTATAACAACAAACTGGCGATCACAACAGTTATCACTTCTCGTTGAATTCTCTCCTAAAGTTGGGCTCATACGATTCTGATTTCTCGTTGGAGTTCCTAAAAAAAATTTTCACTATAGAATCACTGAAAATTTTCGTAAAAATAAAAAAAAATATCGAATTTTTATGCTCAACTCGTTTCTAAAAGGTAACTGGTTTGGAGTCAATTTTATAAATAAAATGTTTTTAAGATTTCCGTGTTTCTATGTAGGGTAAGTGTGCCTAATTTCGCCAAGGTAGGCAAATACATAACAAAAATACGTAGGAAAAATTGAGCACACTTACCTTAGTTATTTCTTGTATCATTTTTAGCTAACTACAATTATATTAAGCTTACGGTCTCTTTCCCTTTTCTCCCGGTTGTCATCTTTCCACGCCTCGTAGGAATAAGGTATTAATCCGCCATTGCAGTCCAGGAAAGACAATGTTAATATGCCCCCTTTTAACCTAAATATCGTCATTCCGGCCATTGATACTACTACAGGCTGTGATGATCTGCTGTCTGGGTCTGGGGGTGTGATTAGGATTGTCAAAACTGACCCGAGGCTGGTGCCGACCCACAGAGTTGGGGTAACTGTTGTCGGTTCTGGAAAAGTTAGATCAAAATTCAGGTGTGATTTTTAGGTGTCCTTAGATATTATTGTTTTCATTTAGATGGACAGATAAAGACCAATAAATTTAAATATTTGATAGGAGTTTTAGTCGTAACGTTTTAAGACACTCTTCACCTGCATGTTAAGTTTTTAATTAAATCTAGGAGAGTAAAGTCGGACCTGAAACTGGAAATAATACTTAATATATAGGGTGTCCAGGGTGTGATGGTAAAAATGAAATAGTGCAGGTTAAAATAATTCTTTTTTCCTAATATGTGTCCTAAAATGCATCATTTTCAATTTACAGACTTGTAAAATTTTTGACAAAAAATCAATTTTATTAATTACTCATCAAAAATAGGTCAGAATTAAACCAAAGTTTGTAGAATGTTTTTAAATATGCTCTCTTCTGGAGCAGCGGGTTAGGTGGTCGACACTGTCAAGCGTTAGACATATTACCCGTATATGGCTGGTTCGAATCCAGCTGGGCGGACAGAGTTTGCTAAATCGAACTTTCTATTTTAGAGGTAAAGTCGATACGTGTATCTACATCATGCGCCATCCTATTTCGGCGGTTGAAAAAGTAATTGAGGACCGTGGTTCAGAGCCACGTCCAGTTAAGCCCCGTTGCGGAAAGGAGGCATTAATAGTTAATAAAAAAAAACTGGAAGCAGAAAAAATCCTGGAGTAGTTTTACGGGTGGTGTATGCGACACAGGATTCCATTTTTCGCCTCGTGGAAAGTCTATTTCTCTGAAAAACACCTGAAGTATTTCTGATGGTTTCAAATAAACTTAAAATCTCTTGTGGCAAAACCTCAATTGTTGGTATTTTTTCGAATAAACTAATGATTTTAAATATCTCGTGAATTGCAATCAGGGGATCAAGGAGGCCAGACTACTGGTACTTTTCTTTCAGTCCACCAGTTCGGATATCGAACATTTAGAATAGTGACGCCGCCGAGACGGAGGCGAGAGATTCTCGCCTCTTGCCCCGACGAGACGAGAAGGCAAATTTTTCTCGCCGCATGAGACTAGACGAGATGACATAGTGGTCTTCACTCGCCGAGAATTTTTCGTTTCCTAGGCATAAAAAATATGTATTTTTTGTATTTCTAAGGTTAAGCAACACACATCGTCAAAAAATAAAAAAACCCGATTGCTTATATATACTGATCCAAAAAGAAAACATATTTTTAACGAACCCGAAACCATAAGGTGTTAATCTGCAATAGGCAATAAAAATGGCGTTTCTTTGTTTTTTATGGTAACCGTTTACGAATGCTTTAGATTGACCAGGTATGAGAAAATGTCTTTGTACCTATAACAAAATTAATTGTATTATATTTTTGTGAAGTTTAGAAAACCATAAAATTTTTGGTTTATTATTTGATAGACCAAGTTATCAGCTTTACAAGAAGCTTAAAAGGCAAAAAATCTGTCAGGTCGACATGTTATTTTTATTAATGTATTATACAGGGTTAAGTACAGAAATATATAAAATATATTTGTGCAACAATGTATAGCTCTGATATGATTTTTAAATTAAAAGGTGTAAATAGCTATTTATTATTCTAGCATGAAAATTATTGTAATATATTGTCATATATTCTGTTAAATTATAGAGAAATATAGGCTCTATAATTCATAAAATTTTAATTAAAACTATTACAAATAACATAACAAAACCCATTCTAAACTCGAGGTTAACTCTCAGTAACTGATCTCTCAAACATATCCCATACATGCTCATTGCAATTCTAGTCAGGTGGCAGCGACGGTAAATGAAACCGTTCTCTGTCGCGGTTCTTTAGATGTTTAAGAGAAATTCTTGCTCTTTCTGGACTAGCATTGTCATTCAGAACTCTAATACTTGTTTCTAGATTCCAGCAGTTATTTTGAACAGTCTCGTTAATGATGTCTGTAGCTTAAATTTAGCCATTGCCACGATCGCATATCGCATCCCAGTTAGGATACGCGTCATATTATAACAAATGAGCCCATTTCTATGGTTTACCAAAGATCTACAAGCCGAACATGCCTCTAAGACCAATTTCTAGTTCCAGGGACTAACCAACAAGTGCTTTGGCGAAATATTTTAGATTAGAGAGATTAAACCATATTTGGGTAAGAAGACAGATTTGTTAGTTTTGGTGTCGAAAGCTTATATACAAATGTTTCGAAATGTGAGTCATTTGTTGCGGGAAGATGAAACACTCTTTGAACTCACACCGTTGCCTCTGGAAGAGGTGATGGCACTATTAGAATGCTGTCTGCGTAACTGTTAATGTAAAATAAAACACAGGTTTTAGTCACCGATGGGGTCATCCCTCTTTCCGGTGATAGCAAAGTTTAAGACTTTAAGGCCCTACATTTATATTGTAATTGTAGCCAAAATTTATATGGAGGGTTTCAAAGAGCATTATTAAAACTGCTCAAATCATACTTTGGATTAGTTATGTCAATGATACATATATTATCTGGACTGGAAACGAAAATCATTTGACGGCATTTTTAAATCACTTAAACAACTTGTTCTAAGTTTACAATTGAGAAAGAACAAAATTTCTCTTTGCCCTTTCTTGAGATTCTTATCAAACGATCTGCAGAAGGCAACAGAACTTCAGCGTACCGAAAGCCGACACACTGAACAATATCTCAACCAGGATTCTAATCATCCTGGACGGACCCTGAGGCAGAAATTGAAAACATAAAAAAACCTTTTGCAGAATTTTTACTCTGAAAGTTTAGTTTATAAAGCCTTGCTAAAAATAGAATCTCCTTTTTGCCCATAACAGTTACGCATCTGAATATAGAATATTTTTGTTATATTAATCAAATAACCACATAAAGGTTAAATTATTAATTAGCCTATGTAAACAATTGCCTAAATTCTTGATTCTAGTCATAAAAGTTGAGTGATAGTTTACTTCAGATTTCAAAAGTAAAAAAGGAGAAAATTTTGAAGTTAAACGATACATTGTACGAAAAAAACGTTACAGGTGGAATTTGGTCTAAGAATAAATAATGAAAAATTTTACTGAGGAAAACGAATAACAAAACATCCATATCATGAAGACTTTACTCACACTCTAGGTTTGAATGTCCTCCCCACCTGAAAGTTTATCCCGTTTGTCCAGAAAATAAACTGATGATTAGGGAAAAGGTGTGAAAATATAAAAGTTGGCGACCAATACAAAAAAATCATTCCGATACACCACAGATATAAATTGATGACTATACAGGACGTAATAAATCATAGTTAACTGAGCTGTTGACAAAAAACTGTGACTAGGTGGATCAGGAAAAAATCGCGATTTTGAACAAAAGAGAGTTATTTTTTACAGTTTTCATTTGTTAGGATGTATTGAGTGACTGCGTATAATATTTTAGCTCCATTAGGTTTGTAATTTAAACTTTTAAGAAAACATTTTTTAAGAACGTTATGTAGTTAAATTTATAGTTTTTAGAGTTTTTTATGTACGCCTGTTTTATGTCATAAAAATTGTTCTTTTCAGAAAAGTACTAAACGGATGTACAACTGGAATGAAAATACATCGCATTTTTCCATCTAGTCCGAAAATCAATACATTAAAAGCAACATTACATAAGAATTTTATCTTTTGCTTTATTTAAAAAACTTCCTGCCCTAGACCGATTTAGAATTTTATTAGGTGTTGTTTTAAAGGAACTTTTTGGCAACGTAAAAATAATATACATATACATTAAATGATGTTCTCATGAGCGACCCGTTGATCAAATAACTAAAAATTAAATTTTTGATAGAATACCATTTTTATTTTCAATATGCCCCCTTTCCCTGTACCAACAACGTCATAGTTCCTGAAGTAGGGGTTGACCGGGCCTTTCCTAAGAGGTCGTAAAGTTCATTTCCAAGAGCAGTAAGGGCATTATGCCAATAAAAGTGATCAAGAAACTGAGGAAGGCTTTAAATTTAAATCTGAAAAAAGCTATTCTTAGCTTTTCTGATGTTTATATCATGAGAAAAACTAGACGAGACTAAACGAGAGAGGGTCTCTCTTGAGCGAGAGAAGATCGGAGGGACGAGAAAACATGTCACTCCATCATGCTAAACCATCGTGTTCTTAAAAGCACCTCTTGCAATAAGCCATAAAGTCTGTAAAAACTTAAGATAATTTTCTCCGAGAAAAAAAGTTCCTGAACTGCTGCTGGTTCTGGTACTCTCACTTAAGGTGGATTTTATATTGTCTAGATATAAGTGTTATGTTAGTTAACGATTCCATCTCTAGCATATATATATATATATATATATATATATATATATATATATATATATATATATATATATATATATATATATATATTCCGTATTCCACACAGTAGATTTGGAAATACCCTACATATCCGCTACTTGTGTGGTACTTATTACTACGCCATTTGTACATTTCTATGTTCTGCTTCATTTATTCTAAGTGGATTAGATATTCCGTTTGCTCGACGATACATAAAATATATGTCTTGAATTGTCTGATAAATCAAACAAATTAAAAATTTTAATTACAGCAATAAAAATTCACCAATAAAAATGGTTTATACGATAATATTTTGAAAAGTGGGTATAGATATATTGTTGAGTTCCCTAGTTTAATTAAATGAACAGGAACTTAACGAATTGTCTACCATAAGAATTCCAAATATCAATACATTTTCTCAAAAACTCCTGGAATTGCATGCAAAGAACAAAAAAGTATTTTTAACAGTAATTAGTTAAAAAACAACTCCCTGATTTTTTTAGATTTGTTTCTAGTTCAGAATTTAAAAGAGCTTATGAAAAAACATAACAGTACAAAATCTTTAACAAGTAATTAGTAAAATTGATTTTTTATTCAAAAATGAAGTAACTTCGAGGGTGCATTTTAGGACTTATGTTTATAGGACAAAAAGTCTTATTTTAACTTCATTTTTACCATCAGGCCTGGAATATCCTTTATAAACTTCCTGATTGTGAGGACGTAAGGAATTACCTGATTTCTTCGAATATGAATCAGCAAACACTAAACATTGTATGGCTTCAGAGGTAATGTTCTCCAAACTACTCATAGAACTCGATCTGGATCTTGAAAAACTGCTGTCCAGTTTGTCTACCCGACCCATAGAAACAAAAAAGAATGATTAGTTATCTAGCTATTAAACAAATTCATATTCTAGGTTTGTCTACGTTTATAGGATCAAACTTGTATAAAATAAATAAAAAATGCCTTTGGGCTATCTAATTGAACTAATATGTTTATTTTATGTGCATTTAATTTTTATTAACTTATATTGTAATGATTTTTTATTTTGTGCAAGTGAGACCCTTTCTTAGTTTCTACGGCTTTCTACTCATGCAGTTTTGCATTGTATGAAACATAAAGTGTTAATAAAGGTAGAAAAAAGAAACATTAACATAGGTATAACCAACTTCTTGAGTGTAAGAAACTAGCAAACTATTCCTTTGTTTTAAAATAAATGTACCTACATATTTAAAAAGGAATAATATAAAAGGAAATATACGATAAAATTAAACGATTCATCTAAAAGCTGTTATAATTTGATAAATACAAGCTTGCTAAGCGCATAACATGCATATTTAGCAATAGCAGTAAGTTCTTAATTTTTTGAGGTAACTGCACAGCTACGTATATACATAAAATATTCAATATAATTTACCACTATCCCTATTGTTCAGGGTTCAGGTTAAATTTTACTGTTAGTTAATAATAGATTTATTTTAAGTTTACAGTGATTTTTCTAATAACTCAAATACTTCAAACATGGCAAAAATGTGCACATTATTAGAGAGTTTGTGAGAGAAAATGGCTACGTTTAACCAATTCTTAAATCAATGTTGGCACAAGCTTTTTTATTAATCGTAACTCAGTACAACTAAAAATATTTAAATAAAATGATTTACTACATTTGTACTTCCCTCGTAAAAGGGTATTGTAATCGTGAAAAAATCACTCTCCGAGATTTTTTCAGATTTTCACGTTTAAGGGTCCTTAGATGCCCAAAAACATTCAATTCCGTAGGTCTGCCTGTCTGTCTGTCATAGCTAAAAAACTACTTACCCGATTAACTTCAAATTTTGGTCAAAAATCATATCATCATATGACGATAACTTGGTAACATTTTGGTAAAAATCCAATGTGGCGGAACAACAATTCCGTGGATGTGTCTGTCTGTCTGTCTGTCTGTTCGCAGCATAGCTTAAAGATTACTTACCCGACTGACGTCAAATTTTGATTAAAATGAAGGTCATAGTAAAAATCCAATATGGAGAAACAAAATGGCGTCCTAGTGAAATCTTAAGAAAATATTATTAAAAAACTGCTTATCTAATTTATATCAGATTTTGCACAAACATCAAAGTATTATGTTGGAATCAACTGGTAAAGTTTTGGTACGAATCCAAGATAACAGAACAAAATGGCGGCTTAATAAAATATTTAAAATTTCATCCTGAAAAAACTATTTAATTATGGTATAAGGATCAAATAGTAAAATTCTGGTACTAATTCAAGACGGCCGAACAAAATGGCGGTAAAATAATGTTTGTAATCGTGAAAAAAATCACCTTCTCAGGTTTTATATATCTTCACGTTTTAACGTCTCTAGATGTCAAAAAATATGTTTTATCTATTCCGTCGCTCCGTCTGTCGGTATGTTTGTCTATCTGCCAGTTCGCGGTATAACTACTTTCTAAACTACTTTCCCGATTGACTTCAAATTTTGATAAAAAATTAAGGTTTATATGGGGATGATCTGGTAATATTTTGGTAAAAATGTAATACGGCGAAACAAACTGGCGGCCTATTGAAATGTTAAAAACATTAATTAAAAAACTGCTTATCCAATTTATCTTAAATTTTGCACAAATATCAAAGTATTATGTTGGAATCAATTCGTAAAATTTTGGTACGAATTCAAGATGACGGATCAAATTGGCGGCTTATTAAAATATTTAAAAATTCAGCCTGAAAAAAGACTAGTGAATTGATTGATTTCATATGAGGACAACCTGGTAATATTTTGGTAAAAATCCAGTATGGCGGAACAATGTTAACAAAATAATTATGCAATTTACCTCAAATTTTGCACAAAAATCATTACATAAGAAAGAACTGGTAACATTTTGAAATAAATCCAAGACAGGAAAACAAAATGGCGGCCTAATAAAATATTTAAAAAATCAGCCTGAAAATACTGCTTATTAAATTAATTTCAATTTTTGTGCAAGAATTAAGTGTGATATAGAGATATTCTGGTAAAGTATGAATTTTAAGATAATGAAACAAAATCTTGTTCAATTGACTGTTGAAAGATAAACTGGCACAAATTTAACATGTGAAACCTACTTATTGAATTTATTTTAAATAATGCCCAAAAGTCAAGTGTGTCATAGGTAGAAAGAAACTGGTTAAGGTAGGAATCTAATGTTATGGAACAAAATGGCGCTCAATAAAAATGTTTAAAAATGATAAACTGATAAACTGGCACAAATTTAACATGTGAAAACTACTTATTGAATTTATTTTAAGTAATGCCCAAAAGTCAAGTGTGTCATAGGTAGAAACTGGTTAAGGTAGGAATCTAATGTTATGGAACAAAATGGCGCTCAATAAAAATGTTTAAAAATGCAGTATATGTGACACATATATACTGTGACTATGTACTGAACTAAATTGGGTCACACTTCAGTATTCCTAATAAATGAAAAAAAAAACATAACGAGGGAAGTTCCGGGTAAAGGAGAATTACCGATTTTTTTACTGATGTGATTTAGTGTAAATCCATTTATTGGCGGAACCCAATTGCATGGTCAGTTTATTTATCTGAAGTATTTTTCTACAAGTACCTATTTTTGGCATTAATTTGTTTAATAATTAATTTTCTTATTCCGACAATATTTTTTTCTATTAGGTTATTTTTCCTTTAGTTTTTGTTTATCTTGCAGATTTTAAGTTAAATCTGTCTAGGATGTAGATATTTTATTTAATTGTTTAATTGTTTTTAGTTATTTTAGTGCTGGTTTGATTTGTGTGTGTTTGTGTGATGGTGAAATGAAATAAATAACTAAAATAAATGTTGTGCTAATAGACATTAGATAAATATAGATTATTGAAAGTAATTCTTCTTTATAAACTAGTCTGCCGTTTTGGTTTCAAAATATATAAATTATTTCTTTCGCTAATTCTAGAACTATGCGAAAAGCAAGGTGTCTGTTGATCAATTTTATTTCGCAATGGATAGAGTTTGCCCGTGAGAGTTATTTACTGTTAAGTCAAAGCATACTTTTACGCTTCGGCACCTCATCATCGAGAATCATTTTGTACGGAATATGTTCTCTGAGTTACCCAAGGTTAGGGAATTTCAGTTTGTTTTCTACATATTGGTACCATTGCCACACTTTATCTTTATATCATTTCTGGAAATTAGTTTTCTAATATTTCTAAATATTTGGATATTTTTATGGCTCAAGTGGTTTTCAGTATGCATATTTCACGAACTTCAATTTCAGATAATCGTTGTTTAAAGTATTCGATAGTAGCTAGAAAAAACATTGCATTTATAAATATTTAAAATTATATTAAGACTTTATCAGGGGTAAGAAAATTTGGTTTTTATGCCAATAGGGAGAAATATAAATACACTTCATAATAACATAATCCGAAAGAACTAAAATATTATAAAAAAGTAGACAAGCGCTCTACTATTCTATCTCTTTATTTATATTTTCCCCAAGCAATGAACACTTGGCATTTCCATATATCAAGCATTGCACATCTTCGCAGGACTTGCTTTTATGCACCTACAAATTCACTCCACCACATGCACATTCTTTCATGCAAGATATTTTACAAAAATCGATAACTACTTTTTAAAATTTATTATTTTATCTGTAATATAATCTTTTCGATAAGAGGTCAGTAAATTCGATTTTAGTTAAAAAGTAGTTACGGATCTTCAAGCAAACATTCAGTATTGACGTGGTTAAAACAAAATACTAAACCAATTAAAAACGTAAAATAAAACAGAAATGAAAGTAACAAAGGATAAACACCAGGTAACATTAAGAAAGGTGGTTAAAAGGGATTCGTGCAAAGCACATCAAATATATTTCACTGAAAATTATTACGTGTTGAAATTCAAACGAAAATCTGTTTGACTAGAAATACCACGACATAATAGCTCTATGTTAAAAAGTTATTACATAAATAAATGATGACTGTATAAGATGTATTGAGGTAATTTCGCGACCAATCGATATATTTTTAAACTGTCGAAAGGGACTCACAACACATAGTTGACACATAAATATAGATTTACACAAAATCTTAGTGCAGAACATTGAACATTCAGCATATCACAAAGATTTATTTTGCTTCTTGACGCGTCTAAAAGCCAATAAAATGTTTTAAGAATGATTAAAAGACGATGTAACTATAGTATTAAACAACTGACAATTTTAGATATATCAAGAAGCAAAAAAGAGTATAATATAGATAAGATTTTGCATAGGTAAAAGGAAAGTTTACAGATTTGGAAGTACATATAGTCACCATAGAAAATGACATGTGTGACATGCTCAACTAAATAATGGTGGCTCACTGGTGAAAACAGAAGCAAAAGATTAGTCAGGAAATTCAGACAATATTTAAAATATTGCAAAATATGTTTAAAGTATAATTTTTTTTTCAAGTATAAAAAGTTTATAATTGATAGTGGTATTCCCACAAACCATGTCGGAAATTGAAAAATACCTTTGAAAACTCTATTTAACATGTCTTTAAATTTTATTTTTCCGTTTTTCATTTCTAAAGTAACAACAATTAGTTAGGTAATGTAAAATAGCTTTACGAGTTCTTGACAAAAAAGAATTTTTTAAAATAAAAGTTGTAGCAAAAATACACAACTATTTTGATTCGAAGAAAATTCAGTAAGGAAAATTAATCAGAAAACGTTTTATTAGGGTCTTTTTTCATCATATCATATAAATGGATAATATACAGTTTATTCTTATATTTTAAACATATTCTTGGAGTTTTTTGTGAAGTATCCTGTAAAATATAAAAAAGTCACATTTGGTGAACATAAAGAAGGAAATCAGTTCTAAAATATCTAATAACTCATTAATTTCTACTGTGTATTAAAATTTAACTACTATGTGAAGAAAAATCTACATGTAAATTCGTAAAAAACAAATATCTAAATGTATATGAACTGGAATTTGAGTGTTATTAAAATTTACTCTTAATAATTAATAGGGTATACTGCTATTGCTTATTTCAAAAATTCTACAAAAATACGAAACTACTTTACATGTATTTAGAGCTACCGAACAATTTCAACGAAATAACAAAGGAAAAGTATTATATAAGAATGACACAAGAAACGAAACGGGTAGACAACTGTTGTTACTTTTATTACTAAGATAGCAATGATTTAATGTAAATTAAAATGCAAAACACTACGGAATCTAAACTAAAGGTTTAAGTTTAGTTTAAAATACTATTTTTCTACTTTCAATTAGGAATGGATTCGTTTTGCAGAATGTTAAAAGAGTTAAAATCGAAGCAAAAAGACTGTGAAGATAAGTGAAAAGGAAACAAGATGATGGCTAGTGATAAAGTGAAATAGAAATATTAACTTGTGGAAATTTATAATGTAAAATATTGTTTCCGCTAAAAATGTACATACAGCGTGTTTCAGTGCCAGAGTAAACATCTATTTGGTTTCCAGATTGGCATACTTCTAATAACATAAACCTCTCAGAGGTAGTAAAGATAGGTAATAATGAAAGATTATTGCGTGGCTGTTAGCAAAATGTAGGATGTATTATATTTATTTTTTATTCACCTCACTGAAATCAAATATCTCATTGTGAAATGGGCCACGAATGTGCATTGGGCAACGTGGTAGGTGTAAGACAAGATCTCGGATGAAGTCCATTATGCTACCAAAACATTTTAAAAATATTTTGTAGGGTAGTAATAAAAGTTATTTTTAAGTATTAACATTAGCAGATTCAGACTAAACAAAACAAAAATAGTAAATACTACAGAAGTAACTTTCACACATGATGTGTTGAAATAATCAAAATAAATTCTCAACTTAGGAGATAAAAAATTGAACATTGACAGCGCATTATGGATAATAAAGAAAATTTCTTAAAAACGGACACGAAAATTAATATTATGCTAAAAAAATCAAAAAAAAAATTGTAAACGATGTTATTGAAACAAAATAATTGACTTGTAACCAGAATATTTTGGAAAACTTTATGGCTTAGAATGAGACAACAAAGTATTTGAAGGATAAGAAGAAGATACAAATCACCTGTTATTCACAACATCTCAAACGCATTGTTTAGATATGGTGAAGAGGACTACCTCAAGGTGTAACACCTATCAAAAAATTCTTAAGTTTTGCCAAAATACCATAAAAAGCTGCAACAAAGACTTAAACATACCAATTTAAAAAAGTCACAAGCGTAGCTCTGCCAACTACATCATAGGAAATGTAATAAGATTTAAATTTGTAAAGAGCAAAAATACTTCAAAATAAACACTGGACGACAACTACTCAGGATATCCCTGATAAATATTTTAAAGAACGTCCTTAAGAACTACCACTATACCAATAGTACAATTATCAGGAAAAAAAACGAAATGCCAAATAAGACATATCAGGTATAGGACAAGAAGACATAGAAACTATTTTTACCCAAATATGTTTGGTTTGTTTTAGCCAAAATACCACAAAAAGCTGTAACAAAGACCTAAACATACCTATTTAAAAAAGTCACAAGCGTAGCTCTGCTAACTACATAACAGGAAATGTAATAAGATTTAAAGTTGTGAAGAGAAAGAATACTTCAAAATAAACACCGCACGACATCCACTCAGGATATCCCTGGTAAAACTTTAAAGAACGTTCTTAAAAACTACCACTATACCAATAGTAACAATAGTAAAATTATCAGAAAAAAAAATGAAATGCCAAATAAGGCATAACAGGTATAGGACAAGAAGACATAGAAACAATTTTTATACAAATATGTTTGGTTTGTCGAATGTGCACATTTTAAGGATAGAAATCACAACGATATTTTAACTATAATTTTAGTTAACTAAAAGTTTTTATTACAATATGAAAGCCAAAAAGTCTCGTTATTTAAAAAAATGCAAACAACACCACTTTTGAAAATAGGGGTCAAAATGTATGTTCGTCCGTTTTACTTGCTGTATATATTGCTCAGTAATTAGGCATCAGTTTTTGACCCGCAGAAGTATTTCCTAAAATCGCCACCACCCATATTTTATAACATACCTTATAATTATTTGGGATTTCCAAACTTTTACATTACGTACCCTTAGTATTCTGCCTATTGCCTAAAATTCTGAAATCCAATTGTGACGAAACGACGAATGTTGCTCCGGCCAGGAAGCAAGCAGACATTTTTCTAGAATCCAGAAATTTTCGGTTACAGGTTCCACTTTAGCCAGGTTTGGTGGCGCAAAACTCAAAAACTAGGAGTGTCTACAATGTATCATCCGGATTCATATAGTGAAAAGTGGTTGAAGGGTCACTTTGAACTCACTTCTCAAGATCCGAGGGACGTTGGACATTGCTTTGCCTTGGATTTTTCCGAAAATATGCCAGAATATCAGTGAAAATTATGTAGACGAAGAATCCCTATTTCCTCCCATATGGGCACCAAATTCTAAAAGTTTTGCAAGAACCACACATTGTTATGAATCTTTTTATTCTATATTTAATTCAAGTTTCTATAGTTGTCACCCAGAGTTGCACACGTTCGTAACAGTTTTAATTAATGACAATGTCCAAAAAATTAACGAAACCATTAGACTGCTACAAAGGCTAGTGGTGATTTTCAACCAGGAATGCGAAAGCCGTGGCTATTTCAGGATGCGAATTTAAGGGGTTATAATTTTGGTGGCGATTTCGGGTAACCCCGACTTATAGCTTCTGCACCTAATTTTAATATCAATTGACAAGATACATTTTAGTGGTAGAAATATTAATAATTTACGATGCCACTGAAACACACAAGTTTATTATAATTATCTACAGGTCTGAATTAAGACTTAATAAACAATCGTTCTGGTTTAAATATGGTAAATATAATTTACTTTTCATAAGCCTTGTAGACATTTCAGAATATCATCGTAATTTCAAAATATGAATTTGTATATTGTTAGTAGCATTAACCAATAATTTCAAAGCTCGCTTCTGGTAAATATGTTTGGAACCGAACAACAAGCAAATAAAGCTTGCTGTTCACACGAAACACTGCCGGTAAATTCTTTGCAGCTCTGCATTTGGTAGAAAGCTTGTCGCTTCAAGGTCACAACGTATATCCCATGTATTTCCTGCGAGCTGCTATTGGATGGGCCGCAACGAAAACGTCATTTCGCAGTGCTACAATGGCGGTTTGATGAAGGATCCGTCGAAAGGCGAATTCACGAGGAATCGCAGATACTATATTATCAATTGTTACAGATTAGCTAATATATATTCTGTGGTATTGTGTAAGTGCTTTCCCGGAGCGGACGAAACTATGCATAAAAGTAAAAGCTGGATTAAAATTATTATGTTTTGAAATGTGTGACCAGTCTCCATTTATTAACAAACCGCCACTGGTCAGCACTGATACGTCAATGATGTGTGTAAGTAGACCTTTAGTGTAAAACGGGCGATAAAACAAAAAGAACAAACTATGTGGTAGGTTAATTAAGTTTAATATCAACTGAAGAAAAATTAAAATATTAACCAGTAAAAAAATCGAATCCAAGAATTGTCGGCAAACCAATCACTCTATTTTATGAACGAGTTTCAAATAGTTTTAATGACTTTTTTGCTCACAAATTTATTTTTACACTTACATAATAAAAAATGTCCTAAGTCAGTGGTCACTCAAAGTTGAAAATAATGAGAGGTGGAAATTCAGGAAGACAAAAGAACGAATTTTGATAAGATAACGTGGGTAGCTAAGAAGTGAAGTATTTAGTACAGTATATCAGACAAGAATACTAATATTAATATCTACCACAATATGTTATAACAAAAACTATACGTAGTTTTTCTTTTTATAAACCAGAACAATTGCCTATCGGAAAGAAATATTAAAAGAATCGTGACTAAAATGGACGCTACATGAACATAAATGTGGTGACTCTTTGTACTACCAAAACTGCAATATTGTCGCGCCACCATCAACTGCTGCTTGGTATGCCGGTCGGTTGTTTGGATAGCCGGCCCTTGGATGGGGCCAAAAGATGGCACAACTCCCGCCCCCGAATAATACGATTGGTCCTCAGAATAAGATGCAGTCGACAAACACTTGTGAAGTTTTCGGGTACCTTGACTTCGGCTGCGCCTGGGTGGTTCGGGCCTTGGTCGACACGACGTAACGGGCATAACGTTGAGCGGTTGGGTGGAGCCCGTTTGGGAGGGCGGGGTACTGGTTGCGGGACACACGCCGTTCATCTGGCGGACACAAGACAGCACATGTGGCAATAACGATCACACTGAGCAGGTGTCAGGAAATATTATGAACGGAATAGGAAGCAAAGGCATCGACATTTTTACACAATTGAAGTTATAAATGTTCTTAAGTTTTGTGATTTTATATTAAAATATAGAATTATACAATAAAGTTATATTTAACACGTACTTATTTAATTAAAGGAAATTTAGGATAACGTAAAAAAATCATTATATTCCTTTATTTTTATATACTTAGATTAGCTGATAAATGATCATATTTAACTTATTTTCGTTGCCTAGTATACTGATATTAAAATTCTATTCTTTTATTGATTCTTAACATGAAAATGTATCATACTTGTCAGAATCAGTAAAAATAATAACTTATTTTCGTAAAATTGGGGATTAGAAAAAGCGTTTTAAAAGCAATTATGTGATTAATTAAGCTGTACGAACCGTCTCAGGAAGGGAACACAAAGGATCAATTAACTGCAAATAAAGCATAATCAGTATGTCTTTAATTTTCATACTAATTAGCAGAATACTGTACACACGTTAAAATGTTATTATACACAACATCTGAACTTGTTTGTTTTAAATAAACTGAATCACTGAGTAATACAATTTTACCAACCAAACTTTGGTGAACCTACATTTTTACGGTGAATCTACATATCTATGTATGACAAACATTAATTTGTCCTTAGTTGCTGCCCAGACTTTTTTTTTAAAAGCACACTAAACAATATGTAGAAAGATCTCTTTCCAAAAAGCAGTAAATGAGCTTTAATTTTTCTATTAATGGAAACCGGGTGAATTATAGTACGTCCTGTTTGATATATTGTGATCATCTAAGGGACACTCTTTTTTACTTTTTAACTCGCGTTTGAACATTTTGTTGACATACGTTTAACACGAAATTGGCGTCATCTTTTGATTTTCAAATTTGAAGCTCCAGATATTTATTTATATTCTGAAAAAGCTTCAAAATCTCTAAATGTTTGCTTTTACAATTTTCAAATCCAAAATGCGGAACTATAAGTAATTGTTTTATTTTGATTAGTTGGCCATGTCGCAAATAATTGTGTAATTTTTAGTTTAGGCTTAATTAGTTGTGCAACTATACAAAAACAACATTTAATATGCAATTATATTATGCCTAGTTACTTTATTAGTATATCCTTTTATAGAATCATTGACGAGAAAAAAATAGCAGCAGTTTTTTATACCCAAATAGCAACAAAATGTTTTTATCTCATAGTAATTCAATTATTGTTCTAGTAAATATTTCCGAATGGTACCATAATTGGATTTTTAAATAGAAACTTCTGTATTTTTTAAAGATTAATTTTTATTTTCCATTTTGGGTTTGACAATAATATAAAATTATCTTTCTTTCTCAATCTTAATCCTCAAGCAGAATAAAACAAATGCCTATAACTCCGCTATTTTTATCCAATTTTAAATATTTAAAAGTGCGAAATTACGGAATTGTTTTATCCACTCCAAAGATGGCACTTATGATTAAATCGGAAATGAGAAAAATTGCCAACATGGGTTAGAATCTGATAAACAGTGTCCCATACATGACCACAATATTTCAAATTGATACAATTTTAATAAATTTTTTGGAAAGGTCTTAAATACTCCTTCGCAATGCGCGCCGCAGTATAGTTTGATTCAAAAGCAGACTAAACAAGTAACTTGTCAAATGTACAGGGTTCTACGATGTTTCTAATTCTTTCTATGTTTTTGCAGTTTTTACCCCATAACACTGCCTTCGTCACGATGGCTTTGCATCCAACTGACTGACCCCGTGATGCTCGCCAAAGCCACCCCACACAAAGTCAAAACGCACCCTTTGCCTCTTTCTAAAGAATACATTAATATAAATAGTAATTATAGAATGTCACAAATGATGTTACCACCTAAATATCTGGAGCTAACAATGTAAATATTCAATCCATATAATAAAATTTACACTACTTACGACATTTTTAGAAACGTCATTTGAAATTTAAAAATAAGTTGTGATCTTAAAGGTTTTTTTTTCTGAAATGGCTTACTTATACTAAATATACATTGTACTATAGAAAAGTGGCTATTACATTACATTGCTAGCCCCTTGGTGTAAGTAAAAAATGAACCACTTGAGAAACAAAACCAACAAAAGCTAACACAAAGTATAAAGCAGAAGTAAATAAAGCACAAATAAAACTAAAAAACTGGTCACATAACATATCCATGATATTGTACAAAATAAAATTATATATAACCAGCTTTTAGTGAGATAAAAATATAAATATGGTATGACATAGCTAATGTAACAAGACTATAAATATTTACCTATGTTTACACTCTACGCAAAAATATTAGTTTAAAAAAATCTAGAAATTAAAATGTTTGATTCCAAGCTAAAAATATTAATAAAACCAGTAGATTGAACCAGTAGATATGGGCTAACAAAAATATTAAACCTTATTGGTTGGTTGATTACGATGAAAAAATAGTAAGAGAAGTATTTTATAATTTTTTTTTTAAACTGTGAAATATTCTTTTATAGAAATATTTAATCAGCAGCAAAAGTTATAGTACGAGCGGAAATCGAACCCGCGCCTCTGGATCTCTAGCCCATTTCTCTAACTAATTGCCTTGTTGCACCACTGACATATATTGTACATTTACAAACCCACCAGTATCATAACCATTGTTAATTCTGCCAAATATTCTAACCTTATGATTATAATATAATTATTTACTAATGCGGACGGTACCTATAAGGTTAGAATATTTGACAGGATCAACACTGGTTATGATACTGGTGGGTTTGAATACGTACATGTTCTAACGAATTGCTTATCAGTGGTGCGATAGCGAAATTGGTTAGAGCAATGGGATAGGAATCCAGAGGTGCGGGTTCGATACCCGCTCGTACCATAACTTTTGCTGTTGATTAAATATTTCTAGAAAAAAACAGTAATATAACTTTCAATAATTACAAATTCTTAACTAATTAGGAAGTTTGAAAATTAAAACGTATGTATAGGTACATGGGTTTGAATATCCAGGGTGGCCCGTTTATCTTGGGACACTACCCTATCTCAGAAAGTATACGACAGTATATTTTCTGAGATACCTAAGTTAAATACAAAAGTTAATTGGGGTAATTTAAACGGCCGAATATACCTTAATTTTCTGCAAACACAGTTACCCGACTATTTTGATGAGTTTTCTTTAGAACTAAGACAAAGCATGCTGTTCATGCAGGACCCCCTCACACTTCTCTAGACCTGTCAGAGATTACCTAAATATTCAATTTCCTCATCGCTAGCTGGATAGGCCATGGAAGCCAGATGCTATGGAAGCCAGATGCCTTGGCCGCCACGAAGTCTCGATTTCAATCCGCTTGATTTTTGTGTATGTGAAGTCGCCCGTGTACAAAGAAGCAATGAACACTCGAGAAGAATTATGGAATAAAATTGTGAATGCTGTGGAACTGTTTCGAGATGATCGGTTATTGTGTATGGGGATAATTCGCTCGTGTATAAAGAAGCAATGAACAGTCGAGAAGAATAATGGAATAAAATTGTTATTATTTAAGCTAAGACGGTCGTTTAGCAAACAGGTTGTTAAATATATTGAAGTAAATGGAAATCACTTTGAATTTTTATTGTCGAAAGGTGTCCTCTTTTTTATTAA
Organism: Kuschelorhynchus macadamiae; assembly: GCA_030620095.1. Classification (NCBI taxonomy): domain Eukaryota; kingdom Metazoa; phylum Arthropoda; class Insecta; order Coleoptera; family Curculionidae; genus Kuschelorhynchus; species Kuschelorhynchus macadamiae. The sequence goes on along the minus strand of JAUTXW010004146.1, from coordinate 392,915 downwards.
ATGTTGTTGTTTCTGTGTCATTGTTTTCCCGTTGTTATTTCTGTTGTAGCCATGTATTTCAATACAAATTTTAAATTTGGAAAGGTGTACTGAATAAATGATACGCAGATATCAAGAAAACAGTCACTCGAAGAGACATTTACAAAATTTTTGCGTAAAAAAATTTGGAAAATACATAATCTTTCATATTTAGGCTAAGACACAATGACACAAAAAAGTTATGTCATTTTAAATAGATTTAATGTACCATAAGTGCCGCCCTTTACAAGTGGCATTCGAACTAAGAACAGATTTGAATTTCTGATTTGAAAACCTCCGAATTTCTAATTTCGTGCCGTTCTGTCACCTTATTTAAGAAAATACGAAATTAACTTTGACGCCCTGTATCTCGGTTATTTTTGACATTTAGACTAAGCTAAGTTTGGTTAAATCGCAATATTTTTGTCCAAAGAATCTGCAGTTTTGCCGTCTACTATTAATTAGCGGACACCCTGTATATAAAAATAAAATGAATTAAACCCTCCAATTACCCTGTATTCTGTTGTATTCAAATTTTCGTTCCAATTCGTTACTTTCTTTACTTAAGATAGTGTCCCAAGATAAACGGGCCACCCTGTACAAATATCACCTTGAAAACGGTAAAGAATTTTCAAATTATGTGAACGAAAATTATTGTAAACGCAATGATTAATTAGATAAATGACGAAATAGTATACATACCACTGGTGACATTTAAAAAATGTTTAGTTATATTGACAGTTATATCTGTCATTTATTTTGTGTCTGCATTTGAAAATTTAAAGCTAAGCTAATATATGTAAGAATTAGAATACGCCAAAACATTAGTGAAGCATAGGAGTTTCATTTCTGTCTGTTTTATAAATATAGAAGTGTGTTTAATAAACAGTGCACTGAAAATATGGTGTTAACTAGTATGTTAATTTCCGCAGACAGAAACAAATCAATTAAATTCTCAACCAACTCCAGTCTAATGAGTAATCAACAAAAAAGTCTAATAATCCCAAATCCACTCTGATCAAAATAAAGACTTACTGAAACGCCGCATGAAGTTTCCAGTAAAAGATGGCTGCGGACTCGTTAAAATATCTTCCTTATCTCTCAAGTCTTTAAGGTTCTGAACATCTCCCTTTACAAATTTTATATTTGGCACTGACAATAATCTTTCTCCCTCTTTTTTAGGTTGAGACTGTTTCTTTTTTATACCTCTTGGAGGCCTGACGGGAATACCCTCATCATCCATGAGGTCTAAATTGTCAGGTCGTATGGCGTAACTCATTTTGCGACTTCCTGGCTGATCTGGTCCCAAATCTACTTCTAAATTGTCCTCTATATCAGGGGACATTTGACCGGATGAAAGTTCACTGTGATTGTAGTTTTCCTGCATTTGTATAGGACTTTTGACACGATCCACCTAGTAATTAGCGGGTTACATATTGAAATCATAGTCGTCAATAAATAAACATATATTTTTAAAATGAGTTTATAATTCGTAAGAACGCCTTGTATACTAGGGTTCTGTATACAAAGCAGAAATAATCTGTTATAATATAAACATTTTTGAAATCAGTTTTTTTTTAAATTAAAGTTTAAAATGCGTTTGAATATAATGCTTTTACTGAAAAAAATCTCCACAAACTGAGCTAATAAATTATATTTTTATACAAAATTCTTTAGAAAGTAATACGTCAATATGAACGGCTGCATATACTGGGTGTTCCAACGAAAATCATCCACCAGGAAAAATCTGACTTCATGAACATTTTATAAAAAATGCGTATCTCACTTAATAAGGAAACATATTTTGGAACAATTTTGATGAAGACAAAATAATTAGCTTAGCGTTGCGTCAACCTGTCCCAGTACGTGGCTGTCAAACATCATAAGGAGTGTTTCAACATAAGCTAAAGAAAAAAAAAACGTTTTGTATTAACCCTTATATGAACTCCATTTCACATTCATAATACCTGATTATACATGCCAAAGACACTTTTTCACAATTATTCATAGTGAAAAGAAAATTATTGATATTTTTTTATGCTAAACCTTGGCGCTCCCCTTCTTATTTTTTTTTTGGAAATTAATAATAAATACCCACAGAAACCATTAAAAATATTTTTCATTAATTTCAGGTTAGTCGACTTTCAAATGTTTGTTTCGAAATAATTTAGGAGCTATTTGAGCCATTCTATAGTTATTTGATGGCGCAAACCTTAGGCCCCTTAGGGCCATTCTGTATCGTTAATCCTGTTTTAAATTTTTTTTCGAGAATAAAATAAAATTTGAAATGGCATTACCAAAACTCACTCCGAAAAGGTCAATTCTACATTGCAACACAAAATGTTTAAGAGTCAAATGAGGGGCAAAGTCTTGTTAAGAAGGCAGAAGAAAGGGCTTTCAGATGATGCCTCTCTTGGTCAAGATATCATTTAAGACTTAAAAAGCATATTCTTGTAATTGGTATCTCTTAAATATTGGTATTATCCTGCATCTAATGGTTTTTTAAAGCGAATTACTTATAATAAATTAAGGAATTGGTTATTATCTTTTAAAAAAAAAATAAGATTAACCTTAAAATATTTTTTTTATTTAAAGAAACTTAAAATTCAACAACACTTGGAATTTTTTAAGTCTTCAGTAACTATTACATAGATTGACTAGGTTTTGAAATTCTGAGGATGCTACTGTCACTTTTATAGAGATATGGCGTTTTACTTCATCATTTAATGCAACGAAAATTTTGTATTTGGTAATGCCGAAGATTTGTTGGAGAAATAGAAAGCTTATTGGGCCTGATCGGCTTGCTACTTAAATCATTTCCCTTCGCATTGGTCACTTTAGCGCTTTTATGAGCAGCCTAAATTTAAATTGTAGTCTGCAACACGATGATCTAATTTAAAAAGCCAGGTTGTACATTATATTACGCCGAAATATGGTTTCCATATTAAGTCCGGTACGTGTATTGGAAAATGTTTATAAAATATTAATGAAAACGGATATATTTCATTGGGACACCCTTTATTTGGTTAGGATCACCCCTCAAACCTCTAGTCGATTGAATTTAGTCGAGATAATTTCAAAAAAGTAACCCATATTAATTTACTAACCACAGTAATCTCTTCAGCAGAATCCTGGGAGCTCAGATTTTCGAGTTCCTCTTCCAAATGATCGATGAGGTCGCTTCCAGGCAATACCCCTGAATAGAATACGCTATGTCGCTTTTCCTTTAACGGATTCTTTATTTTAATATCCACTTTACTAAGTTGCCTTTTTAAACCTTTCCACGTAGAAGATTTTCTTCTACTGGCTAGTTGAGGTATGGGAATGGATTCCTTTTCGTCTTCCATGGCCTCTTGAGCTTGTTCAATGGGAGTGGGACAGGGGGTGAAAGAGAAAGGTGATTCTGGAGAACGGCCCATCTATAGTGTAAAGGACGAAATGGATTGATGATCAACATAATCATAGAAAGTAGAGTAGAGAACGGATTACAATTTTAAAAGTGTATTCAATAGCGAACATTCCATACCTGATCTGATATTAAACAATTTATTTGACTGCCCGTTTCACAAAAAAAAAATCATTATTTTTCTATTTTATATTTTTGCATTGGAAAGTCTATAAAATGCTCTTGTAATTTCTAATTATGTGCATACTTAAAAATGATGCATACACAACTTTTATTTTATTTTGAAAAACTTAATATTTTGCTATTAACTTATGGAGAGAGTAAAAGAAAATAATTATGTGGTGAGCGATATTCAAATAGAGTCCAGCCAAGCACTATGTCTTTTACCTGCTTTTTTAAGCTAAGTTGCGTACTGCAACTTAGCTTCAAGTGGGTGTCTTATTAAAAAGCAGGGTGTTTTTAAATCGAAAATCGCTACAAATGAGGAGAATACCGTTACCCAGAGAAGTTCAAAAACTATTATTTAAGGTTTATAAAATTCACCTTCATCAAGGACTAGTTCCAGAAGAATATGACAAACGAGTTGAATGTGTGGTGGCGCTAAGAGGAATTAAACTTTGTGGTTGTCTTCACCCCGCAAACCCGTATTGTATACGGGAAACATATTTTTAAGATGGGGAATAAACATCTTGTGTGGCATTTTAGAGGGTAACATTATTGGTTTAAAAATGTTTGAGGTGCATTTGAATTCAAACTGCCTGAATACCTCGAAAATATTCCTTTAGATGCGCTTCCTGATATATTCCAATTAGGTAGAAACCAAGATCTCCAGATCTTACCGGATTAGATTATTTTGTATGGGGATGAAGGAGCGAATCTGTGCAACAGTTCTAATTAATATAGAAGATTTGAAAAGAATAATTACAAATGAATGTAGAGCTACGCTGGGGAAGTAAAAACAGTTAATTCTCGTGAACTAATTTATCAAGCGGAGTGTTGCGTTGAAGATAATGGATGTTTTTCAACCAAAAATATTATTAAGCTGTGTATTAGTCATAGTCAAGGCTAACTATATTTTAAAATTAAGTCATTAATTCAATGTAATTTTAAATGCAAAACCTAGCTTTTTACGTAGATTACCAAAAAGAAAAAATATACAAATTGATATAAAAAAATATGAAAAGTTTCGGTTAAACCGGAAGTGGTATAGTACGTCAAGTGTAAGGATCTTTATATCTGTATCCTACTCTGAGAAACTAAAATTGGTACATATGTTTACTTCCATTTGACTGTATTATTCCATTTGAATAGTGATTGCTGAGACACTAGAGTATACTAGAGTACTTAAAAATGTCCTCAAACATTATTTTTTCTTCTCCACGTATTGAAATACCGACAAGCTAGTTTTCAATTGAATATATACACTGAGCTTTGTCAACTGCCTTTTTATTTATTATAATTATCATTGGTATCAAACATAAATCATTCGTCTGGTCCAAATGGTGGAAAAAAGATATTAGACAAAAAGGTGAATATTATTAAATGAAAAATGTTACCGAAATTCGGCCAAGGAAAAGAAGTAAAAAAATCCTATCTGACTCCAAATTAGTATATACACTTATATACTTGTAATTTACATTCATAAAAATGCTTTTATTTCAAAATTTTTCATCCGAGACACGAAACTCGATGGAAACAGATAGCGGTTGTTGACAAAGAAAATTAATTCAATCGTCTTTAGATAGAATATGTATAGAACAACGAACCTGGAAATATCTTTAGCAGATCTTTCATCCTTCATTTTTAAACAATATTTGAGCTGTATATTTTCTACTTAAAGCCATTCTTAACGTTAATAGTTATTTTTGAAATTGAGGGAACAATCACTTGTATTTTATTAATAGATGTGTATGATACTGCACCAGATTATGATAAATATAAACTAGATAGAATAATGTTTATCCCAATTTTAAAAATAATTATTAAAGTTAAGAATAGTGGAAGTGGCTCAGTTCTAGAAAAAATAAAGTACAACCCCAATATTGTCCAAAAAATTCAAATAAAATGGCGAATCCGCAACTAAGTACTTTTTCAATATAGATTAAAACAGAGGACATACAGTAAATATAATTATATTCTTATGTATGAATAAAGGGGTTTTCTGATTAGCAACAAACGTTACATAAGCAAGAAACAGTATAAAAGCATAGTCAGTTATGAGGAGCAAAAAGCAAAAAAAACCATTTAAGATCACGGATATTATATTACGGAAAATAAGTTTGTGTTGAAGGAACTAAGTTGCTAGGTAATGCATTTCAAAGAAGTAAAGGCCTCAAAATTTGGACATAAAAATAAGTTAAAGAAGCCATAGGAGCGGAAGGAAATATTATAGGAACTATAGATTGAAAATTTGACATAGTATGATTATTTTCAACTCATCATTTGGACTCAAACGAGCAGAGAAGCTGAAATGAGGTCGACTAGTAAGGAACTGGAAGCGAATCAACATGGGATCGTGGAAATTTCTCTTAATTGCTATCAGTAGTTTTATAGTGTACATATACAACGATGGACACATTCATTTTAGCACGAATTCAAACGCTGAAAATAATTTTAGGCAGAAAATAAGAACGCTGCGATCATTGATATACATATTTCGCCGCATTGTCTCCGAAGAATAATCAATCTGCTATCATGTTGATCCATTAAGCGAAAGTCGCATGTGTTTTTTCATCAAGCAATAAATAATTTTTAGGTCTAATAGCGTAGATGTAGCACAAATGGAGGAGCGTTAACATATTGCTAAATATTTAAAAATTGTCACAAACCGGGAATATACTTTTGTTGTCTCCTATGGAACAGCACTAAAAACATCGTATGTTCCATATGCTCTTCTGCGTCGGTGTACTTGTCTTAACTAGTCTTTAAAGTTGGATAAGTTTAAAACTTGAACTAACATCTTAATTTTTCTAAGTAGTTTAAAACAATTGAACTGATTCTTAAAAGTGAAAATATAGAGAGATTTAACTCAAATAAACATGAATTATGCTTTCTATATTTTAAACATGCAAATTAAATCCAAGTGTGATAGATTTTCAGGCATTTACGCTTCAGATTGGGGCATTCTTTACATTATTGTAGATTTATGTTCTCTATTCTACTTAAAAACAAAAACATATGTTGCGAGGCTAATAGGTGCAACTCATCAGTAATTCGCAACTCATATAAATAATGTGCCAGATTCTAGCCTAGAAAACCTAAAACAAACATACTAAAAATTACGTAAATATGACTAAAATAAATAGAGGGTATATTGTATACATTATAAAATATTAAAGAAAAGTCAAGCAGACTGAAAATGATTTTTTAATAAATATGAAGTAAAGTAAAAAAAGATACCAATAAATAAGGTCAGCCTATCACATTTAACATTTCCTAGTCTAATATTTACATAAAATAAAAATAATTTTTTGCTACAATTCCGAATTGTGACATTTTTGCAGATAATAGTGTAATAGCTCTTCTATGTCGCTATAATAATTAATTAGCTAAAGAGGTGATATCAAAGTAGGGGAATATAAAATAACTGACATATCTGATCTATTAGGGCAAGGTTGGAAGTAAATATACAGTTTCTGATTGTCTATACTTACCTATGAAGATTTATAATATCAACTTCTAAGTGAGGGGATTACGAATAGGATTAACCGAATATTTCGTAACATATACAGTCATGTTTTGTCAAAAAGAACTAAATCATTTAAAGTGTGCTAAACGGATCTTGTGCCGCTACGCAAGGAGGAGTATTGTTAAAAACATGCGGTTTCCATGGATATTCCAGTTTTAGCCAATCATCAATGAGTAATGCAGTATTTCCATATATTTAGTCGCATTCTTTCCATAGTCCCAGATTCGTGCGGCGAACTTTAAAGTCTGACTTAAAGCACATTTTTTTGGCCATCACCTAATAGGTTTTTGACATTAAAACTCACCATGATGAAATGAGGCAAAAGTATGTAAGGAGAGTCACGCAGGACCTTAAATCGGTGTGTTCAAATATTTAAACGTTATTCATAACACCATGGTCTAAGAGAATTTCTAAAAACATATATAGATATATATTCAGTTAGAAATATTTGGTGTTTTTATCCAACTCCAAATATCTGCAAAGTGTGGTGAGTCTTAACATACTTTCATTTTTTATCTTTATTTTTTATTTTATTCTTTTTATAAATCAATCTTTGGTAAAGGCCATAAATAGCACATGCAGTTGAATCTAGAATCCGTTCAGCCTTTAATAAATAACAATTATTTTCAAAAGTATACCGACCAGATTATCTAAAAAGTCACCGGTCGTTGTGAGCTGACGGGTTCACTGCTATTCCTCTAAGATAAATAAAGAAAATATGCTTGCCGGAAATTGTATTTTTTTTCCAACCAAGCTATAGTAGATCAGGTATATGAGCGGATTTATATTCAACTAGTGAATAAAAATATCTAATTAATTTGTCCAGGACAATATACTCATCTGGATTTTCACATGAATCATTAATAATAAAAGGCGGACAAATAAAAAAATGCAAGCATACAGTTCATAAATTTTCATTTTCTTGACGATATGAGTACAAGTGTTCCCGAATTCAGTTTTTATCTACATATTTTAATGAATATTAGATGAACGAAACTAATTTATAATCACATTTAGGGAACTTTTTCTTATTTATACTGAAAATGTGTTATGTTAAAGTTGATAAGGGTACAAACACAATTTTTAGGTTATGCGATTTAGAGTTATTAATAGGTTAAAATAACACAATATCTCCCAGTTTTACAGTTTAAAGAAATGCACATTTACTAGATACAGTATATGACGAAAATTTATATGTCTGAGAAATCAACTAAATCCTGATATAACTTTCATCTCTAGAGTAATCAAATCGTGTATAAAGTTTCAAAGTGCGCTTGAAACTTTGTAGCGGAACAAGTGTAAGAGAAACTATTAAACACAAGACTAGTGGGGCATGAAAATGTATGTTATTCTACAAGTTTTCCCTACTTACATTTTTGACCGTTAAGGTGAATTGTATGTTCTTCTTTTTAAAATTTGATAAACTGATCTACTTTTATTCCTTAATAACAACGAGTAAAAAATAATAAGTTTAGCTATAAATATAAGTGCTACAACAGACTCATTAATTTTTTTTGAAAAAGGTTATGTTATGGCTGTTTTATATCAAATATCAAAAAAATATCACTCAATGTCATTACTTTTAGTAATTCAAACAAAAAATAGGATTACGGAACATAGTTTATACGTATGTATTTTTACTAAATTAATTCCTTGTGTAAATAGAAAAACATCTTAACCGATATAACCACTACTCCGATGTATACATTATAGTCACAATCTGTGCTGCAAAAATATTTTATAATCTACAAAAAAAAACAAATAAAACATAAAGGTAGATAGGCTTATCAAGAAGTATTAAGTTTGGTTCATGTGACAAAATTTAGCTTTAATTTTAATTTATCTAGATCAAAATACAAGAGTTCTAACCACACTACCCCACAACTTGTTACGTTCTGGACGCGCGTTTCGCTAACCAAGTTGGCATAATCAGCAGATGATATAAACTAAAGTAACTTATCCTAACCGAGACTATTTATAGGTAAATGTGGTCACACTTTGTTGCACCAGACTGCACCGTTGTCAAGTAAGCAATAGAGGGGACTATAGGGAAAAATGGAACTTTCGATATTGGCTATAATAGTGGTAAACTATTTTTTACTGCAGTAAAAAAATAGTTTACCAATTATTATAGCGAATATCGAAAGTCCCATTCAATACGTGCCAGAGTCAACTAAAGGATTCATTAGAGAGGTTTGCAGAAATCAAATCTCAAAAAACTTTGTTAGCAAGTCAAAATATGTTTCTCGTAAAAATACTGAAGTTATCCAGGGACTGAAGAAAAAGGATGTTTTTATTTAAAAGCTGACAAAGGAAATAAAGTTGTTATACTAGTTAAACAGATTATTTTGAAAGAGTAGACAATTTGATTCAAACTGGTCCTTACGATTTAATTGAGAAAAACCCGTTATCAAAAATGATAACAGTTGTAAAAAGTACCTTAAACCAGTGTAAAAACCTTGTATTCGATAAGCTAAAATTCGAACTAACACATAGTAACCCACAGTTATCTAAACTGTATTGCCTTCCCAAAATCCATAAACCTGCGAAGTCCATGAGACCTATTGTTTCAGTTGTTGGATCATCAACGTACAATAATTCAAAATGGTTAGTAGAAGAATTCAACAAATTAAATATCTCGTACGATAACCTTGAGGTTACTAACTCGTTAGAATTCTTAGATAAAATTAAGAATGTTCACTTAAAAGAAGGTGAAATTTTAATATCTTTTGATGTAAGCTCATTGTTTCCTAGGGTACCCATACCAGTAGCTTTAGAGTACCTAGAGGAACTACTTGAATTCAATCATTTGAAGAAAGAAATTATTGATTAATATTTGCTTCTCTCAAAATTATGTATGAATCAAATTTTTTTCAGTTCGACAATAAATATTGTAAACAACTTGAGGGAGCTGCGATGGACAATTGCTTATCTCTGTTACTTACAAATTTGTTTATGGGTAGATTAGAAACCCAATTCAAAAAAGAACTTAAGTATTTAGTGTGGTATAGATACGTAGACGATATATTTGCTAATTTTGATACTAAAACAGAAAATTTGGACACTTTCTTAGAAACATTAATCAATAAATATCCTTCCATTAATTTTACGTACGAAAAGGAGAACAATGGGCAATTACCTTTTGAAAAAAAAAAAAATTTAATGTGATTATATATATCTCGACACATTAGTTATTAGAAATAACGATAAATTAGAATTTGATATTTATAGGAAATTTACTAATAGTGATAGGTATATATATAACAGCCGACTCATTTCATTTCCGTCAACACAAAGTGGCAGCATTTCATTTCCTAACTCACAAGTTAGTCAATTTTCCATTAAGTAAAGCATGTTTTAACAATGAAATGAATCGGATTAAAAATATAGCTAAAAGTAAAGAATATAATGATAATTTTGTAAATAAATTAGTAAATAGACGTAAGCATAAGAAAATGTTAAAAGATGCCACTTCTCTTCAAGCACCTGAGGCTCCCAATAAGTTCATAGTAATCGCATATAATTCCAGATATACGAGAGGTCTAGAAAAAGTATTTAAACACGTAGGTTTTAGATTAGCCTACAAAACGGAGAACAGTTTGAAAAAACTCCTTGGAAACCCTAAAGACCACTTGAAGGAGAGGAGTGGCATCTATGAAATTAGCTGTAATGACTGCGATCTAAAAAATGTTGGGCAACCTAAACGCTCCATAAACATTCATTTTAAAGAACACATGGCACATTTAAGATACGGAAGAACAGAAATGTCAAGCGTCCAACATGCTTTGGAAAACAATCACCAAAAAGGAATAAATAATCTTAAGTTGATTAATTGTATATAATCATAGATTATTGGATGCATTTGAGAGTATAGAAATAGTTAAATGTGATAAGAAAGCACTAAACAGAGGGTCTATTCCCTATAGCCCCTTTATTGCTTACTTGACAACGGTGCAGTCGAGTGCAACCAAGTATGACCACATTTACCTATAAATAGTCTCGGTTAGAATAAGTTACTTTAGTTTATATCATCTACTGATGACGTTAACTTGGTTAGCGAAACGCGCGTCCAGAACGTAACAAGTTGTAGTGTAGTGTGGTTAGAACTCTTGTATTTTGATCTATCTTCCACCACAGGTTCCAGTGTTAGGATTTAATTTACCTAATTAATAACAGAAATGTTTAGTCGTATAACTTGCTACGAAGTAAATTTCTTAAAATATTAAATGTTGTATATAACCCTCATTACTTTTAAAGAAGTTGTTTTAAATTCCTGGAAAGATGTATAATTTATATATTTACTATAAAACTTCGATTACCAAATTTTCAACTTTATTATGCATGTAAATTCACCTAGTTTATGAGACGTGTATAGGGAGAAACTCTGCTCGAAGTTTTACAGGTGCAAAACTTTATTAAGTATATTACCGAATAATATGCTATATTATATAGATAGTTTCATTAATTCTTAACCTACTTCACTTATTTTCTTGAAAATATAATTATTTGAATTTGTTTTAGGTGCTTATATCTTTGACCCTGGTGATTATTTCGAAAGGCTTTTTATGGCATAGAATAAAACTAATCCTAGGAGTTCATGAACAGTTTTATAATAAATAATTTATGGTGCATTAACTATTTAGAGGAAGAACCGCTATAAATACGACGACGAAATATTCATACTCTTCCGAATATTTAGGCGATTTTATCGGTTGAAAATTACTACAAAGCAGATATGTAGTGCAGCACAAATTTGAACATTTAGAGTTAGTTTTTCATTGTAACTAAACTCAAATTTGTGTAATCAAGTACACTGAACGATCTGGTCTTTATATAAAGTGAATATTATATATATTACCTAACAGTTAAAAATCACTAATGCAAGTTATAAAAAAATACCGCACGGTTAGCAGGTCACACCAGAGTCTAATTTTATTTCAACTTAAATTGTAATATGAATTGAGAAATACGAAACAATAAAACAAAAATAAAACTATTCAAAATAATCTGAGGGTTCTTCGCCATTTATAGAAAATAATACTATTATATCAATTTGGATAGCTGCAATAATATTTTCCTATTAGATCCAACTGTTCAAAATATGTCCCTTTATCAATAATATATCAATATCTACCCCACTAAGTACTACATACTGACCTGGTCGATACTTGGACTTCTGGGTTGCCTTTCAAATTCTTGGGGTAGGCCATCTGGGCCAAGCTGATTCTTTTTTGGACTTCTGGGGACTCTTGAATACGGGTCTTGGGCTCCGTATAAATCCGGGCTACCAACGTTGAGCAGGCACACTCTTTGTTCTATGTCTACTATCACAAGGCCGGCTTCGTTTCCATAAGCCATTCTTGTAAGACATTAAAAGGCTAAAGCTTATCGAATCATATTTATATGAAATATTAATGTATAAAGCGTATTTTTTTTGCAACTTGTTATGCCATTTGGTATAAAAAAAAAATTCATACTAGTTACTAGTTTCTTTTAGCTGTATTTTTTTCTGCAAATAGCTTTATTCTATTTACTAAAAATTAGCACGAGCATCAAGGGAATTTTCGCCTTTATAAATTACAAATAAAGATTATTTTTGTGTGAAGAATATTTGCCATTGTAGGAAATATGAATATATATCTTAAAGTCTACTTTTTAAAATAAAAGTTTGCTGGTTTTGAGGAGCTCACCGCATACAGAATTTATGTCATTTGTTAAGATACAAATAAAATAGAGGCAAATAAATATGATTAGTTCTTTATTATTAGGTACACTTTTTCGACTTTGATGTAAATGCTAAAGTGATTTCAGAAAACAAAAACAATGTCTCGGTCTCAGTCAAGTGGTTTAATACAGTGAAAAAAAAAGATTATTACACATGTTTCCCCAAACAAACAGGCATCATCAGATCTAAAATGGATTAAGAACCTAATAGTAATGTATTTAATAATTTATTAAATACATTACTATTAGATTATACGTGTAATCATAGCATTTTTTCACTATATTAAACCACTTGATTGAGACGGAGACATTGTTTTTCTTTTCTGCAATTGTTAAACCAGGTCTCTTGGAGATATTATAAACGAATTACTTCTTCTAAATGTTAAAGATTTTGATGTTACCCGAATTAGGGACCAGCTAATAAAAATAGGTCTGAGAAAATCGTAAGACTATAATTTCTTATTTTCTTATACTAAGACGAGAGTATATATACTCAGGTAGTAACAACAGTATTACCAAATTTTTTTTGGATAAGATTCATCAAAATCAGAAAGCAAAATTACGAGAATTACAGGACAAGTTACTAGACAAAATGTCTGATTTGAGACAAATCCGCAGTGGAGAAAAACTGTTGCTGTCCAACTTGCATCTTGGGCCAAATTCTTGAAGAAGCAATTTGAGAAGCAACCATCCCCTGTTACTAGAAAAAAGTTTTAATGAGTGTTCGAAAAGTAAGTTTCTTGGAAGTTGAACTACTAGTCTGTCTCTCTGATTTTTTTTCGGTGGAGATTTATAAAATACTTGTAATGGTAATCTTTATATCTTTTTAAAGATGAACCCTTTTAATGACCCTCATACGTACAGGGTTATTTTTTATAATTTGCCACCTCCTGAGAGGCTTATTTTTTCAAGATTTACATGGCGCCATTTTACAGATATGCAGCCACACTTAAATCGCGGTACCCATGAAATGATGAAATGTCAACTAAAAACAAAGGAGCCCTGTTGGACGTGAACGCAATCTACAGATACTTAAATCGCTTTACCCATGGAATGTCACCAACAAAAACAAAACAGTAATTTGAAAAAAAAAATATTTAATGTGATTATATATATATATATATATATATATATATATATATATATATATATATATATATATAATACAACGATAATAAACAAAAACAAAACATGAACTAGGAACTAAGATTTTTACGGCCTATTTACGAGCCCCCTCCATTATCCAAACAATTTTGAAACACTCTTTACAGTTTCCTAGTTGCTTGGGTAATAAAGCTGGGACATTCTGTATTTAAAATCCTAATTTCATACACTTTATCCTTTAGATATCCCCACAAAAATTGTCCAAAGGTATAAGGTCGGGACTGTTCGCGGGCCAATGAATATGGCCATATTTGCCAAGCCACAAATTATATCGAGCATTTAAAAAAATCTGTGACCACTCAAATGTTGTGTGGTGGTGCGCCATCTTAGCGCCAAATTATTTGGGTATAAGTGTTTAAAGGAAGCTGCTCCAAAAATAACTCAATTTCGTTATTTAATAGATTTAAATATCGTTCTCCCGTTAATAAACCCTCAATAAATATCGGACCAATAATTTAGTTTCCCAAGATGTCGCACCACACATTTATTCACTTCCGCCCTTGTCTCTTTCGCTCTTCAATTATGTGTGGATTTCTTGTTGCCCAATGGTGCTTGTTTTTCCTATTAAACATTCCGGCTGTGGTAAAACAAGCCTCATCAGACCACAAAATCCTTCTGAATAACAGCATATCTTGCCTCAGTCTGGTCAGCATATCCTCACAGAAGTGGAGGCGTTGGTTAAAATCATCGTTGGCTAATAGTTGCACTGGTTTAATTTTATAGGGGAAATATCGATGTTTTTTAGCACTGAACGGATGTAGAACCTCGATTTTACGGTTGACGCCCAGAATCCATCTGCTTGGATTTTCTAAAAATTAGTTTTAATATAACTCTTTGACTACCTAAAGAAATAATTTTTAACCTTCAAAATATAATAATATGGCTAATTCCTCGTCCAAGTCAAATTTGCTCGTCTTCTTTGCCTCTGCAAGGATTTTCTTTGTGCGTGGTTTTTTACTATATATATGCAACAGTTTTTCTTGAGGGAACTCTTGCACCAGGATATAGCAGCCTGTAGCCTTCGGTAAATTGCATTTTAGATTTTATTAATTTTGTTTTCAGTAAAATCAAAAAAATGTTTACTAACGAATAAAAGTAAGTGTTTTGTTTTTGTTGGTGACATTCTATGGGCAAAGCGATTTCATCATTTCATGGGTGCCGCGATTTAAGTATGGCTGCATATCTGTGAAATTGTCATATGTGGTAACGTTAAAGTGGAATAAGTCAAAAACTACTGTTCCGAATATAGACAACTTTTATATTTTTAGAAATGGGAGAATGAGGGGAATCCAAAAATGTCAAAAAAATACAGGGTGTCCCATTTAAAATTACAAAAGTGATGGTGATTTTTCGATCGTCTTTTGTTTTTAAAATTGCCGCCATGTACATCTTTAGGAAATTTCCTATAACTTTCGCAGGAACCATTTCTTTGTATCTTGAACAAATAAGCCTCTCAGGGGGTGGCAAATTATAAAAAATAACCCTGTACAAGTGTATCGCTATAAATGGATACAGGTTTTAATTTATTTTTTGTTTTACGAGATGGGATAAAAACTACAAACTAAAAACACAAATGTACGGTTTTTCATGTAATGTTTAAGGCATCAATTTTTATGTATTTTAGCACAATTTGTTTAAATGGAACGCTCTTTATATAAGATATCCATTCTTGCTGATTGTAAATGATGCCTTTATATTTAAAACAACAATTAATATTGGTAAAACCCTATTAAATGTAACAATATATTAGTGAGAGAAAGAAAGTGATTTTACAAAAAGATCGTTCTTATATAAAAAGATTTATAACTTTAAATAAACAAGTTTTTATTTGTCACACAAAGCACCCTATATGCATAGAAAAATTATGTTTAAATCTACATATAAAACTATACATATGAAACACACTTGAAGATAGAATTGACATCGACCTTTAGTATTCAAATTCGACAAAAAAACTTTTTCCTTTACTACTTTTAAAAATTTTAAAGAGGTTTTGACAGGTAAGATGAATCACGGGACTATTTTTTTTATTTTCAATTTGTATTAATTTTCAAGCATAAACTTTCTGCTCTCAGATCTTACTAAGGTTAATCATTAAAACAAATTAATGGACACACATTATCTTATCCGAGGCTCTATGCAGTTTATAAATAGAATTTAAGACTCTATGTACCTTATAGTTAAAGGAATTTTAAAATGCCAAGGATTTTTTATTTAACCCAAATAACTTTTGACTAAACTTGTTTTTAAATCTTTACCCTCTTGTAAATTAAACTTGATGATGAAAATGATATTGTAATCTGAGGAAAGCAAGATGATGTTAATACAATGAATAACCTCACATTTAATTAAATTGACAGTGTCCTAATCTATTAACAAATCATGAAATAGAGAACACTTACAATCCGTAAGAACTATTTATGGTCAATGAAGTAATGTGACTTGGAGGTTCTCCGTTATTCCAAGGAGTCAAACAAACTAATTGGGCTTGGAATCCAGGGAGTTTTTTTTGAGCACCGGTTCGTACTTTTAAAGTGGGTCCTTCCTAGAATATAAAATTTTTTAAGTAATAACTAATACTATTATTTCTTATTCTTGTTTACAATGGCACAATTTAGATCATTATTAGTATGACTGTTTATTACTATTCAGCAGTTTAATGTGGCCTTATTGTATTATGCTCTTACTGAAGATTAGTTTTAAAATTCGGAGAATTATTTCATTGTCAAATGTCCAAACTTACTCTTTTATTGTCGAAATCAAGCATGTCTAACTTGTTACCAGAACCTGCACTACCAGGTCCGGAAAACTGACAATCTGGTGAAATTTCTTCGTCGATCACTTCATATACTACTGGGATTTCTAAGACCATAACCTATAACAAAACATATAACGTATGAAATGCTTTATATATGTGATAAAACATTATGACTTTTCATTATAAGTATTTTGACGTCTTAAAAATAAATAATATTTCTCTATAGAATTCAAAAACCTAATAAAAAATATTGTTTGTAATTAGGCTTTTAATATTAACAAAGGTAAAAAGTCCATAGTAATACCACCACCAATTAATTACCTGTCAATAGCATTTTTTAATTAGAATAAAAGATAAGTCTTAATTCAAAGAGGCTTGGGTGAAAAAATGGAAAACGCTTCTATCGGGTATGCCAATGTGTTGTGTAGAGTTGTGTTCTTAACCATTTTTCTAATAAACCCATCAAATTGAAATCGCATGAAACTATACAATTTTGAGGAGTTTTCATAGAGAATTAAATCACAACATCAATTCAGATATTTATCTGTCCATAAACAACTATAAAAAAATATTGGCGCATCTTTAAAAGAACATACGATGTAAATATATAAAATCGACCACCAATTTTTATTTTTTCAGCCAAGCTTCTATCGAGTATGTTAATGGGTTGTGTACTTAACCAATTTTCTAAGAGAGCCATCTAATTGAAACTGCAGCAACCTAACCAGTATATGTATGTAAAATTTTATTGTAAGATTTAGGCCTAAGCAGATGATACCCAAGTCTACTTTAATTTAAAAAAAGATTGGCTCCGAGACTATTGTTGCATCTTTAAAAGATCATACTAGTACAGATTTCAGAGCATTAGCCTGCCCATTTTCAGTTCCGCAAAAAGTTTAGGCATTATCTATGACATTGAGTCAGATTTTATAAAAATATTTCTTCACAAATCTAGTCTATTAATTAAACCTTTGTGACTTTATTTAGGGCTACTGCATGCATATTATGGATAAAACTATATAATAGTTATTAGAGAGTTATTTTTGGATTTAGAAAATCTCACCCTATTACTGACGCTTTGTCTCAGCTTAATTGGTTACAGATAAACTATCATGTTTTACCCTCACAGTTTTCGCAATAACGTTTAGACTCCCTAGTCCTTGCTTGAACTTAATTTTTTAAACTATGTCTCACCATCCCCGTGTAATATTTCAAGGGCCATTCACATATGCAATAAAAATAAATTAACTCATTACTTCATTAATTAACTTTGACTGATAAAAACAAGTTTAAAATATTGAAATTACAAAATAACACCTCAATAAAATATACATTAAATTCTCAAGCCGCCTGGTTTTTTAAAAACATTTAACTTATTAAATATTATCCTGACGTTTTGCCTTAGTATTTGCATTTGGAATTATTTGTTGTCTCTGAAACTGGCTAGAAACTGTAAAATATATACTTTTGACTTTTCGACAAATGAATGATGTAACTATCTTAGTTTAAAGAGCCTTAAATTAATTTAGTTTGACAGAGTTCAGTTGAAAAGCCTCTCTGGCTAGACTTCGGCTTGCCTTATGATTCATTAATTGTTTTGTTTTGTATAAATGGTATTATTATATTTTGATGAGTTAATATTCATTATTATTATTCAAATAATATATTTTTATTGACTTTGTTAATTACATATTATGGGATTGTAATATCGTAGATATATTAAAAAGAACGTTTCATATATTCATTCGGTGAGCTGTTTTCGATTTTATAGCACTTAATAATTACTCATAAATCTACATTATCAAAGACAGCAACCCCCCGCTCCCCAAAAATTTATAATAACTACTGAAGCTTTTCACAGCCAGGCATGATTGGGCTTTAATTTTTAATAAATTACTTACTATTTCCCCAACTAATCCCTTAATGAAGATGGCAAATTGCTTTTTTATAAAACATGGCGATCGATTAAAGTATACAATAGCGTTTTATGCCTAGCAAATTTATAACAATAGCAAAATTATGTAACCTGAACGTCTTAAGGTTTTGCAACCTTAAGTATCCAACAAGTGGCCGAACAGACCACATTATGGCTAACTGTATAGACATAAGCTACAAAATTTCAATTTTTGAACAATGATGATTATCGAACATGATGTTCAAATACTGACATGAAATAGCTAATGTAATCAGTTCAGTGTCAATCGTTCAAAAGTTATCGAGTTAAATGCTCTATTTTAAATCTACTGACCACCTTACTACTAACTTTGGTTTACTTCAAAAGTTAAAGCAATATTCTACCAGCACATTTCTACTAATAAATACAAAAAAACATAAAAAATCTGTTGGTGGAGTAGTAAAGGAAGCCAAGAAGAAACTTTTTTAAAGACAAAGAGAAATCTCAGGAAAACATGAAAAACTATAAATTATATAATTCCTAATAAAGAAAAAGGTCACCAGAGTAGCATTTCTTCTCTACGAGTGGACGTTACCAGTATAGTGGATAAGGATTCAATTTGTGATGAGATGAATATATTTTTAGTAGACATTGGTGCAAATTTAGCTAAGAATATTCTGCACATTCCTCTTGATATCTCAATAGAAATGTCCAGGTTCAACAACATGTTCTTAATCCAGTTACCCAGCCTGACGTAAATACTGTAAATTACATCATTGGATTCAACAAAAGCAACTGGTGATGATGACATAGATATGCAAAAAGGTGCAGGGAAGAAGTAGATCTAGTGCTAACTAGAGTAACCATAAATGACTTATAAAAAGTGGACGTGTGGCTTCTAAAATGAAAACTGCTCTGTGCGACCCATTTTCAAAGACGGTAAAAGAAAATTGGCGGATAATTATCGTCCAGTATTAATATTGCTAATTATGTCAAAAACTATCGAAAAAATTGTAAATGTTAATATGCCACGGCTGATACGATTTCCGGTATTCAAATTCAAATACATGACAAGGACTATGAGGATACATTCCTGCCTCGGGACTTACGGAAGGCATTTGATACAGTGGATCATAAAATCTAGTTCCTAAGTTGTATATGGTAGGTGTGGGAAGAACTGTTTTCATTGGTCCAGAAACTACTTTCTACTACTACGGAAAACAGCGTATATCTTTTGATAAATCAAAAAGTTCTAAAAAAACTGTAAAGTTTGGGGTGCCCCAAGGGTCAATCTTGGGCCCAACATTTTTACTTGCATATATTAATTCAATTTGTAATTTAATTCCTAACGTAAAATCAGACTGTATGCGGATGACACCTTACTTTTTTACTTTGGATACTAAAGCAGAACACCAGGTCAATATAGAAGATATGCAGTTAATTGTTAACTGGCTTTCAAGTCTAGATATAAATAAATCTTGTTATATTTTTTATATCAAAACAAAAGCCGGAGGTTAGATCCCTCTAATATATTGAATACCAACCGACAGCTTTAATATTCCGACTGTATTAGATCTCTAGGAGTGAAAATTGATAAAAACTTTTTTTTTTGGAAAGGTGGAGGGGGGGCATATACTTTGCCAAGAAACCTGTTAAGTTCAGCAAACTTCTCATTAGTTCATTCCAACTTGCTCAACTCGTTACTGTATTCAACCCCCGTCTGCTTTATCTCTATAGATAAATTCCTCAAATCTCTTTAAAAAATTCAGTTCACTGAGATACAGTACCCAGGCTCTCTATAAAAATTTTAATATCCGTTATTTCGAAAACATTTGTACAGTGTTGTACTAACATAGATAAGAACTCTATATACTATAAAGGTGTAATAATTCGTAATCACCTTCCTGATCACATAAAAATTTTCAGTGGAAAAAAGTTTCGAGTACTTCTTAAAAAAATATTTAAAGTTGGGAAGTTAAAATTTTTTTGTAATGTATTGCTTTGTGGTGCCTTTCTTTGTTTGGTTTTATTTTCTTTGTAGTTAAGATCATTGTATTGTTTGCACTTTTGGAAACCTGTCTAGAATATTGTATATATTTTGAATTTCGTAATAGTTTTTTATAATTAATTAACTTATCCTTTATTTCAAGGACATTCATGAAAATGTAATTTCTCTGGGTTTAAATATTTTTTTAATAAAAAAATTCTGTAGTTATTAGAAGTTAATAGAACAAAATCTAAAATAGTTTGCTATTAAACAAATTGCAACCATATCGTAGGTACAAAATATTTCATTGTTTTCATAACAGCAAAATAAATAGAAATACTTTAATCATTTTTATTTTCTTCTTTAATACTACTCGTTGGATAGCGTCAATTGGAACTTAATGAAAATTAAGATTGATCACATTAAAATGGTCTCTAATGTTGCGCATCATTATTCACAATTAAAGAATTAGACGTGAAAACATAATCTAACTAAAATAAATGACAGTCTTTCTATGTCATTAATTAACAAACATAGTGGATTTTATAATTTCTGATTAACTTTCGTTACTAAGTGAACTTTTTGGATATACATCTACTACCTCTGGGGCGGTGGTTTAATTGGTATTTACAATCTTGATTACTATATTATACAGCGTAAACATTTTTATTCTGGTAATTACGTCTTAAGTTATTATCCGATGTGTTTAAAATAAACTTGTATTCATTGATTATTCGAATTAGTTAAATGGCCGTGGATATCTTTGCTATTTGCATTATTTGGAATTGTTAAAGCTTTGCTATAAAGTTTACAGTTTTAGTAAGATAATTTTAAAGATATTTTAGTGTTTTGCATTGAAGCAACTTCACTACATCCTCCAAAAAAATTACTTTAGCAAGTGACTAAGAACAAGTAAACATCCATAAACTCACCTAAACTATATAGACCATATTTATACTATTTGACTGAATACCTTTTAATAACGTACCTCATCAGTACTTTCTGTCTTTTTGTACGTAAACAATATCACATGGCTTGAGGCTCCTGCAACACACAGTTTTCTTGATTCCGGACACAACGATATCAAGTGTATCGCGAAAGGATCATCGTCAGTTTCTAACGACCTAGATTTCGGCTTCTCGAAGACCTTTGAAGTTTTCAGTTTGTATAGGACCTGCAACGTACCAGCGCTGGCGTCCCAAAATTTTATACTGCCATCTGCGTGTCTGAAAAATGATTACTTTTTATTGTCGTTGTTTTGTTATTGCAAACTTAACCAACGATGGATTTTGTAATATAGTGTCATACTAGATATAAGCATACCGTTGTAAAGGGCTTTTAACTACTTAACAAGTAAATCGAATTTGTAGCGAGAAAAATCCAATTTCTTATTATTTTAAGCTGAAAAGTAAAACTGTATCGAAAGAATGCGGACATTTTAAGGATATTACATCGAACACACTGACCAAAAAATTGCGGTTTTTTTTTTCAGTGTTAAAAAGCTGTTAGCTATCATGGTTCTTAGGTTTAGACCCTGTTAAATTGGAATTACTTTTCGACGTTTCGCCTGCAATTGCACGAGGCATCTTCACTGCACAAGATCAAATTACTGAATGAGCTCTGATGAGCAGAGTTCAGGTAATTATATTCGAAATTTTCAGGGTGCTTGATAATTTCAATTGATTTTCTAATTTTTCGTTTAAAATAACCTGAGACTGATGCAAGAACCTTAGTATCTTTTATATTAATCATGTGTCCTGTTGTTTGCTGGCGTTCAGCAACAGCGGATTGAATTATTTGTTTCTTACTCATATATCTTTCATGTTCCTTAAGTCTAGTAGACACAGACCATCCAGTTTCACCTATATACCTTTTACCGAAGGAACAAGGAATTTTATAAACTCCTTTTGATTGCAAAGGAATTACATCTTTTGGTGTCCTTAAGCATTGCCCAATTTTTTTAAAAGATTGTGCGAATCACCGCAGAATTCCAAAACTTGAAGTAAAATATCCTCTAAATAAATATTTAAGCAAAATCGCACTCCGAGTGAAGCGTTGAAAAAGCCTATACGACAGAGAGGGTATCACGAACATTGTCTAGATATCGCGTTGTATGCGGTCTTATCGTGCGGGTCCAAAGGTCACCAACATTATGAATCAAATCAGAAAACACAGCGAATACCAAAATGTTGTGTGATTCTTTTATCGAGATATTAAATCTCGATTGGCTATTTACAAATATACAGGGAGAAAGAAAATATTTTTTTTTTGTTATATTACTCAATATTAGCCACTTAATATTATTTTATATATTAAATGCCGAGGGGCTAAATAAGAAAATTCGCTAAATATGTATCTGGTTAAAATTTTTTGGTTGGCAAAAACAAAAATACACAAAATGGCAAACGCCTTAATAATGTCGGAAGGCGGTTGGAATCAGTGGAACAATTAGGGTATGTTCTGTTTATACAGCCACCTAATGAAAGTGAGATTTTTTTATCAATCACCAAAAATTATGAGCCCCGCTTGATCTAAAAATCTAACCACTTATACAGTGTCATTTATTTAAATGCGGGCCACCCCTGAGCAAAGTAAACTTGTTTTTTTTTGTATTGTGATAACAAAAAAATTTTATTTTGCAAAAATATTATACACTTTTGTTAAAAACACAAGGTAATTAGTTATTACTAACTTTTTACGTTTAAGGGTCCTTAGATGCCGGAAAACATGTTTTCTCAATTCCGTCTGTCTGTAGGTATGTCTGTCCGTCGTTTTCGTTACCCCCGAGTTTCTGGTAAAGCGATTTTACAGATTTTTATATATCAAATTTTTTCTTATAATTAATAAAAAAATTTACTTATTTTAAACACGTTTTATAATTGGAACAAGTATTCTATAATTATTTATTTATTGCCTACAAAATTACAAATGTACTAAAAAAGTAAGCAAAAAAATGGTGTGAAATCTAATAAAAAAAATTTTAAATTAAAATTCACTGGCTAATATCTAGGAGCCAGTGGCAAAAGCTCTGAGAATCGGTATAAGGAATGTACAGAAACTTGTGCATGAAAAAAAAAACATAATTTACTTCCGAAGAAGATTAAGAAAAGTACACGAAAAAATTCAAAGGCAAAAGACTTAAGTTACAATGCAAAAATGGATATTCATAATGCAATTTATGATTTATACACGTCAAAGACTAATATAATCCTTCAGAAACCTTTTAATATTATAGACTAAAAAATATCATCATCACTTAAAAAGTCCTCATCTTCTGAGTCGTCCTCAAATAGCGCAATGATTAGTTCTATTTCGACATCTAGAACTCGTTCTCGATTCCACCTATCCCATATTCATTTCTCCGTATGTTCCACAGATTTTTTCCAGTACTCCGGCGTAATATAATTTAATGAATCTTGCCAAACAATTTGCACTTCATCTGAAGTAAGACCATCGTTCACGTGTTTTTCGTAATATGATTTTGCCCCAGCCCATATTAATTCTATTGCGTTAATGGTATGGAGGCAGTCGTAAAACCTCATGTCCACTTTCCCGTAATATTTTATCTACGGCATATATTGTTGCCTTTTTAATAGATTTTGCGATTAAAAGAAGTTCTAGTTTCAGCATATTGGGTAAAGGATTTTGTTTTTGTTTTATTAGCCAGACATAAATATCACTTTTTTTCCAGGATGAAGTAGGTTGTTTATTTAAGATTCTTGAATGATAAGATGCATTGTCCAGAATGATTAAAGATGGAGCATCTAAATTTGGAATCAGTTGTCCTTTTAACCACTTTTCAAACAGTTCACAGTTCATATTATCATGGTAGTTTATACTTTTGGATGTTGGAGAAAACAGTAAATTTGCACCTGGGAGAAATCCTGTCGAAGAACCTGCATGCAAAATGATGAACCGTTTTTCCGTCCCACATCCCTTTTTTCTCTTGACACTTTTTACAGACTCGTCCTGCCAAGATTTCGAACCACTTCCATTAGAAAATATCCAAGTCTCTTTTTCTAAATTTTGAATTAACATTTTCCGTGTATTTCTTTAAAAACTGGATACGCTGACTTGCTGTATGTGGCAACTCGCATAAAAATCTTCGATTACAATCCTTTTTATATCGAAAACCCAACATTTTCATTAATTTTGACAACGATTTTAGTCCAATTTCCAATATGCCTCGATTTTTTAAAGCTTCTTTTAAAGCTTGAAGGGTTATATTAGTTTTCGATGTGTATAAATGGTAAATTGCGTTACGAATATCCATTTTTACATTGTCAATTAAGTCTTTTTTTTTCGGCTTTTTTCGTGTACATTTCTTAATCTTCTTCGGTAGTAAATTATGCTGTTTTTCATGCACAATTTTATGCACAGTGCTTATACCGATTCCCAGAGCTTTTGCTAATGTCTCCTGGATATTGGCCAGTAAATTTTCATTTTCATATTTTATTAGATTTATTACCATTGTTTTCGCTTGTGGAAGCAAAAAACCCGAAAATTGTTTTCTATTACTCATTTTGTCACTGACTTGTCAATCTAACTTTGAAGTGACATCGCTCAAAGATTTTTGCAACTGCTGATATTTATATGTTTATCCTCTTTTTTCATATGAAAATATTCTAGGTCTATCTAATTCATCTTCCGGATTTTATGCGGAGGATATGATTACACGTAATAAAAGAAAAACAAACTTAAAAAGTTTGTCGTTGATAAATCGTATGACTCGCACGATAACACTGCTTTTGACTATACTACCACATTAGATGTTGCTCAACTTTGATTGCCAAAGCAATTCAACAAACTATTAACTACAAGGTACAGTGCCAGATTTATATACCAGGGGGCCTTAGGGCACCAAATAATCGGGGCCCTATAGCCTATGCATACTATGCAACTTTTTTCTCTTTTTATTGTTAAAAAACAAATCATAAATCATAGGAGTAAAATAGTTCCTAGTTCATTCTTTAATATCACTTTTATACAGATGTGTTAAAGTGTGTGCTTTTTGTAGTAAATCATCGTTATCAAGTTCAGTTAGTCTGATAAAAACCTGAAATATGTATCAATAAAATCGTACTTTTCTAACCTTTTTCGCATTTCGTTATTAATTGTATCTATAATAACAAAATAGGTATTTATCTTAAAATTAGTTATACCATCAAGTTGTGTCGGAAGTACCATCATGATATTTAATTTTTTTAGTTTTAGGTTGTTTTGGATCTTTTAGTTATTTATTTTATACACAAAAACACTACTTATTAATACGCAAAAAAAAACTTAATTCTAATACTATGGTTGTGATCAGAAAGAAAAAATTATAATAATAAAAAAATATAATACTAGTTTTTATGAGGGTGTCATTATGCAGTAAAAAATACCTATGAGGGAAGATGCTTTACTTGCGCCAATGATGATTGATATAAATCTATGTGGGAGAAGTAACAATTATAATTGTTCTGCAATAAAAGAGAGCCGAGGATCGGGTGTTAGTATTACGACAATTCAAACAAAGAGCACGCGTAACATCAGTACAATCTACCAAATTGCTAACAAATTTAAATAATAACACCGCTCCACCAACCAATCTACGCGAAGTTAGCTTTAATAATTTAAATTTTTTTAAACTTTGTTCATAACCTTTATTTAAACCTTTTGCATTAAATCTCTAACTAATAATCTATCTCTATGAAAAGTAAACATTTTTTGGATATTTTCAAACCTTTCTATATATTTATGATATTGGGGATTCCATACAATATTTGCGAACTCGATATGAGATCTTACATACGCACTATAGAGTAAAAATAGCGAAGAAGGATTTTTAAAGGGCTTTGTAATTCTTAGAATAAAACCTAAGTTCTCATAGGCTTTTCCAACTGCCTTTTCTATATGTATGTCAAATAATAGTTTAGAGTCCATTATTATAATAAGATCCTTAATAAAATTTACCTGCTGAACTGAAACACCATCTATGCAATATCTATACAAAATATTATTCTTTAACCTAGGCAACTTAATAAAAAAGCATTTACTTATATTTAGGACAAATCTATTACGTTCACAATATTTAGAGAGGTTGTCAATATCAGATTGAAACTTTATACAGTGTTTCATCGAACTAACCGTCTTGTAAAGCTTTAAGTTGTTAAAATTCATTCAATTCTGACGCATTTTTACTCTTTTTCAATTCAAACTTATCTCTTAACTGGGTTATATAATCAATTATACTTTTATATTATTACTACTTGATATATCAGTGTTAAAATTTTGAATAGTTTTGTTACTTTTATCAAACAAAAATAGAATGTCATTCCAAAATGTAGTTTTTTGTGAAAACTGAGATTTTAATTAAACGGTTGAATTTTGACATAAAATCCTTTAAGACTTTTTTGAAAGACTGATATCCTAATAATAATGCTTTACACGCGTCGGCTCTAGCCGACCAACGAGTGTCTGACAATCCCTTTGGTACTATATAAATATTTTTTTCTAATTCTATTTTTAGTAAATTATTCCATCTTAACGCACAAACAGCGAAAAAAATATAAATTATTTGAACAATTAAAAAAATCGAAGTGGCTTTTAAACAGCAAACAGCAGTGGTGTTTCTTATTAAGTTTAGAAAATGAGCTCCACATGGTACAAAATAACCCAATGGTTTTTTTTTGCACTTATTTTTTATTGTTATAAATTCCAGCCATATTGCTGGCATTATCATAAGAACTTCCATATATGCGGCTTTATGTTCTACTTGGGGAATAAATCTAACAAATCTTTCAACAATAGTTCCTTCATAAACATATCGTAAAAGAAGTGTTAACTGATCAGCTTTGGTTGGAGTGGAATCAACTTTAAATATTCTACTTACAAAAGTTTTCATCTATTATCAGGTATTTTCCTAGTTTTCAATCTAATCTATTATGCTAATGTAAATTATGTATGTAGTTTTTACATTTCTTGTCCCTTCTATCGGTATTTTACAGTAATTGCCGAAATATTTGTGGGGAGAAATAGTAAAAATGTATCATATACTTTCATGATAAATAGCTCGACAATAAAACATCACCACCCACATCTTCTAGCATGCAAAAAATTAGTCAAAATCGGAAAAGGCAAGCTTAACCGAAGATTTACCTTTAATAATATACTGGTACAGGATGAGTAGGGAGGATTGCAAATAGGGATGTGACTCTGATGAACTTCCTCTATTTTAGAATTCGACAAAATTACTTTGACTCTATATTCTAACCTAACCTAACCTTTTTTTTAACATCTAGTTGTTGAGAACAATATAATTACAAATTTTAACATTTTAGTATAAATATTTGATATTTTCTTTAAAGATGCATGGTAAACAGTTCCATTATTTGGCTGGCGGGTAATAATTTACTTTATAAATCATCAAACGAACTGTTTTAATTTTGATATGTTTTTACGGCAGTTTTTAAAATTTTATTTTAATAGGTGTATTGAAAAGCAAAATGCGAATATGTAACATTTTAAACATTCATGCACCCGCATCAATATTCTAGTATTTAATTTATTTAAAAATATTTTAATAAAATACCGTAGGGGTTTGAAGTAATAAAAACAAAGTGCAGTTAAATCGTTCATGTGGCAAATTTAAGTTTACCTAAACAAACAGAATGGAATTAATCTACATGAAGTTATTTCAATATTTGAAATATGCATTACGTACAACATAAACATTCGTGGTCGTATAAATACAAAGTATTGCTGTATTACTTTCTCAATTTACTTTAAATTTTTAAAAAATATATGTTACTTTTTGTCCGCGGTATTTATTTTAAACTTATAAAATCGTCTATTAAAAACAAATAGAAATAACCTCACCTTTTTAGAAACTGTTCGGTTCTGACAATAATTGTTTATCTCGAAGTCAAAATGTAAATTCGGTCCTATTATGCCACTAGATCAAACTCAAATATTCAGTATTTTTTTTAACAAGTTATAATTTAAAGAATTAATGTATAATACGGTAGGCGACATTACTATTTTTCTAAAAGTGTCTTATTTATTTTGTGTAATAATCGTCAACTATTTCTCTTGCAATAAATAGGTGGCTATGTATAGATATATATATATATATATATATATATATATATATATATATTTATAAATATACATGGTGTCCCAACAGTGCGTTCTCGGTTGATATCTTGATAACGGATAGCGATATAAAAAAAGTTGTAGAACAATATGGGCTATATATTCTAAAATTATTTTCATTTATACAGGGTGTCTCAAAAATCTGTAGCGAAGCAAAGTTGTGTTTTTTCTTATGGGACACCCTGTATATTTTTGCATGTTTAGATTCTGCTCGTGATTCTACACATTTTTTGTATAACATGTCCTATGTCTAAATCTGATAGTTTTTCTAATATCCGCCATTTTGTAAAAAATTATTAATTACAGTGCCTTTTTTCAAACGACGTGGGCCGTTGGCTTTTTGATATAAGATTATGATTTTTGGCAGGAACATTAACAAAAGTATGGGTTGACTTTCAATGTGAACAAAATTTGTCGGCGTTGTACAGGGGGTCCTAGACATTGTACAGGGGGTCCTAGACAAGAAGGAGAAATTTAAAAAAATTAAAAACATCATATCTTCATTTTTTTAAATGGAATGTATAGTATTTTAATATTTTAGACTATTCGTGACCCAAAACCCTATCTTTCGTTATAAATATATACTATACCTATACTATATACTATATACTATACCTATTTGTCATAGTTTCCGAGATTTTGACATTTTTGTATTTATTATTTGGTTTTCAATGGCAATCGCCTTAAAATTTGCTTTATTATCGAATTTTCTAATTATAATACACTAAAAGTGACGCAAAATTAAAAATTCAGCTCATAATAGTGTGCTAAGAATCGCGACCTAAAGAACAGATATTTTACCAACTATTCTTAAATATTTACTATTTTGGTTATTATAAAAGCGTAGGTAGTGTCAACAGTTAGTTAGAACTTAATATACGAAGATGCCTTAGACAATCCTAAAGTAAAAACAAATGAAAACGGGGAAAATGTTGTCATGGCGAAATGTCAAACTCTTGTATTTGTGTAGTAACGGTGTTCAAATTGATTCAAAATGAATTTTTCTAGAGAAGAATTGATTAACATGATTTATGTTTTGGGCGCAAGTCATCAAAATTGTTTTTTAGCAAGTAGAGTTTATGCGCAAAGGTTTAGCAATGCCGAACGTCATCCTCATGAGGTATCATTTGTCAGACTCAAAGAACGATTTGAAAGAACTGGATGTGTCGATTACGAACAAAAATTGGAAAGGCAGAAAAGAACCGCAAATGAAGAAACTGAATATCTTGTTATGCAAACTTTAATTGAAAATCCTCATATTTCATGTAGGCAGTTAGAAAAGGAGAGAGGTGTTGCTAAATCTACGGCAAATAGAATAATTAGACAACATAAATTTCACCCATACCATATTCAACTGGTACAAAAGCTGCATCAAGACGATTTCAATCTAAGACTTGAATTTTGTACTTGGGCATTAGCAAAAAATAAAGAAGAACATGATTTTTTCAATAACATTTTATTTACTGACGAAGCGACATTTCATAAAAATGGATACGTCAACCGACATAATTTCCACTATTATAGTTCCGAAAACCCCAGATTCATTATCCCCTTGGATCACCAGCATAGATGTCCCTTAATGTATGGGCTGGTATAATCGGTAACCGTATCATTGGACCTTATTTTTTCGAAAATAGAGTTAATGGAGACACTTTCCTAAATTTACTGCAAAACAATTTGCAGGAGGATTGACGAATTGCCTTTGAATCTAGTGAGGCGGATGTGGTTCCAACTAGATGGCGCTCCGGCACATTTTAGCAGGCAGGTGAAGCAATTTTTAGACGCGAATTATGAAAATAAATGGATTGGTAGGGGAGGTCCAGTATCATGGCCGGCAAGGTCTCCGGACCTCACAAAATTAGATTTTTTCTTGTGGGGTTTTGTTAAAGAGCAAGTTTACCAAACGCCACTTACTACCATAGAGCATATGAAAATGAGAATTAGAAATGCATGTACAAATATCAATGCCGCGATGCTGAATAGAGTTAACAATTCCTTTGTGAATCCGCTACAAGTGTGTGTTGAAAGAAATGGTGGTCATATTGAACATTTAATCAAGTGATTGTAAGACTTCTTTTTCTGTTGTGTCTCTTTAATTAAAATATTTATTTGCCTTTTTACATAAAGAAAAATAGTTGACTGAATTTTTAATTTTGCATTTTTTACTGTGTATTAATGTACAGGGTGATTCGCCGAGATTTGCCACCCCCTTAATTCCTTTATTTTTAATAACAGAGAAAAAGTTGAAATACAAAACTGTCCCTCGGATATCAATTTTGCTATTTTAAATGGAACACCTTGTATATTATTACATTTTTGGATTCCTCGGAAAATTCTATAAATTCGATAATAAAGCAAATTCTAAGGCGATTGCCATTGAAAACCAAATACAAAAATGTCAAAATCTCGGAAACTATGAGAAATAGGTATAGGACATATTTATAACGAAAGATAGGGTTTTAGGTCACGAATAGGGTAAAATATTAAAATACTATACATTCCATTTAAAAAAATGAAGATATGATGTTTTTAATTTTTTTAATTTCTCCTACTTATCTAGGACGCCGACAAATTTTGGTCACGTTGAAAGTCAACCCATACTTTTGTTAATGTTCCTGCCAGAAATCATAATCCTATATCAAAAAGCCAACGGTCCACGTCGTTTGAAAAAAGGCACTGCAATTCATAATTCTTTACAAAATGGCGGATATTATAAAAACTATCAGATTTAGACATAGGACATGTTATACAAAAAATGTGTAGAATCACGAGCAGAATCTAAATATGCAAAAATATACAGGGTGTCCCATAAGAAAAACACAACTTTGCTTCGCTACAGATTTCTGAGACACCCTGTATAAATGAAAATAATTTTAGGTTATGTAGCCCGTAAAAAATGTGTAGAATCATGAGCAGAATCTAAATATGCAAAAATATACAGGGTGTCCCATAAGAAAAACACAACTTTGCTTCGCTACAGATTTCTGAGACACCCTGTATAAATGAAAATAATTTTAGGTTATGTAGCCCGTATTGTTCTACAACTTTTGCATTTGAACTTTTTTTATATCGCTATCCGTTATCAAGATATCAACCGAGAACGCACATATATATATATATATATATATATATATATATATATATATATATATATATATATATATATATAGGCTTGTGATAAGATAAGGAATACGTTCAATAATTTGCAACCCAGTGTTTTTTTGAAAAAAAAAACTGTAAGACGTCGATTTTATGTTATCTGTGTTCGTTTTAACTGAATATTTAATATGTATGTCCAATAGTTAATGTAAAAAAAATTAGCTACATGTATGATATTAAAAATATTTTATTTTACTTACCCGGTTAAAATAACTTCAGGATAACTACATCCTTGTGCTGACCACGTTCCCCCGTTAATTGGCCAGTCCATCTCGCTGAGACCCTGCCTCTTTGCTGCTCCTGCCCTTCCAACAGAATAGAAGGCTGGAATTAGATCCCCAGGACAATCAGCTAGATAACTTACACACGTGACCGGAGATTCATGGATGTCCATTGGATAAGGATTCTCTATACATGGGAACCCCGATGTCTGCAGATCCATCACCACGAGGTCGTTTTGAAGAAGAGCAATTATTGCAAAAGGTTCTTGCATGTCTGAAAAAACACTTATCAGTTGTCAATACAAATTAATTTCTAATACCATATGGCAGCAGGTTCCTATGGCAGCGATTTTACAAGAAATTATGTAAGTCTACTTCTCTATGTTTCTGTTGGACTGGGTCAAATTTTGATATGAAGATAAAATGGAATAGAGCACACAGTTGCCTTTTTACAAAAGTCTTTTAAAACGTAAATGTAAAATTGTACCTGAATAATTATTAACCATTTGTCTAGTTTTGAACTGTATTTAAGGATGAGTTAAAGTAACATGGAGGATGACTATAGTTAGTCGAAAGTCCTTTGCTACGATTTTATGCTGATATTATACACGCTATATACACAATTCTTTATTTCACTCTAACAAAAGCTCGTTATTTAAAAAATGTTTTATAATAATATTATATTATTATTGGTTATTTTTTAATAAGACACAAAATAAATTCCCTGTCAACGTGGTACCACGTTGGCATACGGCCAAGTAAATAAATATTTTTAGGTGTTAGAGGTTGGAGAAAATTTATTTACGAGCTGCATGTTACACATATTAATTTATATTACCAAAGACAGATCATTCTTCGAATAGACAGTCTATCAGATACAAATAAAATAACCACATTAGCTGCTCGTGTCGCAGTTTAATGAAAACAAGCGCAAACATATTGTTGCGTTTTTGGTTTGGTGTACCAGTGCCGCAGTTTTATAAATTACATAATACTTAGTCTATAGAGTTGATAAAAAAATATAAATGCAATATTGTTGTTTTAGTTCCCTACAGGCGACAATGATTAACTTACCGCTTATATACGGAGATTCGCATAATGTAACAAAATCTATAACGTTATGTTCCATTTCTAAAACGGTCGTAGTCTTATTATGTACAACGGTAATACTTGGCGTTCTGCAAGCTTGGTCATAAGGCATTCCACCGGAAAATATCACAAAAGCTTCCCTAGAAGAAATAGAGGTGTAATATTCATAAAAGAGGTGTCTAGGGATATCTTCGCGCGTTAGGATGCAAAAAAGGATGTGAACAAAAGTTACGTTACATACTCTTCTTATATATTACTTTATGCAACTTTTAAAGTTCTTATAAAGCAAAAATTAGAATCAAATTTGTTATAAAGAAAAAATAGAATATCTTTAAACATAGTCCATTAGAAAAAGATCATTACGTAGTATTGTACTTAAACAGTTTAATACAATAAAATGTTAGGCACCTAATAAACGAAAAATGAAAGAAGGGTAGCGGCTAATTTTAGCACCTCTTATATCAGAACTTCCAGACATCTAGACTTTAGTAGAAGTTGTATTAAGCTAAAAAAACAAATCAAGAAACTGAAGGTCATTTATTTCGACAAATTTAACCTTTCTATACCTTTTATTTTATGATTTGAAAACGAAAGTTATTAGTGCCCCTCAAAATAAATGTTAAAATGATATCCCTTTGGTGGGTCTATTTTATTCATTATTAGACACTTACCCTGTTTTACTAGTTTTCCATTCTACTTTAGTAATAGGTTTACATTGCTCTGGTTTCCCATCCTTATTAAATTTGGCTAAAAATTCAGTTTCATTAAAATGACAGACATTTATCATTTATTATTAATTGCATTTAAAAAATGTATGCCTTGTAAAAATATTTTCAAAATAAATAGAAAAAAAAACTAAATAATAAAATTAATCCAAAAAACCATTTAAAGTACTCTAAATTAAAAAAGCAAATTAAAGCAACACAAACATTTTAAGATTTTCTCACGACCGTTTTTCAGAGATTTTAATATTGCCCTCATTATTGTTCAGACAATAATAAAGTTTGTACACTAACGCAT
Organism: Kuschelorhynchus macadamiae; assembly: GCA_030620095.1. Taxonomy (NCBI): domain Eukaryota; kingdom Metazoa; phylum Arthropoda; class Insecta; order Coleoptera; family Curculionidae; genus Kuschelorhynchus; species Kuschelorhynchus macadamiae. The sequence continues at coordinate 358,651 of JAUTXW010004146.1, read as the reverse complement.
AACGAACATTTAGGATTTCTGTACAAAATGTAGAAATAAAGGTTACTAACGTTAGCAGAATGGTAAAATTCACATCAATGATATATATTTTCACTTATAGCAGACAATCACAAATCTGCAAAAAATACAGGCTTCATTGGATTAGTCCCTATTCTTAAACAGTAATAAAGCCCATCTTTTGAACCTTTTTAAACCTATCTTTAGGTTGTCTATGATACAGGGTGACAGTGAATGAACACGTGAAAGCTTGGATAATCTTAACCAAACATTTTATATAACCGGGAAAATAATCCAGATATTGAACGAAAGCTTTCACGGCTTTGGTCAATTAAGAAATCATGGTTCTTGGGATTAGACCGTGCCAAACTGAAATTACTATCCGATGTTTCACCATCGATTGCACAAGATGTGTTCAGGGATCTTTACTCCACGAGATCTGAACACTGAATGAGCTCTGGCTTTCGGGCGGGCTTTTATACCCGACTGGTGCTCGCCGAACTGTGACCCTGTGTTAAGACCGGTTTCCACGTGTTATGTAGACCGTAAACCCTATCTCTATTGAAATTTTTTGTATGTTTAAGAATTTCAATATATTCTCCAATTTTTCGTTTATAAAATTCTGGAACCGATGCTAGAACCTTGGTTTCTTATAGATTTATAATATGTTCAGGAGTAAAGATACCTGAAGATGCCTGGTGCAATCGAAGGCGAAACGTCGGATAGTAATTCCAATTTGTCACGGTCTAATCCCAAGAACCATGATTTCTTAATTGCACGTTTGTTAGACCGCCGAAGTAATCGTCCTATTTTGTCTGTGTTGCCATGTATGTAGGGAAGAACAACACTACCTAACGGTGGCATCTTATCTTTCTCCTTTCGCGGAGTTGGTTTACTTTATCTCTTAATTAAACGCGTAATATTATTAGCGCAATAGCCATTCCCTCTCAGAGCTTCGGTCAGTCTCGATGTTTCCGATGTCAGAGAATCTTGATCAGAAATCGAAATGTTTCTAAATACTAGTGAGTTAATAACCACCATCCAACACAAAAGAAATCGGTTATTAACATCAGAAACATCAAAACTGACCGGAGCTCTGACAGGGAATGGCTATTGCGTTCGCCTAACATAGTTTTAAGGAGATGTTTAACAGATTAAAGTTCTAGGCATTATTATTGTTTGAAAATAGTGGCTCTTCAAATGAGTTTTAATTTGTACCACCAAAAAAGATATAATTGCTACTTAAAATTTTTTACTTGGATTACTGGTGATTGCGATAGAAGCATGGTGAGGACAATTAATTGATATATGACTATTGTAAGTTTCTAAATTGCCACTATGTATAGAAAGTAAATATTCCAAAGATGTATTTACCATGAGGTTGAGAAATATGAACGTATTTCTGATTACTTCTAAGACTCCACGTCGTCAAGGTACCATCTGTGTGAGAACACATGAATTGTTTTCCTTCGTAGTGCCACGTTATGGACCGCAATTCGCTTGCTTGCCATCTTATATCCGAACATCTATTTCGTAAATCCCATAACACTATTTGGCCACTTTCATAACCTATTAATAACTGTAACAGAAAATTATATGTAAATATTTCAAATAAATATTAGAAGCGTAGAAAATGCTTTTAAAATTTCAGGAGGCAGGTTGATACGTATTATATAATATTTTCAAAAAACTTCAGGAATAATAAGTAAACAGGAATTAATTTACTTGTTCATTAAGTGATTGGGTAATATGGGTCATAACGAAACATGGACGGAAAAATATCAGTAGTTCATCTAGATATATTATTTTCCTTAAAAAGAAACTCTACGCAACAAAATATAAATTTTTCTGGGAATTTAATTTATGTCCATATGTTTTAAATACCGTAGTGATTTTTGTAAATATATCAAATCTATCAAAAATATCTGGCGTTAAAATGAATGTTACTTACAAAATTATTTTAAATATAATAAAAAAACTGATGTTTTTAATCCATCTTCATTACTTATGAGGTAAAAAATTCTCTTGTGTTTCGATAGAAACACATTTTTTTCTGTCTCCCTATTTTTTGCAATTAAGCTAAAAGCTACGTGCCCTCACATACCGGTAAACATTAATCCTTAATTCAACTGGCATTTTTGAAAAGTCTGTACTCAGTAATATTAAAAATAACAAGATTATTAAATTTCGTATATATAGCAATATTAACGCGATCACTGTTTGCAAACATTTTTCTTTGCAATAAATTTTTTTTTGTGCAATCTGAAATTGTTTTTATCTAAATAAAACTCCCTAATAAGATTTACCCAATAAAGTAACCTAACAACACATTTCAATATGTATTTATTTAATACCACATATCTACATATATGATGAGAACGATTTAAAAAGCAGCGTAAGTCAAAATATTATATATTTAATATATTAAAAAAAACACATTAAAATATCAAGTTAATAACGAAAAAATAACCTCCTTAACTAGAACCTAAAAGACTATGACATTAACATAATTTTATCCGTTGTGAAGAATAAAATTGTCGATCAATCTAAAAAATATCAATGATTTAGATTATGAATCTACTTATAAAATACAAATAGAAAATTAATATAATTATAATATTTAAATAATATATTACATGTTATTTATTCAGTTAGTATATCTCCAATAGTACCAGAAATATTGGGGACAAGTTATCAACACAAGGAGCAAAGAGGTACTGATTATGGAAAGTTTAATAAAATACATATTAATGAAAAATATTCTCTTCGGGATCTCAAAGACCTGTTATTGCAGTCTAGAAAATACTTAGTTATTCTCCATATTTGAATATTGGATAAAAATGACTCTACTTGACAGGATTTTCAAATACTCCCCCTAATGGACACACATATATGTATATAGTGTGCCCCAAACTCAGAGGCCTATTAGAAGCATCTGGAAAACCAATGAATATATTACCTTGAAAATTTGACTCTGGTTATATATGAACAAAAATACCCTTTTAAAATTATTTAAATTATGCGATGTTGTGGCTTCTACCTTAAATAGGTGGCAACATCTGTTTTCTTAATGGAATACCATGTATTCTATTACATTTTTGTATTGTCCTGACCATTCTAAACACTTTTTGTGTTGTTTCCTATATCTAAATTCATCTGTTTTCTTAAATGGATTTCAGTTTCCTATCCCAGTTTTTCAATTATCTATTTTCCGACACCAATTTCCAGTTTGACCGGAGGTGTAAAAATTTAACATTTCCTCTCAGAGTAGAAATTAGTGTCAGGCGACAACTAAAAACAAAGATAGGAAAGGCTAATCCATTTCGTTGCAAGTTAAGTCGATTGGGAGTTACAGAGCTTCAAAGAGTCAAAAATTTCAATTTTCAAGCGCCATTATCTCGAAAACAGTAAAATTTAGATATATAAATACAAAAAGTGTTTAGAATGTTAAGGACAATACAGAAGTGCGATAATATACATGACATTCCATGCAGAAAACGGATGTTGCCACCAGTTTAAGATAGAAGCGGAAACACCGCACGATTTAAATTATTTTAAAAAGAGAGCTTATGTTCATCTATGGCCAGAGCCAAATCTTCAAGGTAATCTATTAATTGGTTTTCCAAATTAATCTAATAGGGCATTGAGTTTGGGTAACCCTGTATGTGTGTCCTCTAGGCATTCAAACTTGGACAAGCACTACTTTAATGGCAACACTTAGAACATAAAGGACTATGGAGCGACAGATGATTCAAATATCTGAGTTTTAAAAAGAAATAGAACATAACTAACATAATCGATTTGCTGAACTCACATTTGTGGGTGGGGATTAGGATAATTAGATCGTGTTAATGTGAAAATTTATGTCCGGGCATGGCTAGTAGGAAGCTGAAGTATAACGCGTTTATACAAGGTCTAAAGGTGTAAAAGTTACTATTTCCCTTGATATATCTATTAAAGATAACCGACTTATGATCGTATTAACTGAAGTTTGTTGAACAAATAACATTTTGTTACCAAATAAATTTAAATGGACTTGCGGACTAATAAACTTGTCTTGTGCGTTATTCCTTGCTACTTCTAGTAAAAATATGAGTTAGGGCTCATTGGATGCAGAATGACATCTATAAAAATGTGCAAAAATTTCAAATCCGCTACTAGACTAGATATTTAATTTTGCCTTCAACCAATCTAGTAAATATTCCCGCGAGGGCTTAATCTATGTATTTTGGGTTGCGTATATGTTAATTTCACGACCTCGTATGATACAACAAATACTACTAATAATACTTCTGAGTTTCTATACAAAAATAAATATATATGTTATATAAAAGAACGCCATAATGTTTCTGAAGACATAAATACGTAAATATATACAATACGGATAATAACATCTCATGTTTTTTATATGATAAGAAACAGATTTATATTATTTATTAATTTTCAAATTACTTTATCTTTAAAAATGTGCGGATTTATTCACCTTAGAGTGGAAATATAAATTTTAAATCAAACCACCGATCGACTCAGGACATAATTTCTAAATCTAAGTGGCTTGTGTATTTTGATGCGAGATAATTATGAATAACGTACAGTGAAGAATTTTTTCCGTGTTTTGAAATATGCCTCATTTTTTAATTATTTAATCCTTAACTACATAAATATTTGTTTCAAATTAATTTGTAGTAAATAGCAACAGACAAAATTACTTCAATCCTTTCTACAACGATACACCATCGTACAAGCAGAAATATTTCAAAATGTCTCCATTCTTGTAATTACGCTAAAAGCTACATGTCTTACGTTTGATTAAACGTAATCCTATAATGACTCTGAAATCCCTACAAACAGACCAACATCATGAAATTAACGGATTGTTGTACTACTTAGTTTTATTACAGTTTTGTTTTGTTTCTTATCCACTCTAACATTAGAAAAAGTACATTAGATATGTTTCCTGATTGGATTTACAACCCAATAAAATTAGATAAAAAAGTACAGAACGAGAGAAAATTCGTACCAGGCTAGATTTTTATCGAGACTTTTATTTTCAGCTACGGGTTTTTGTTTTCGAAGAGTACGAATTATTGTATTTTGCAAACATTTTGAAAATTATTAACTTTGAGAGGGAAAACACTTATGAACAAATTCTTGTTAATACAATTCCATTAAAAAAGGTCTTTAGGACGGCCTTGCTGCTCTGGCGAACATAGTTTCGACGGCAATCTTCAGTGTAAGTAGCATATAAGTATCATGTTTGACTGTAAGGTATTGACAACCGCCTACAGGGTTTATTACCAAAGATAGAGAAAGCATGTAAATATAAAAATTTTAAAATTTCTTCTGAACCGCCAGAATCCGTTATAAAGAAAAAACATGACTATCTCAAAACAGCTAAAAAATTTCATCATTAATTTTTGTATAAAACGCCCTCTATATTATTGCGTATTTGAATTCCTCGCAAAATTCTCTACATGACAGCTTATTAAGTATAGTCACATTTTGCGGCGTTGCCAAACATCTACTTTACAACTATAAAAACATAAGTAACTGTTGTTTTAAATTATAATAATTATTTGGTATTTTTCTTTAAGAGAAATAAAACCACTCTATTAAGAGCCATTTAATACTCTATACAGTAAAAACAAACTATCGTTCTCTTTGGAAATCGAATATTTTTAGAAAACTATTAGAATATATGGTGCATCGCATTTTATTGAATTCTGTAAAAAGTGAAATCATTAACTTGAATGACTGGATCATTACTTGATAAAAATTCATTATTAACAATGTAAATAAAACACTTTAAATTGTTTTAGATATTCACTTTTATTTACAACTTGTGACATGTTTTGCTAACACTGTAGCTTTGTCAGACAAACGATATTTAAACTAGCAATTTGCTAAATGAGCTTAATTTTTATAGAACATATTTCTAGGTAAAGACTTTTATGGCCTACGAGAGACCCAAATAATATCTGGACAAAAATTTTTAACAAAATAGGTTTAAAAGAGGTGAATTATTCATATCTTAATGGTCGTTTAAGAGATACTGGGTGTTTTTTCGTTTATTAATGCTAAGACTCTTAAAGTGTCAATTTTTTACTTTTGTTTATTGTATGTAATATTTCAAAATTTTCATCGAAAGCATGGTTATTATCTAGCAAATGTTCGGCAAATCTGTTTTATTTTTAATAAAACTTCTTTTATGCTCCTTTAGTCTCTGTTTAAAAGTTCCTCCCAGTCTGGCCTATATGGACTTTTGGGCATGATCTACCCTTAACAAAAAAGAAAAAGAAGTTTTGGAAAAAGGTTTTAATTACAATTTAAATACAGCAATTAACAATATCTAATAGCCATAGAAATATTTATTGGCTAAAGAAATAAAAGATATAAATATAAATATCACAAAAACAAATATACATGAACACGCGTAAAAAGTATACCACAAAAAACCACAGAGAAAAATCTGATATTTACAAGAGCAGATACAGGAAAAACTAATCGCAATAGATAAAGAAGAATATTCTCAAAAAACAAAGATTTTTTAGACCCGACAAAATATGACAAACTTAAAAACAATCCACCTGACAAATTTTAGGAAAAAGTTTTAGGCATGATCGAAAATTGTAAGAGTATTTTCTCAGAAAAAGATAAGTTTTTTCTTAAAATAATGAATCCACAACCACACAGAACTTTATTCTTTTAACCTTCACAAGGAAAATTTACCTATAAGACCGGTAGTCTCATTTGTGACTACTAGCTTTAAACTTTCTAAAAAAAATGATAGATATTGTTATAAAAAAGACCAATTTTGTATCCATCTATTCTGTTAAAAATTCCATTAATTTATTTAATAAAATTAAAAATATTAAATTGGCAAATAATTCAATCGTTTGATGTAAAAAACCTTTTCCCAAGCATACCACTATTAGAGACAGTAGAAATTATAAAAAATAATCTTATTCTAAACAAAAAATTATAGATGCCTTAAAAGTATGCATGAACCAAAATTACTTCCAGTTTAATGAGGAGTTATTTTCAGGCAAGGAAGGACTTATTATGGGGTTAAGTTCACTATTGGTATACATATGTCGACGATATATTAGTCTGTTTTACTGACACGATGAGACAGTTTAACATATTTTTAAAAGATTTAAATACCATATACAAAAATATACAATTTAGTGTCGAAATAGAATCTAATAACTCTATAAACTTTTTAGATTTGAACATAACAAAGGTAGCAAATAATCACGAAATTTCAATTTTTCACAAACCTACACCTACAGCAGGATTTTATAGCATGATACACAGAATAATTAATATACCTTTAAACAAAGATGATTTTCAAAAAGAATTAAACCCAATTAAACAAATAGCAGTTAACAATGGATATGATGCCAAAATAATTGGCAATATTTTGAATCAAAAAACTATTAAAAAAAACTTTCAGAAATTTACCCTGTGCCACCCAAAGAAGAAAATAAATATAAGATTACTTATATCGGTAAAACTACAGGAAAGATGAAGAACATTAAAATTGCATTTAAAATAAATAATAATCTAAGTAAATTTATAAAAAATAACAAAGAAAAAACAAATAAAAATAATAAATCCGAAGTTTATAAATTAAACTGTGGATCATGCCCAAAAGTGTTTATAGGCCAGACCGGGAGAACTTTTAAACAGAGACTAGCAAAGCATAAACGAATATTTATTAAAAATAAAACAGATTCAACATACGCCGAATCTAACAAATTTAGATAATAACCATGCTTTCGATGAAAATTTTGAAATATTACATACAATAAACAAAAGTAAAAGACATATATACCCAGTATCTCTTAAACGACCATTTAGATATGAATAATTCAGCTCTTTTAAACCTATTTTGTTAGACATTTCCGTCCAGATGAAATCATTTGTTAGTTTAAATACCGTTTGACGAAGCTACAGTGTTAGCGAAACATATGTCACAAGTTGTGAATAAAAGTGAAAATCTAAAACAGTTTAAAGTGTTTTATTTACATTTTTGGGGAAATTATTCCTGAACAACATCGATTTTTTCCCAAGCGGTCAATTGAATCCAATCTAACCTGTTATTCTGAATTATTCTTTGCCCTATCGTTCTCAGATTCAGAAGGACTCTGTGTGTACGGATTTCAGCAAAGCTAGATCATAATATTATGCTACTCAAATTGGCTGAAACTGGTATACATGGAGATCTCCTGAAGTGGGTGGCGTCTTACATTTTGTGTGTTATTACGAAAACCATTTTTAATATTTTTTAATAGCTTATAATGGATTCCCTCTAAATTCTGTTAATTATTTTCTATTTTGTCCCTAATTTTCTGTTCCAAAATGGTAATATCTCTCGTTGTATCGTAATATAGTTTATTTTTTTAAAATCCCCACAAAAAATATCTATCGCAAAGCAATTAAAGAACATCGGCGGAATAGCGCCATTTTGAACAGTTTACACTGTGTTACAATGAACAATATATGCGTTCACTATTCTGTCAGGAAGAAAAAGTATGTATGTTATCATTGTATATTATATAATAAGAGATGTTACACAATATTCAGTGGACCCAGTGGCTGTATGTTTGACTTTTACAATAAAACTCGTATAAATAGAACTAAAAAGGATGAAATCAAAAGTTTTTATATAAAAAAATAAAACCGTCTTAATAAAAATGCTGTAAAAAGTGACCAATAATACTTTAGTTTATCTGGAAAATGCTCTCTGAAGTCGCCGCTAAATGAATAAAGACAGTATGGTATTAGACATCAGAACACTCAGTACGTAAATATATTTTTGTTGTTAGGTAATTAAGGTTTAAATTCTGCGATGAGATTCTCAGACAAATCCAAGTTAGTGGTCAGTTTATTAACGGATGAAGCCGCTTTTACAACGGCAGGAATATATAATAGGTAAAATAAGCGTTTTTGGGCAACTAGTAACCCACACAATAGGCAAGACGTAAAAAACCAAGAAACGAAGGCGGGCTATTCATGTATGGCGCGGGATGATATATACGGACTAATTATTTATAATGAAAATTTGTACAGAGAATTGTATTTACATTTCTTGGAAAATGAAATTAATTTTTTTCTAGAAGAATTACCAATAAAGTGGTATAGCACTTTATTGCGGCAACAAAACAGAGCACCACCACACAATGTTAACCGTGTAACAGATTTTTATAAATAACAAATGTTACTTGGGGATTGGCAGACGTGAAAATATGATACAGCCCCGATTTAAGCCCACTGGACACTTTTTGTAACGATTTTTAAAAAATAAAGTATTTTACGAAAGGACGAGAGATATTGTCTTTTTGAAACAGAAAATTAGGGATGAAATAGAAAATATCAACAGGATTTTTAGGGGATCCGTTACGGCTGCTATAAATATTCAAAATTGTTTTCGTAATAACGGGGGGCACGTTAAAAATCACCATGTTTGTTTTTTAGTAATTTTAAAATTTTTTTCCTGACTTTAAAATAGCTTTCGGTATGCTTTTTTTACTGTATATTTTCATTTCTAAAATTAAATTTACTTTTAAGGATATGCTGAGAACATCAAAATAAAGATCTCCACAAGCTTGGTAGGATTATTTCGAAGTCCAGGTCTAATTTTATTTGGTTATTATTGAAATTTGGTAGATATTTGTTTACCTTCACCGAACCCCATAATGTAGTTAAATTACGTTTAGTGTCATTTATATCTTTATATTTTATAATAAGCATCGTCAGAAGGCTGGAACTGAGCGTCAATTGAATCTGGGTATATAGTTTTTCATTACCTCAATTTTAGCAAAATTATTTGGTCCTTAAACTAAACGTTTTTGCGAGAATGTTCTACTTTGCAAGCCACGTGTGCTACAGGGTGAAAAAAAGGTATTTGTCTTTTGGAAAATTTAATCTAAGTGCCATTCGACAAGAAAATAACAATTCTAGGGGTCAACTTTACCTCTAGACGTTTCTATGATTTTTCTAAATATGTTGACAAATTACGATTTTTATCAAGTTGTTAATAACAGATCGACTTACAGTGTTAAGGTAGTCCAAAAACATTAATATACACAGAGTGATTCGCTAAAATATATATTAAAATCAACCATCAGATTTTACCGAAAGCGAGAAAATTTGTTAATTCATTAAAAAAAAAATTCTAAATTTTAGATTGGGACACAATGTATTTTATGATTCTTACACAGTTAAATTTAATTTATGTTCTTATTTTTTTCAAAAGCAACAACTAAAGTATGTGTTTAAAAAGCGAATAAAATAAACTACTCTTATAACTGGAAACATTCATAAATTTTATATTTTAATTTAAATTTGACACAGTAATTCTACAAAAAATCACTTTAAAATATTATCCAAAAGTAATGCCAAATATAGTATGAATAAGTACAGCAAGGACGCATCTAGAAGAGGTAGCACATACTTAAGAGATAAGTCTTGTCTACTTAAGCAGTTGGAGTAAAAAACTAAAGTTTAGTTCTAGTTTAGTCTAAAATAAAGTTAAAATGGAAATAAGTTGACGTTCCTAAAATAATAAGCGATGGAAAAAATTATTGTTAAACCAGATTCTCGGGAAAGAAAATACAAATATAGGCGGCTCAATTTCAACTCAATTCACCACACATATCCATTAAAAAAATAGAAGGTTTTTCTACTTACTTTACTAGCATCTAATGGATTATCACTTAAATGAACTATTGCTCCAGGATGTGTTTTCCTAGTTCTGAAAAAAAAAATGAAAAGGTTCCGATGAATTAAAACATGTAAAAAGAAATCTTAAAAGAGACAAATGAGTATAGGATAATAAATAATATATACTATTTTTAAATGCTTCTTTATTATTGTAATATGATTTCAGGTGATTTATTGATGCTGAACAGCGAACTATGCTGTTTTAGGGCCCGTATAGTACAAATATTACGAATGTATATTTAGTTGCAAGAAGTAATAAATTCAATAGTACACGAATTAACAAGAATATATTACTTACAGTTCGATTGTTTTATTCCAATTAATTACGTATCCCGAGAGGGAAAAATTTTCTATTTGTACTACGTGAACGTTGCCTTTTTCTGTTCCTATGTACAGCCACTTTGATTGGAGAGGTAGGTGCATACAGGTAATCCTGAAACAAAAAATTAAAATGTACATATATTCGTAAAGTTATTATCGTCATCTACATACGGTAGTACACCCATATACTGCTCCCCAACAATTGTTTACCCAATCGAGTTCCCAAGCTTAGATAGGACGATAGATGCGCCTCGTAAAATAGAAACGCAAGAATTTTATCTAGTGCAACGTCATTAAGACAGTTATATTCAGTACCCACACTATTCAAATTAATTAACACATTGAAATAAAATATTCTTTTAATCTGTACTACTGTGCAATTTCATAGTATTTAACTCTAAATTAAACGGTTATAACTTACTAAAAAAGTAGTTTATATTCAAACGGTTTTTTACATGTTTTTATAAAATCTTGTGGGAGTTTTAAAAGTTGCTTTGACCTGATTTGTACAAGGTGTAGTAAAAAAGTATAATTTTTTACACAACCTTTGTCAAGCGCAAGAATTTGCAATTTTAATTTTAAGGGTATCTGCTTAATAAATGGGTTATCAAAAAAACGAATTTCCCAAATTTTTGTAATCTGTTCTATTTTTTAAAATAATTTTTTTAACTATAGGTATCTACTTTTCCAATATTTTCCCCTCTATATTAAACACTCCTTTTGAAAAAACTTTTTAGTTGGTTTGGCTTCCTTGAAGACAACTTGAAAGAAACGTATTACAGTTTTAATTTATGACTGTCAATTTTACTTCAGGGCGTACTATCTTCGTCAGATCCTGTAATGCCTTTTTCATTTATGGATTATATAATAGACATTTTTACTTTCTATCTATTACCGTTCCTGAGATCCCAATCGTGAGCGTCCAATTTGCATTACCCTGTATATAAAATTTAAATTAATTACGTATTTTACAGTTATATACGAATGACTATTAATAAAAAAAACCATAAGTAATTAACCATGATTTTATTAAAAATGTTTTTAATTAAAACAAAATTATTCCCCCTATGGTTAATATTTGCCGGAACCTAAAAACCGTCTTGAGACTCGAAACCACTCTTCTCAATAATACTAACAAAAAGTAAAAATATAATTCAGGAGGTTAACCCTAATTTAAGAAAATGAAAAATATATGATAGGATCTGACAAAGTAAATAGTCTACTCTTCTTGTATACTAGATCAAAGCAACTTTTAAAACTCAGACAAAAATTTGAATAAAACATGCGCCTACACAATGTAAAATGACATTTGAAATTAAACCATCTTTTTTTACAAGTTATGGCCATTTAAAATAAAGTTAAAATTTAAGAATTTGCACTTGAATTGCAGAGTATTTTAGATGATATTATACATCCTTTATCATAAATTCTGCTCTGCTGAATTATTATTCAAAATATCAATGCATGCATTCCTTTACTACAAAAGCTATGAGACTATGACATTCAATGAGTCGGAATCTCTTTTCGCGAAATTTACTATACAAGCAAATCTGCAAGCGTTAAATCCCTCGACAATAACTTGTTTTTCTTCCCTCAAAGCAATCAACTAGCAAGCACTAGATATCGACATAGTGCTAAAGGACCACTCACACCACTTACGAAAAATATTTTTTTTTGAAAATTTGATATTCTGGAGAACTCAACGTTCTGATCAAATATCTTCATATTCGCAACGCAATCTAATGGATTGTTTCCGAAATACAGGGTGTTAAAAAGTTATGAGTTGGCCAACTTTTATTTTTTTTCAAATGTTTTTACTTTTATGGTTTTTGTAGTAAAAGGTTTTAGCAATTTTAACAGCCCTATCTATAGTGATCCTTCAAAGCTTACTGGAAATTCAACCGTGGTTGCATGACAATTATGAATAACCCATAAAATACTTTTTTAAAATATTATTTCGTAATCATTTTATATATTTTTTAAACAAACTGTCGGATTTGAGTATAATTTTAATATGTTATGACATTTGATAAAGACAAATTAAAAAAGGCCATTTTGTTCAATACAATTTTTTCTAGCTATACTATGAATGGCTCTGATTTTATACATACCCAGGTATATATTGTTTTGTAGACTCTTTTAAACGTTACAAAAATCTTTTGACATTAAAACCGTTTAGAAAACAAATTGTACATTGCAAAAGTTCTTTTATTTACTAACTGAAACAACAATTATTTACAAAACAAACAGTATTGCTCCATCTTAATTTGTCAGGATCTGTCTATTGGTACCTACCTATATTTATTTTATGATAAATCTATACAAAAAAAATTGTAATATATTACGAATATAATAAAAATGAGTGAAATAATATATTTTAATAATATTACATATTATTAGATAATATCGTTACGTAAACTGTTTAACAAAATACTTCTGTTACTATAATCAAGAGTTACATTTTACACTTATATTTTAGAGATTTTCTTCACTACAAATAAAATATTTTAAGAGAATTTAAAGAAATTACCTAAATTAAGATCTAGGAATTCATATTTTCAAGAAGAGGAGATTGGTCGACTATTAAAGTTTTCCTGAATTTCAGTAGGCCACTTAAAAAAATGCCAGCAAATAGAAAATAACTAGCATTATATAAATATGAACATTTTAAAACTAACTTAATTAATCTAAATAACTTGTTATTTTTTAATATATGTCACTTGAAACTGAATGCAAAAATACAAAACGATAGAGAAAACTTATCTAGAAAAATACTAATTTTTTTTTGAACTGAAGATTTATATATTATTATTTCTGTTTCCCACATCTAATATTATCTCTAGAAGGGTTCTGGATGGATATTCAATGTCTTTTACATGTCTGGCGTACCCCATGTATCAAATAAAACTGGCTATGTGTGCAAGTTGGTGCCTAAAGTTCTGGAACCAGATTTACATGTACAATAATACCTAGTAATTGAGCGTTCGTCATTATTTTGAAAAGAAATCCACTGCTGATAACGAGTGGCGTTTCTATGTCGTGAACAAATCCGCCAATGTAACAAAAATGAATCTGTGGCTAACGAATTTAGTTTAAATTCGTTTCGTTCGGGTTATCTGTTAATTGATTCTTGTAAATATGATGGTGCCAGTTTTATTTGGTAGGTCCCTACAGTGAGGTAAATGCCAGTTTTCTGCTTCAGCTCAGATTTGAAGGCCGTTAAGCCGTTGCCTTCGATTGTGAAGTTCCCTAGCCAACTCGACAGTGGCTTCAGGCATTAAAATTATTCCAAGATATCTGTTGATCAAACCAGCAGCAATCTTTAAATAGTCCCCTAAATGTGATCCGTGCGTAATTGATATTTCATTTGTAAAAATATTAAACATTGATTTTAAATGCCCATTGAGTGCTTCAACAATCCATCTTGTTTTAGTAATGATTCTAAGTAAGTTGTCTTTGTCCACGTGGCAGTAAGCTAGGCATTTTATGGTCGATTCCAAGATTAGTAGAATATTTTTTACGTGTTTTCCTAGTATTTAATTATAAAAAAGTGTAGCCAGAACGTATGAAATACCCTGTATGTATATATGTTTTTATTTTTTTAAATACTAAACAACTTCTATTTAAATAAGTGTCTCACCGTCATTATTACTTAATTAGATATCTTCTAATGAATAGAAATGGGGAATCATAAACATTTATACTTAAAAATATAATCCACCAACTTTTATTAAAATTATATTAAAATCCCACCGTTTCTTTACAAAACATAAAATGAATATGCAAAATTATATAAAAAACGGCATTTAAGAGTTTCTTGAAAACCGTCGTGCAGCCATCGCCAGCTATAGAGCTGTTAGAACTACTAATGTCAAAATGTTTTTATATAGTTAAAAAGAGTTTGTCTCTATAAAACAATATATACCTGGGTATGTATACAGTCAGAACCATTCATAGTATAGCTAGAAAAAATCCTTTTAGCTTTGTATCGAGCAAAATGTCCTTGTTTTTATTTGTCTTTATCAAATATAATAATATATAAAATTATACTAAAATCCAACTGTTTGTTAAAAAGAATATAAAATTTCTATAATATTAAAAAAAAAGTAATTTATGGGTTATTCAAAATTGTCGTGCACCCATGGTTTTTATGAACACTCTACACAAAGAATTTCCGGTTAGCTTTAAAAGATGATTATAGGGCTGTTAAAATTGCTAATACCTTTTACTAGAAAAATCATAAAAATAGAAAACGCGTAAGAACATTGAAAAGTTGAAACAAAATAGAAATCGACAAATTCGTAATTTTACCATCCTATATTTCTAGAAATATCCATTAGATTGTTTTGCGGCTATAAAGACATTTGATCAGAACGTTGAGTTCTATAACATCAAATTTGCAAACAAATTAGCGGAAAGCCATTTTCCATAAGCAGTGTGAGGAGGTCCTTTTAATTTTCGTGGACTGCTCCAATGCCAAAAAAAAAATCAAATAAAAAATGTAGACAGTAATTCTCAACTCTTATATACTTAACTTACTTTTCTTTCTGAAACTTCAGACTTTGTACAATTTGCGGCACTTTCTGTCGATAGTTCCACAAGTGAATTGTATCATCAGCCGTGGCCGACATCAGGGCACCTTCGTTGACCAAAAACTGAAGATGTAATACCGCCGCTGATCCCGGTGGACCATCCATGTCGTGCCGCACATGCACATCCACTCCAGGTTGACCGAGGCTAAATGCGTTCGTTAAGGAAATAGCCAAATAAAAATCAATTATTTCTTCCTCATTAAATTGAACAATTTTAATTCTTGTACGCCTTCCAAACACCTTAATTTGCATAGTTGCAGAGGTCGATAAAAATGTTATTAAAAGTAATTAAATACAATGCAAGTCTGACACTTTACTAAACATCATTCAAAGAATATTCTCTTGTCCATACTCAAACAATTTTTCTGCCCTCATACTTTTTTCTCATAAGGTAATTCCTCATTGAATATTTTAGATATTAAAATACGAATCTATCATAAAAACGAAGTCTTTTAGGCTACATACCATTAATATTTACTTCGTCCTGGAAAGACATTTTTTGTGAGCTTAAAAAACGTAAATAGGTTTCCAACGAATATTTACAATTCCATATATATCGACAGTTTTTTTCATGTACCAAGTGAACGTATTTTATATAATTTATATAAAAATTCTGTTATAGATAATCTGTTTTGGCTTTGGGAAATATGGGATGAATTCTGAACCCATTTTGAATTTCAGTATGTTGTTTTAGAAAATATTAAGAGATACAAATACAGGTAACATTGAAAATGCATATTTTATCTTTTAATTCATTACAGTTTTACTTTTCGATCATATTATTCTTGTCATGGAATAAAATTATGAGTAATAGATTAATTTTCTTGACCCAAAGTATCCCCTCTTAAACATGTTATAAATTAAGAATGATGCAGCAAACGACTCTTTATAGACAGGCGTCAATTATGTAATAAAACAAAATTTCAAAATTTCCAAAATGTAATATACAACAATATAACCCTCACAGGTCCTTAATTTTTACCCGATTAGAGTTTTCTTTAAGATAATATCTAGATATATAAAAAATCGAGACAAGAAAGGTAGTCTAGATTATGTTTCATCTAAAAAGTCTTTTCCGTATAATTGCAATTGTTGGCCAAGGGAACTATAATTTGCGTTGTCTCGCGGTGTTGTAGAAACCCTGAAGAAAAAATAGATTCTACCCTAGGGGAGTACGCAATTGCATTTTTGTAGCGCAATTACTTTTTGGTTAATTCCGATTCATATACCAAATTTCAAGGCACTATATTAATACATTTCAAATTTATCGCGGGAACTATTAGGTTAAAAGGGATTCAAAATTCCGCCATTTTAATTGCTTTTTTAATATGCTTGCTTCGGGACCACTTTGGTGCTACCCATGAATACTTCCCGAAAATGTCACCTAAATTGATCAAACTATCCCCGAGTAATCGGTGTACATACATACAAAAAAATTTAAAGGGCTGAATTGATAACCTCCTTCTTTTTTGAACTCGGTTAAAACTAAATACCTACGCAGTTTTATTGTTTGTTTTGGTCATACTGCTCATATATTAGGTAAATTTGTATATTAAAAATCTGTTATGTTCGAAATATCAGCCTGTTGATCTTCTAAGCCTGCGACCGATCGGGAAATTGCTGCTTTAAATAAATATGTAAATGTAAACTGTATGATATGAGAAAATTCATTTTCCGGATTTTTTCATAAGTAGTGAAAATCTGCCTAGCTACAAATTGGAGAAAATATCATTGTTAAGTCGTATTATTAAATAAATAACATATTTAAAACGTTTTTTTAGAAAACGAAGTACAGATCATTAACTAAACAAAATAATATGTGGTTGTTTACTGACAGAAACATTTTCACGTTGTTGACTGGATATTCGAAATTATATATTTCCCATCAACAAATGCCACATATTAACCACTTTAAAACTTACTGATATTTTGGAATTTCCGAGCAAATTTACAAATATAAAATGAATTCGTGGGACGCCAAATTAAACAGGTTCAATATTCCAGTTGTATTAATTCTCCTTTGTTATTTAAACTGAATATTACGAATGTACGATTCCAGCTATGATACTTTTTTATGAACTAAAAATTTCTATAAAAAAATAAAAACGCCTTAAAGAGGCACTAGAAAGTAAAAAATAATATTTTATTCGATATTGAAAGTTCGACTTTATGAAGTCGACGTTAAAATAAGTGTTATATTACAGATAAATTAAAATAAGTTTATTACAGAGAAGATTTTAAAAAGACTCTTTTGTATATTTATTATTTAATTTAAATTTATATAGGAAAATCAATTTGATGAGATGGAAATACAAATATCTTTGTTATCAATTATTATCCCACAGACAAGCATTATTCGAGTTAATTGTAAAATATTACCGTGCGATTTACAATTTCAAATTTACATTCGTTAGTAGCAAAAATGTTTTGCGGTCGTTTCGTGTTTGTAGCTTATTGACGTTTAGGGATTTTCGATTAAATTCAGGAAGATAAAATTAGTGCTTTCAATACGAAATTGAATATTTTCAATTTTCCGGTCGTATTTGATTTTAAATGGCGCGTTATTTCATTTTTATTACAAAAATCGAGTATCATAAAATTTAATAATATAACAAAATAAAATGGCAGATCAAAAAATTCATACACTAATACATTTTAAGCCCGAATTTTATTTATAAAGAGAAAAAAAAAACAATCTCATTGGGTGTAAAATCTTGTTGATGCAGTGGTTATGGTAGAAAGAACAATAAGACAAATAAATAAAACCTTATTAAAATGCCTAGATTATAAAATAAAAATATTTAGGAAGAATCAATATTGACCTTCTTTATTTAAATAATAGAGATAAAGTAAACATGGAATACTTTAATAATACAACTCACTCGCTGCAAGATTCTATTACTCAATAATTTAAACCTTTTTTACCATTTGTATAAAACGTCTAATAGAATGTTCATGATAATATTTATACATTTCTTCTTCTTCCCTAAGTGTCCTACTCTTATTAAGCATCGGTAACCTCTCTTAACGTCCACCTATTTAATTTTTTAAGGTACTTTTTATGAGCAAACTTCAGCTAAATTACGGTTTACATATACTAGGCATAATACCCATGGTGGTTTAAAATTACATTTTTTTTAGGTGACACTGTATATAATTAAAATTTGTTAACCCCACCTTTTTGTTAAGTAATTGGACATATTGACCACTGCGCTACAATACTCTGTAATTGCCATTTCTTAAAACAAAAAAAATATTTCAGAAAATGTTTAAAGAGCGTAAAAATAAATTGATAAAAGTTTGGTTTACAACGTATTAGTTTTCTAAATATAAATAATAAAAAAAAACAATAACAATAACTCCTACAATTTTTTGATGTATGTCAAAACATTTACCCCATTTCAGTTTTCAATTTTACTGAAATCAGCTTGCGCGTTCTGAAAATATGACTTACATATTTATACCCTTTAAAAATATGAAAAATCTATACCTATGACAGCCAAAATCTAGAAAGAGATTAATCTGGCCCACTATGTTTGGTACAAATCTAAAATTAATCAGTTTCACCGTTCTCAAGTTATCGTGCACCCAAATTTTGTTTACATTCACACTGGGTACTTAACAGATCGGAAAAACCCAATTTATGTTTTTCGAAAATGTTTGGTATTACGATTTCTCTCCTATATAGACCATATATTATATTTAATAATACAATATAAGGACAATTATACGGGGAACTAATATAACCAAATTCAATTCCAGTATATTTATATCAAAAAAGTACATTCAATTTTTGTGTCTAAAAGAGAAAGATGCAGTATTATTTTTCTTCTTTTCTCTTTTTGCTATAATGATACCTAAAGTACATGATACCAATATCCAGATATAATTCAATCTTTTAAAAATCTGATTCAATCTGGAACTTTTGATTTCACTGTGCGATATGTTTGAGTTACACTGTACTACAGAAAAGTTTCTACATTTTTAAAAGTCATAGCATTACTTTAGCGTATTAAATGATACTGCTTTATTGGTTCTTATATCATGAAAAAATCCATTCTATTTCTATAAGGCTCTAATAAATGGATGTTTTGGGTCAGAGTTTCGATCTTTCTTTAAAGTAAAACTTCGTATAACGCTTGACTGTTTATTTTAAAAAGACGTTTGAGACGAAATTAGTTAAAAGGTATAGTCTATCAAAAAGCAATTTTACAAGGCTCATTTCTTCGTTTTATTTTATTTCAGAGGTTTACAGGACCGCTTCGTGCCGAAAGGTAATGAAAAATGTATCCGTTTGAGGAATTAAATAATTAAATAAGACCTAAATGAGCCAATTAAATATTAATTCCGGAGACTTTGTTCATTCTAATGCAATGGGCACTTGCTACATGTAAACATTTTACCGTGAGGTGTACTGCTTAGCAAAAAATTTTTATGTGATTTATGACGTAGTCAAAATAAAAAGGGTGATATAAAGATTATTAGTAGCAGTATAATTTAATTCAGGCAGTGTTAATAATAAAAATACCAATTCAGTTAAATTTAAAAATTGTGTAAAAGGTTTAAATGAACTGTTGCCTTCATATCAGATCAGATCAGATCAAACATTAAAAGAAAAATAATCTGACAATATAGACCAATTGGCTAATAACGACTAATAAGTATTAATAAGGTTAAAAAATAAACGCCAATGTTCTACCTGTAAAACTAAAAATGCGGGTAAGAAATATGAGTCAGGTGCAAGGCAGACATTGCAGTAAGTTCTAAGGAGAAAATAAAGATATATAAGTAATATAGAAAAGCCCTCTATCCTGGAAGTAAAACTTGCAAAATATTACATTTTAAAAAAATCTAAACGACACAAATTCCGGAGAAATAAAAAAGAAATGGTAATCATATTAATCAAAATTATGGAAGAAACCCAAAAATAAATTCGAATTTAAAGACATAGAAACGGAAGATCATGTACATTCAAGAGAGCATACATGTTTAGTATTACACAATTAGTTCGTAGTTACTGAAGTAATGGAAAAGACAGCAAGATTTATTAGTAGATCTGAGGAATAATCTCACCATCAACAGAAACATAATTGTAAAATAATATATATATAATTATAAAATGTTATAATATAGGACAATAGGGTTATTCACGCTCAGTGACCTATTAGAAGTTATTTTTTGACGTTCCTTTCACTTCCGGGTATTCCGGAATTTGCCATCAACTTCGCATATTTTCAACTTTCTGAATTGTGCTTGCCAATTTAAGTAACTTTTTTATCCATCTCTAACCATCTTTTAGATAAAAATATTATATACTATTTTTGAGAGAAAATATGGCTTTACATTATAGCTATAAGCATATAGACACATATTTTATAATTTTTTCTTTAAGTTATTAGGTAAATAATGGAAATAATATATTATCATGGAATTATGCAAGTTGCCACGATGATCTCATCCATGTTTTTTGGCCAGTTTTGTCAAAAACTTTGGAATAATCTAAAAAATATATATATTTTTAAAAATGGCAAATTTCTATTTAAACGGAAATATTTAATATTTTAAATATATTTTACTTAAACATAAACATCTTTATTGAATCCTTAGGACAATAATGAATATATGTATGCATTAGGTCAAAAATGTGGACCCTCTAACAATGGGCCAAGATATATGTAGCAAAAAAAGAAAAGACAAACAAAAAACTAACTAAGTATAACATATTTATTACAAAAAACATAGCTAAGTTTTAAGTTTGTTAACCATCCCAAATGTTAAAAAATTCTTGCACACTATAGAAACTTTTAGTTATCAAAAAGTCTTGTACAGATTTTTTAAACAACTTATTATTGGATGTCGTTTTAAAGCTACTTGGTAATTTATTGTATATTTTAGCG
This sequence comes from Kuschelorhynchus macadamiae, assembly GCA_030620095.1. Taxonomy (NCBI): domain Eukaryota; kingdom Metazoa; phylum Arthropoda; class Insecta; order Coleoptera; family Curculionidae; genus Kuschelorhynchus; species Kuschelorhynchus macadamiae. Next base: position 337,116 of record JAUTXW010004146.1, on the reverse strand, counting down.
CCTATATAGTAAACATTATTTTCAGTTACACTTAGTGAATGGACAGGATATACTATATCCTGACAGCCACGGGTATTATAATTATGAAACTGATCATTTTGTTGAAATTTTTGAAATTTTTTCCTAACAAATATGAGTAATTCCAAAATAAATAAGGATGGCAGCGTCAGGATCCTATATTTCCTGAACGAAGGTCTGCATGTGGCCAATCCACACACCCCAGCCATTATTCGAATTATACGTTTCTGTATTTTAAATGCCCGAAATAAGTGGGAGCTATTGCCCCAAAAGATCAAGCCATATTTCAACCGACTGTAAAACTGAGCATAGTAATATGAATATAGAATATCTTTTGTAGTTGTTTGCTTTAATCTGTATAATGCATATGATGTTGTTGCTAATTTTTTGCAGAGTTCATCAACATGTATGTCCCAGCAAAGCTTGTTATCCACATGGATACCCAAAAACTTAATATTTGTAACTTGTTGTATTGATTTATTGTTAATTTTAAGCAGTTGTGATTCATTAATGATGCGAGTTTGAGGCGTAAAGAGCAAAAAGTTTATTTTTTTAACATTTAAATGTAGTTTGTTTGCTTGGAACCAGTTATAAAATACTTCTACGAGAAGGTTGAACAAATGTATTAAGAACTTTTACCAAAATGTCTCTTCTTTTCACTGAATTATCTCCAATATATGGAAAGCAATTTCAAAGAATCGGGGGCAATTTTAGGAGCTTTGGTAGTTTTTTTGTTTAATTTTTAAAGAACCGTAGCTGAACCGATGAACAAAACGGAATAAATGTTTTAGGAGATTTATATGCTATTCTACATGCTGCAATTCCTAGTGCAGTAAGATATCTAGTAACTTCATATTCATTTGTACAACGAATTTTTAAAAAACAATCCCCAAAGTGAGTGGGATTTTTTGGGATACTTTTAATTAGAACACAAGAACCCCGTCTTTAAAAAAAATGATTTCGACACATAAATCACAATTTTTACGAAAAGGAATTTTTAATAGAAAAAATTATCATTTTTGGACTTGTATTTGTAAACGAAAGGGGATTACAACAATTTTCATTCCACGAGTTTCCTTTGTTAATTGTCAACATATTCAGTTTTGTCGTTTATCACCGACTTTTTGGATGCACTTTAGAATCGTATAAAAATTGTCAGTATCAAGTAGTTGAAACTGGCCTCCGCGGTCTCCGGATTTAACTCCCGTAGATGTTTACCTTTGAGGTACAATTAAACAATAAGGTAAAAATTTAATTTGAGGAGTTAAACGGTGATGAAATACGCAAATCTACCACAACCAGAAAAGCCTCAATTGATGATTGTTTAAGTGTTAATAGAGACCAGTTCAAACAGTTTGCTCATTGGGTTTTTCTGCTTGTTAACTAACATTTGTAATAACTTTTTAATAAATTTTTTAAAAAACGCTTTCTTTATTGACTTATAACTCAAAAAGGAGGAAACATAGAGATACGATAGGAACTCTATTTGCTTAAGTAATAAAAACAGAGTAATTCCATTTGTAAAAGATAACATGTCAATTTTTATTTATTGCCATTAAATATAAATTTTTAAAACCTCCTGTATAAAAAAATAAATAATAAAATAATTTCATTAGAGAAGGCTGTATTTAAGTTAAATACTGTTAAAAATTCAAATATTCAGCCTTATTAAATTTGAAGTTATTAGGCATTATGTAATTAGTCATGTTTTCTCTCAAAAATAGAACATAATATTTTTTTTATCTAAAAACGGATCACTGGATATAGGTGACCATTAACAAAAGTTACTTGAAGTCCCAAGTACAAATCAAAAAGTCAAAAATATATGGGGTGTGCTATTAAAAATTACGAAGTTGCCGTCATTTTGAGGTATACCCGGAAATGACAGAAACGTCAAAATATTTTCCATACCTAGATCGGATTGAACTATGTATTCTGTAGTATGTGTGTCTGCCATTAGTGTAATAAGTCCCTAGATCGATCCCGTAAACAGTGATAGATATTCCTTATTACATTATAATTATTAATTCTTTTTATACCATTTTTTATTTTTAATTTTATTCTTAATTTGATTATCCGTTAGTGATTATAATGAAAAACTACTTACTAACAGAGTAAAACGCAATGTGACAATTTTTTTTTTCGTAAAATATAATAAGAATTGAATCAGTGTTTTAATGCTTTACTGTAGGTATAAGTTAAATGTAATTCAAACGTGTCAGTTTAAACAGCATCTTAAAATCGCTTAACCTTTTAGCAATAGCCAATTTTTCGAAATTTTTGAAAAATGGCCGAAATTTTTGAAAAATGACGTATGTATTTTTTCATTTCCTTCTCAAGCCAAAATTTTTCTATACTATATAAAAAAGTTCTGTATATTTGGTTACAAATTACAAAAGAAAATCCAAATGAGCTTCCCCCTATTATCACCAACAGCACAGTTTAAGTCATACAAGTCAAATGTATTTCCCTTTCTGATTTCCAGACTGCAACCCTTTCGTAACAAAACATGTAATTTAATAAAGTCTATATTTTTAAATAAACCATGGAAAACAAGTTTCGATAGAGTCAACGAGGAACACAATACAAGAAGGGGTGTGATATCCATAGAAAGCAGCCCCTTTGTCTAAACCTGTTGAATGCTGCTTCGGCTCTGTTTCGAAGCAACATCTAAATTAAAATCAGTTTTGAATACGGGCCCTGTTGAACATTATGACTTGAGAGAGCTTTATAGAAATGAAAAAACAGAGTAATTTGCAGCGACTATATAATTAGAGATTTGTGGTAATGTTTGTGTGAACACTAATTTAAAATTAGTTTTGCATCTACAGGCATCATTAAAAACATAACTTTATGTTTAAATGATAGCTATTTCGGAAACATTATGAGTTTGATTCAGCAAACATGTGAAATATGCATAATAATTTTATCTAGACACTTTACAATTATTATTTAGATATTAATATTATATGCCTTATGTTTTCAGCAAATGACGCAGAATGACGGAACAAAGAATATGGGATACCTATATTCTTTGTTCCGTCATTCTGTGAAAGTTCCCTCCGTTTTCTTGTAAAATTAAGTTAAGTGATTGAGAATTAATTCTTAGAAATAAAGGCTTAAATCAAAAATCGTTTCCAAGGGAGTGTAGGTAAAACGCCGTTTCTTTTAATATCAGAGGAAGTCGATATTTTTAACTGTTTTAGCAGGTAATGTTGCGACTCGAATTTCTATAGCGGTTTTTTAGATTTAGTGGTATACTCGAAGAATTTCGAATGAGGTTTAAAGGTTTTGCGTTTCCTATGGTTTTGGATGAATTTTTAAAACAAAAACAAACTTCAAGCGGTCTAACAAACACATCGTTTTATTAAAACAACAGAAAAGAAAAGTTGGATAACACAAGCGAGGTTATCTATGTTGAATAATTTCATTTAAAAATATACCCCCTGGTATATTAAGAAAACTTTTTGTATTCTATTCTTTTATATATATCGTTCTTAAAATAAATCATTATTGCATAGATATATGAATAGAATTGTTCTATTTTTGTATGGGAGTTTTTTCGTAACAGTTGAATGTTAACTATTAGTTACAATTATAAATATTTAGTATAATAGTATTTTAATACAGGATGTATGAAGTAGTAATAATAAAATTAGCAGGATTTCTAGCTAAATAAGTTCACCAATAACGCATAGATATAACAACAGGGAGACGGAATTGTTTTGATTTCAGCACAATTATACATTGTCAAAATTCTCACTTGTTTGGTATATTGTCGTGTGGTCTATCAAAGGGTGTGGTTAACTATCTTATATAGAACAAAATTATAGAGTTAATAAATGTCTGTTTATACTTGCTAATAATATTAAAATTAAATTTTAAGGTGGCTCTAATACTGTTATAATAACCTCTGTAATATTTCATTAACTACATAAAAATATTATCAAGAAATAGTTATTTACATAACCTGTTCTGTATTTAAGTACAATACCATTATTTAAAAATCGGTTTTTGGGTGATTTTTATGAGTTTTTAGCTTATTTTTGATATTTTTTGTGCGAGTTCTTGGGTATCATGTTGTGTAAATACGAAATGTGCAAAAATATTTAACTCCTAACACCATTTTTCTCGGGTAAGTCAAAATGTTGTTGTTTTTTTGTATTAATTGGCGTACTATACCTTGATTTTTTGTAATATTTTATTAATTTAGGTACACGTATCTCTTTAAACATATTTAACATAAAAATATACATTTCTTTAATCAAATTATTTTAAAATACTCAGTTATAATGTGTTGTTTTGAATAAAGACTTTGTTCTTTATTCAAATTAAACAAAAATAAACGAGCTTAGGTATACATTTTTATGGATAATGTAAAAAGAATAGATTAGGTAGGTTATTAAATATGTTCGCTGCGATAATACATTTTAATTTTGATTGTCAGTTAAAGGATTGTTATAAAAATAGGTTTAAAAATATCACTATAAGTAAATATTACGCTCATGGCCATTGTCATGAACAAGAAGTCTGTCATTATAATTTTACAGCGTTGCCTAAAATTAGGTCTGACAAGGAGGATAGATATTTTTGTCTTTGCCACACTTACTAGCAGAACATGTTTACTTCCTTTAATAATTACATCAAAACATACATGCTTTTATAAATGAACAGCACAAGATGCTGGATCTCTCTGTTGTTATGTCTATGATTTCCATCTTTTTACGCAACTTCAAAACCAGGTGTTTTTTTCAACTTCTAAATACTTATGTTTTTTGGAACTGTTGATCGGGTTTGATCATGTTGTGGAGTAATACCCTAAGGTGGTATTAGAACAAAAAATCTGACGGATTTCTAGTAGCAGCTGAACTCTACGATAGAATGTAGTATTAACAGAACTAAAACAGGTAAAAAATATATTTGAGAAAAAGTTCAATTGAAGAAAACTGCAAAAAAAAGTATTTTTTCAAACAATATTTAAAGTTTCGTTTTTTTTAGATTACTGCGGCAGCGTCATCTGATAATTTTACAAATTAAACTTTAAATTAACAACATAAAATAATGTTTGGTTTATAACCTAAATTTTAAAAAAAGGGTAAAAGGATTTTAACAATATCTCAAAAATAATGGTTCTAGTCAACAAATTCGGCAAAGACAAATTGCATTTTCGTGCTTTGATACAATAAACGCACATACCGAACCAAATTCGCCTTTATCACACCGAGATAGTAAATATATAGCTTTAACATTTAGTAAGCCTTTTTGCAAAGCAGTTTTCGATATAGTTATTTTTAATGCAATCCCAAAAGAAAATAGTCGAACAAAATTATACGAACATCTACATTTATACAGCCCATAAATTCGATTAAAATTTAGGTAATATTTTTTAACGGGAATATTAAAGCATGTAGAGTAGTTTATTATTTTTTTTTACTTTAGTGTCAATTATTAAAAGTAATCAGTCATGGAATACCCCAAATTTTAAATATTTTTCTTGCAACGTATAGTATACCTAAGTTAAGTTGCTTTCGAAATATTGACAATTCGATAGGTTGTAAAAACTACATGTTTAGACTTACAGCAAAACGAATGTTACATTTCTATCCCAGTTATTTAAAGCACCAACCAAGTCTTCCATTAGATTTTACAGTCACTCAAATTAACTTTTCGATATGGTATGACATGTAAAACACTAAATATGTTGAAAAGCTGAAAGAGTTAATGATAATACTTTATTCTATCAGACACTGACAAAACTTAACTTACAATGACAAAACATAATACAAGGTTTGAATAACAAATGTCTTTGTAAAATATATAACAGCGTCTAAATTGATCTCCATGTATTTTTGTAACTAGTACTAAAGTACAATTTAATAATTCACTTTAAGTATTTAGTTTTGTGAAAAATATTTATATTGTTATCGTGGTTGTGCCAGAAGTTTGAGACCTACTGTATATAAACCTTTTCGCAAATCTATAATTGAATGTTTTAGAAACTTTTGATTCCTATTTAGATCACCCAAAATGTTGCTTAGGTATAATGTGAAAATACCTTTTTAATACGCAATCACAAGTTAAAATATACAGTTAAAACGGTACTGACATTCATGGTTTCTTGCAGTTTCGCTGGTTTCGGTTCCACTAATAATTCTAACGCAAGTACTAGTAGTATTGGTAGTTATCGCAAGGGGAATCTACTCCTAACAACCAAGCATCTGGCAGACGCAACAGACGGAATTGAAAAAACATATTTTCGGCATCTAGGGCTTCTGAAACTTAAAGATCTGAAAAAAATCTCGAAGTCGTGTTGCATTCCGCTAACTATTAATTTCAAATTCCAAGCCAATTTGTAGTTTTATATTGCTTCTATCAGAAACTGCGACGAATTCAAAACCGACAAAGCTCTGACAGGCAGAGACCGCGTAAATAAAAACTTAACACTGCCATTTTCATTTAGTTACATACACAACGCCTTCTTGACTTGGAGGAAGTAAAACATTTCAACAAACTATCCATCCTACAATTTTATTTGCATCTTTGTATCTTTTTGTCATTTTGTATAGCCCCATCTTAGTCGAGAAAGTTAGGCCGGCCCAACTTATTTTGACTAGGCACAGTAGGACATCCCCGCAAGGGAGAGAGTTAAATTCACGCATTCAGAACGGGTTTCGTTTGAGTTAAAGCCACAAGTGAGTGCTTTCTTATTACGCAGACCGGAGATTCTGCAAAAACTTTTCTTTTTATACAACATAATTTAGTCAAAAAGTGAATTAAGATTTCAAGTGTTTTTTTTTTCTGTGCCCATCACGGCTGTTAATTCGTACTCGTTTCTTCAGTTCAGGTCAAACCTATTACAATATAACCCAATTTTTTTTATAGTTATTTCACAGTGAAAGTTCGCCTTTTAAGCATTAGTAATTTTTAGAAGAAATTTATTTTCAAAATGTTTTAATTGTAACAGGTACATTTGTTGTGGTCTATTGGAGCTCGGTTAGGGTAAAACGAAATTGCAGTTTTGGTACCCAGTTCCATGAAGAAAAGTGAAAACAACACAGCAGAACTAAAAGTAAGATCTTTCCAGATAATAGGGTGTTTTGAATAAGATCTTTTGTCATTTATTTGTTTATTATTAGCAACAAACAATTGTAAAACAGTTACTATAAATAGTATTTATTTATAGCTTATTTTACAGTTAATAGTATGAATGAGTGATTGATTTAATTTTAAGAACGTTCTATGTAGAATAAATGTTTCATATTTTAATTTAGATAGGATATATTTAAATTTGGTTTTGCTAAATGCTGAGTTTTATTGATTAAAAAAAAAGCTTAAAATGTAATTTAAAATGAAGAAAAGAAAATTAGTAGTTCACAAATATAGTAATTTATAATTATAGAACTATCATCCTATAGAGATACCAACCACAGAGCTTAAAAGGTAAGAAGTTGCATATAAACTTCGGGCTACCTGCAATGGTGTATGTGTCATGTTTAGCCAAATACGAAATATGACATTTGACATGGAAAAATTGGTTTCCTTTGACGAAATAAGTGTAGTAACAGACATACAATTTTTTTGAAAAAAAAAATCAAAATAAATAACTATAACTTTCATAAAAACATATTTTTTACTAGGAGCATTTTTTTCTTTGGCTATAAACAATGAAAAGAACACGCACTCTTCAATAATAACTAGTTTTACATAGTTTATGAGCCAATGTTGTTTTATTAGAGATATAAATAAAATGATTAAAAAATGTATGTATACCTTTATAAGTGCTATTTAATCATAAAACCCTGGGTTAAATAATTCCTAAATTGTTAGTTGAAACGGTTAAATATTATTCACAAAAACGACTCATTTCATTGGTAAATATTTGAGAAACTCTGCTTTTGATCGTTTTGCTTTTTATTACGTTACAATGAAATGTGTTACATTTTTAATTCAAAATTTATTAAAATACGATATTGCTTTCGGCATTATATTATTTGAGAGTATTTAAATTGTACCCGATTTTGATATAGATATAACATTCATTATAAAATAGGGACATGTTAATTAATTTTGAATGTTCTTTTTGCAGACCGCACACACAAACATTTGAAAATATATTTTCAATAAATGTACAATGTGCCGGTTTAATATACCAGACGTGTAATTACTTCATATCCGATTTTTGCTGCATAGATTCATATGGAGTGGAAGAGCAATAAAATTGTTTTGAAACAAGCAACTTCCATGAGAGGAATTCATTATCACCTAATATAGTCACTTACTGTTTGTTGAGATTGTTAATTTAGGAATTTTGAGTCTTTCTAAGTAAGTTTTAAGATTGACAGATTTTTGTAACTGAAAGAGACCATTAATCGAAGGAAAGTGGTAACATACATTTTTACTAGTTTAGACTCATCACATAAATATATTAAAAAAAATCAAATAAATATTATCAGCCTGCAATAGTTTAACAGATTTTAGCTTGGGTGCATTTCAGAGATCTTTTGCGTATTCAGATTTTTTCTTTGTATAGTTAAGTGTTGGGAATGATAAATTGTATAAAAAATTAGAACAGTGAATTCAACAAAAAAATGGTTTAATTGAGTAAGATATATTGTGATGTTTTGTTAATTCAGGGCGTAGCAAAGGCTTTATGATTGGGAGGAGGCAAAATAAAGAAAACCAAACTGATATTTAACTTGATGACAAAAGAAGATCCTTAACTAAAGTTTTCTAACTTGAAGCTGACTTTTCCCAACTCGAGTAAAATTCTTAACACTTCCATGACTCCGCCTTTGTGTAAGATGTTTGAGAATACAAATCTTATGATTCACATGGATTATGCTCCTTCGTAAAGGAGTAGTATAATCTAATATGTAGGAAGAACGGTTGACAATAGTCCCTCTTGAACATATATGTTGAGATTACTCAATGAATTACTATAACTACAATGGCATAATTTAGGAACAGCTTGTATAGGTAGGGTGATCTGGAACGTCCCTTGTAATGAAAGTTTTATCAAAGAAAGTAAAACATCTTAATCTATTTCGGTACATAGGAAATATGAAAATACTTTTTAAAACACTTGGAGTGAGCCCTTGAATTGTACCCTATCAGCAAAGTTTACCGAATAAAAAATATTTTATTCGGAACTGGTTTGTCAGGAAAGCCATCTTCAAGTAAAGTCATTATTTTTGGCTTTCCTACATGTATTAATACCGTATTTAGAATTGTTATGAAATAGCACGCTTTCACAGTAATTAAAAAAGTACATTTGGGATTATTGATTCAATTGATTGTTTAGTTTTCTCTATAAAACCATTAATCGTACACTGTTTTTAACGGGTTGTAATGCCTTTAGATTTTATTGTAGTGGCAAGAATTGTTGATAAGGGCCTTTTCGTTATTTATGTAAGTTTTATTCAATTTATGTAGGTTTTATTAAGTATGTACCACTTTCGCTTTTAATGAGTGAGAGTGGGGTTCTTCGGTAGCTTTAATAATAATTTTTACTTTTTAGTTTTAAAAGCTTGTTTTTAAATAGATTTTTTTATTTTATTTTGAACTTTTTAGCATTAGAATTTATTTAATTATCTATTCTAATATCTTCTCTTGCGCGTATCTATCTCTTTAATATTAAATTTTATTTAAAATTAAACGAGGCTATATAAGACGGTGCTTTCTTGTTTTGTTGAGGAGTTACTATGTCCACTTTCCGGCTTCATCATCAGACCCTGGTGGACACCACACAGGTCTATAGTCTAAAGATAAATCCAACCAGCCCAAACACGACTGGGTTATGTTGTGTAGTTGAGGAATTCCAAAGGATCCTTCATCAGACCAGCTCCATGGTACGATATTATTGCATTGCTATCGAAGTTACATAGGTATGCCAAATTTTAGGTCAATCGAATGCCAGCAAGTGCTTGAAAATTGGATTACAAATTTTGAAAAAGCAAGATAAATAAAAGCTCGTAAAAAGAATTTAGATGAACTCACTTTCTGGATTCTTAATATTGTTGGCGTCAGATTATCGCTGCCTACTATATAATAATCTAATTTATCATGACATTAAATATGCCATCTTACTGATTATAAATATCCAATTTTCTAGGTTGAACATATTAAATTCTTAGTTGTTCAAAAGAATTTATTGTTATGATAACGTGATTCGATGTTGTATATTGTCAAATTTGTTACACTATTATTTTTACGCAAATATGCCTGCAAAACTTTTTAGTAAGTGGTAGATCATCAAGAGTTCTAACTAATCGTCAGGAAGAATTTCTTCGTATAATGGCTAAAAGGATGCACGTAATGCAACAAAATGTGGCCCGAGAATGCAAATTGCAACTGGAGTAACCGTATCGACATACACCATTAGACGAAGAACGATGTCTTCATTACGGAAAGTAAGCATCATGTCCTCTTTTAAAACAGGAACATCGAAGGGCTAGGACGTTATAAGGAAATAATCACTGACATTGAAGATTATAGAAGTAGCGAATATACCACTGAGTTCATGAAAGGTATGAAGAAGAAATTATGGAGTTGCATTTATCGAAGAATGTGTTAAGGCTTAGCTAGGAATTATAATGTTGGAAGAACGGATTTAATGGTTCTTCAGGCTGATTAGCCAATGAATGTTAACTAATTTTTTATGGATACAGCTATTTTGCAAATAACTATAGCAATGGATTTAATCAAGTTCATGTCAATTCTAATACTCATCAAGCTCGCATAGTATCATTTAGTCTGCAAAATAATCATATTAAACCTATGAACTAACTAGCGCAGTCTCGTGAATGGAATCCAATCAACCGAGCATGTCTGGTCCAAAATTAAATAAAATGTATCAAGAGATGTTCAACCTAGAAATTTAGGTGGGTTGGCTAATACCTTGTTAGAAGAATGAGAACAACATCATCAATATTAGGGATTAATACTTTAATACAGAGCATGCCAGAAAAATGCTGAGAAGTCGAGTGAAAAAAAAATGGTCCTAACAATGTACTAATTTATTTAAAAATAGAAATTTGATATTTGTATTGTAAAAAAGATATAAATTTACTTTAAAATTTCTTTTTTCTTATCACAAGATTCAACTATAGAATTTGAAGCACCCCGTATTTAATATTATCATAATAGAAATTTTTCTACTCATTACAGAACTTACAAAACATATCTATATTTAAAATGTTACACTAAAATCGTCAGGTTAATTTTACATAATGTTTTAATAACTTTTTGACAAAATCCGGAAGATCAAAAATGTCAAAAACGTTCCGAAGAAGTCATGTAACGTATACAAAAAATATTTCGGATTCCTCAAATATCAACATCTACAAAAATGGGAGCAGTTTAAGTTTTGTTAAATTTGTAACATACTTAGTTAACACCCTGTATATTAAGTACCTTACTGTATTTTGAAATATCTACGAAACTGTCTGAATGGTGAAGAAATTATCGCATGTAAAAAAAATATATATTTTGTCAATTTTTGTTACACCATGCTAAAAAAGTAGAAAAATCTTGAGTTCTGATATGCCATTCTTCACGTTAGCATATTACACCTCTAATACGCTATTGAATTTCTTTTAAGAGACATTTCAGTATTAAAGTGCATATAATTTAGTTCTAAAATGCTAATAAGGCTTTTTAAAACAAACTTTTCAAAGTCAATCTAAGTTAGTTACGTAGTCCTAACAAACTTAAAGACATTCTCGAGTTTTAACCAGGAAACATATTTCTCCCAAAACTAAGCAACCCCAGATGTAACAAGGAGAATCCCATGAATATTTAAAATGAAAAACTCGCGGAGAGGTTTGCGAACCGAGAATGACGTAGATCGAGTAGCTTGTTCGAAAGCCCTAGAGTGTCAGTTGAAAGGAGTTTCAACAAGTTGAAAATGCTTGGGGACTTCAAAGGATATAGTAGGTAGACAGAATTAGGTTTGGGTTTAATAAATGGATAAAAACTCATTCTAAAAGAACCCAGCTGAAAAAATTATAACAATATTTTAAAATAGTTATCACAGAATGGGTCACTGCGTAAATACCGTACAGGATTAGTTAAAATATCGCCACAAAAACGTGCCAAAAATATGACAAGGAAAACTTATTTTATATAAACCTGGAGAAGCTTAAGGATACCCGGAACTTCCCTCGTTATGAATCTTGCCTTTTATTAGGAATAGGGAAGTGTGGCCTAATTTAGTTCCGCAAATAGTGATTTATTAATACATATATACCTACTGTCTTTTCAAACATTTTTAGTGGGTGCCATTTTTTTCACTATATTGGATTCGTGCAAAACATTTGCCCTACTTGATTTTTGAGAAGATTTAAAATAACTTGAATTTAGTAGCTTTTATATTGACTTTTTTAAGACCACCATTTTGTTCTGTCATGTAGAATTCATACCATTTAATCCCTAAGTCTCTTGATTAAGAAGATCCACTCCAGTTACTCTTCAAGCAGTGTGTGAAATATTGATCGCTTATTTTCAACACTTTACTATCTTTGCTTTGCTGTATTGTTTGTGATGTCAAATTACAACCATTGTCTTTTTAATAATTAATTCATTTATTTATTCGAAAGTATCAGTTTGTGAACTGAGAATGACGTAGATCGAATAGCTCTAGAGTGTCAATTAGTAGAAAATTCTTGGGTACCTTAAAGGACTAGTTTGGTAGACAGAGTTAGGTTTGGAAATAAATAAATTGATAAACATTCATTTTAAATAGACAGCTTGAAGATTTTGAAGCTAAGACATGTTATATGTTTTTATCAGATTTTAAAAACACTGCCACCTAAATATTGCCGACGAATTATCATAGAATGGGTCAATGTGAAAATACTATAGATCAGTTAAGAAAAATGGCGCCGCAAATATGTTTCAAAAATATGACGAGGAAAAACTTCTTTTGTCCATAAAAATTGAGAAGCTTAAGGAGAATTTGCTTTATGTAGAAACTGTCTTTTAAAAATGTCATTTTACTATGAATCTTCCAAGGAATATATTTTTAATTTGATGGGTTTAATTTTATGCGCATAGGCAGTCAGTAATTAGAAACACATACAAGCGCATCTCGATATCGCGTTTTACAATTGAAATATCTGTCTTTAAACTTTGACACATACTTTGCTGCACTATTTACAGCTTGCAGTTTATATATATTATAATGGCTAAGTGTAAAGCTTGATGCAACATTTATTTTGAAATTAATGTCATTTGATTAATATTATAAATATGAAATATCACGTAAAAATATTTTAGTTAATGTCAGTAATATAGTTCTAAGCTTTAGAATTCAACGCCTTACTCATTATCCAAAATAGAAAATAAATCTTTTCCCAACATTAATTTACATAACAACTGTTTGCGGTTAATTATTTGAAACTAAACGTAAATACAGCCTAATCAGTTTCTGGTATGACATTACGTTAACTCACTAATTAAATTTTAACTACGAACTTTAATAATATTCTATGTATTTTATCAATACCAACCTTAATTACCTAATATTATATCTCTAGAAAATTAATGATAGAATTATAAAGTGCATAACTGTTTCTTAACTGTATTTTACTCTGAGTATACATATATCTTTTATTTTCTTCAATTATAAATATACTGCGCAAGTTTAATAAATTAAATTTATAGACATCAACGACTTTAAATCAGCTCAAAAAATTAAATCAGTCATCTTTGCTTTTCTAGTTATAAATACAAGAAAAGCCCAATCTTCACAAATAATTTAATTTAATTCTAAAAGCATTTTGGTGAATTGCCATTTTCAAGAGTTACAGTATAGTATATATATATATATATATATATATATATATATATATATATATTTTTTTTTAGTTTTACCACGCATATTACATAGATTCGCCAAAATCCTTAAGGGTTGCAGCCGGAACTCTCCGGAGCCCCAATACGCGCCAAGTGTTATGCTTGGCTCTTGGAACTTTTCCACTTACAAAGACGCTTTCGTTTTTGATTAAGTCACATCGATGATGATTTCGTAATAGAGATCTCCCTGGATATAAGCCTTCCTGATAAGGGTAAAGGCCCTGAAATCGATAGCAGGAAGGGTATCTGTGATACAATCGAAATATATATATATATATATATATATATATATATATATATATATATATATATATATAAGTAGTTAATTTAAAAGAACCGGTACGGGTGTCAAGATTATAAAAATTTAATGAAATAAAAACTTAAATTACATATAACATTTTCAAAAAAAGTCAGAATATACACACAACCGGAAAATTAGAAAATTACAAACTTAACTGGTATAATATTCCCCGTTCTATATCGTTACATATTGTCGTTATTGTCACCTTTACTTCCTCATCACATTTTTCTATGCCTCTGATTTAGTTTACATGTTTCTGGTATTTCCACCAAATTCCTCTTTTTGAACCACGACTACATACATTAAAACAACAAATGGAATTCACAGAGTGGAAAGTAAATTATTACAAATATTTTAACACGTGAAAGTCATTGTTACCAAAAAAGTCTTATATATCCGGATTCATTAGCCATTTATAAGAAAAAAAAAGAAAAATAATGAACTTATTTTCTTATAATTTATGCAAATTACTATTTTATTCATTTTATTATAAAAGATATAAAAAAATCGGTACACTGGTTTTACCCAGAACTTCCCTTACTATGAATCACTCCCCAGGGAATGTGAAGCATATAGTTATTCAATAATATGTACAGTACATATACACATCATGATATACTTGAAAGGAATCATTAAGTTGGAAATTTCGGGTAATTGGCTTAATACTGTAAAATGTTCCATTCCTAAAAGGAAAGGTTCATCATAAGGGAAATTTTGGGTAAAAACAATTGTAATGTTGCAGCCTTGTTAAAAATTGTAAACGGTTATAACTCCAAAGCCCTATTATATAGGAACTTTTGTTGTAAATTCCTGTACTTTTGCATTGTTTAATCAACATAATTTTTTCTACTTTTACTCTCAGATCCTGGAGAATGTTTAGTCGCCATATTTATTTTCTTTTTGAGTAACATTTTTTTGTAACATTGAAGCTACGACCAAACTTTCCTTGACTCTTCTTCGGTTAAACTTTATAACAGGTAAAAGTAAAAATATAAAAAATCCTACACATTTCATAGTACTGAATCAACACAGATATAAACAATGTAACCCCTTAACCGGGCCTTGCAGCGCCAGCATAAAACACAAGCTACATTGCCTGTTGTTATTACACTAGACCTATATATTTGTTAAGAAGAAATAAAATTGTATCAATTCGATCAGTGTTTTGTACTCGTTTGATGTTCACTAAGAACCTCAGGAAATTGACCTTACCCGTAGAAGAAGGAAAAACAAAATATCAGTTGACGTAGTCTTGAAACAGGGACCGTGATCCTTAAGAGAATGTTTTATAAGAAACGTTGTGTATATAAAGCATGGTCCCCTTTTCAAGAATATGCCACTAGGTTTAATCTATAGGGTGTCAGTTTACCTATTTGCAAATTTAAAGACAAAGAATTTAAGGAACTCTTTATTACAAGAAATAATGCAAAAGTGCAGTATAAGGTGCCAATATATGTCTGTATAAGTGCAGTATAAGGTGCCAATATATGTCTGTATAAAGAAGTATTGGTTTTGAAATATTTGAAAATTGTTTGAGTATTTATTACAAATATGTCGGTAAATTGACTTTTGAACCACCCGTTTCTGAGGGTCATATATCAAAAACTAAACCAGAATATAAAATAAAAGGAAAGCAATATTACAAAATTTTAAAAAGCTTTTCAATTCGACAACTAATATTCCACTATTGACATACTGATCAAGTTAATCCCATACTAGAGCCGGATGAAATTTGTTTCGATAGAAGTTTAATTTATCCTGACGGTCAAAATATAAAATTGCCATCCAAGAGGAACAGCCCTTTGACGGCAGAATCCAATTTTTGTATCCAGTAATTACAGAGGTAATTAAAACTGAATAATTTATTAGGCTAGTTTTACTGAAATAGCACTATCAGGAAAATAACTGAATTTTTAATTCTTGATTTTCATTGGTAACAAAATATTTATGCAGAATTCCGGTAATATTATTACTATAGTATAATTATAAAAATGCTTATATTAATATGATTAGTTTATAGGATTAGCAGTACGATTATTTTACTTAATTGTAATTAATATAATATTATATTTTTGCCGCAGTTCATCTGTTAACATGACGTATATGCACCATCATAATTCTACCAACCATTACAAATAAAAACGAAAAATTGTGTTTTCATAATTAAAATTGTTTAAAAAGAATTAAATCTAAAAATTTTATTTTTGAATCGCTGGAATCTTCAAACAAAATATGTTAAGAAGTATTTTTCTTAAGTTGGCGTTGGTGGGGGCTGATTGATGAGACAGTAACAGACAGAGTAAATGAGGTGGAATTATTTTTTTTAAAATCCTCTAAAAAGAGATATATCTTTTGGGCAATATACTGAAGATGTTTCCTGAGCTGATAGTGCCTAATTAGAATTTCTAACAAATAGCTGGCTTCTTCTCGATATCGTACGACATGTCGTTGCCGACTCGGGATGAGGTATCTTCTAAACAACTTCTAGCCACTACATTTGTTCCACAATTTTCTTAATTCTTTTTAAGGGTTTTTATCATGCTCAATCACCACAATTTGCTGTTGTCCGAGCTCTAGTTTTCAGATCAAACTAGATGACGTCAATGTTTAACCTGCTTCGAGATTAATCTATCAAATGTTAATCCTTCTCGACAATATTACTTTTATAAAAATTAAAAAAAAAAAAAAAAAAAAAAAGTTAAAAGAAGAATGGTGAATCATATGATGATGAATTATGGGAAGTGAAAAATAAGTGGGATTCTGTTTCTATAGTTATATTTTTTATTTATGGTCAGGAAGTCTTGGTAAATATTATGATTACTTTTGCCTCGCAAGGGTATATAACTGAAATCACTGTATATACAACCTCAGAAGCGTCCTTAGAAATTAAAAATTAGTATTACATATAAAAATAGTGGCATTGGAAAAAACTCGCATCATTGAAACTGTCGTCTTGTACATAATTAGGAAATATTAAAATATTTTAGTAAAATGTATGTATTTTTCATCAAACATTTATATAACAAGAACATCGTTAATGATCTATTTGGAGCAACAGAATGACTTAAATTATCGGGAGCAGTCTCATCTATCTGTTGCTCTTCAGCAAGGTCACTTTTGTCCTTTACTTAAAATCTTATGAATATCTGAAATCAATTTTTCAAAAAAATTATTTCCTTTTAAGACTTAATAGCAAAGTATTCCTCAAAATAAATTTATTTTCCCCTCATTTGACAATAGTTTCGAACGCAGAATAATTAATATTTTATCACACTACAGTTTTTCTTGCCAAAAAAATTTCCCGATGCATCACATTATGGCATTATAAATTAATATTTATTTAGGAGAACTGTATAAAAAATAAGTATTTATCATATAAAAAAAAGCACATCATATAAATATAAAAAAAACACGCGGACAAGAAATCCGGAATTTGTTTTTCTGTTCTAGCCTCAATTTCAAGACTTTTGAACGACACGATTTAGCGAAAAAGCTAAAAAACTCTATTCTTGTAGACTTTTTGTATTATTCTTTATATATGACTGTAAATAATATATTTGTAACAAGAATTTTAGGACAAAAATGTCTCAACTATTCAATAACAAACAAATTGAGATTTCATGAAATTTTCGTGTGATAGATCTCGACCTCCTGATTAAAAGTCTTTTTGGGCAGAACATAATCATGTGACTAGTTTCAGAGATACAGGGTTAAATACGTTTGCGAGGAATGCTTATCACTTAAGACCATCCAAAGCCAGACAGACAACCAAGTTTAAGAACATCAAAAACATTAGGAGTTAGATTCAGCGAGACCGGGAATATGGATTATAAGAAAAATCCAATTGAAGTACCAACCCGAATAACTTACACATCTGTGAAGAGAATCTTACAAAATCACAAAGCATCCCCCGAGAGAGAGGGTACATTTTTATTCTATTTTATTCTTGGGCTATACAGAAAACTTACCAAACCCGTGACTTTTTTAGTATACATAGTACACATGAGTCTACGTTTAGAAATGACCGTATTACTAATCGACATAATATAAAGTACTACAGTTAACAAAATCTTAATTGGAGAGGAGCATTGTAAGGTAATTTAGCTGGTAACAAATATTTAAACTTTTTTGAAAGAGTCACTGCCGATATTATTAGAAAATACGTGATGTCACATTCTTTTTAATTGAATATAATGGATCGAAATGGATAGGCAATAGGGTGAGTCCATGGCACGCAAATAGGGAAGCCGAGGGACCGATTCTGTGGCCCCCTAGGTCTCCGGGCTTCAGTCTTTTGGATTACTTTTTGTGGGGATTCGTCGAAAATTTTGTAAATGCTACGGCTTGTAAAAGTCTAGACGAAATGAAAGAGAGAATACAAGAGACTTGTTCATAATAAGATTTGTTTCCATGTTATTTAATACGAATATGTATTAAATAACATTAAATTATTACAGATTTTGTTTATAATAAATGTGTTGTTCTCTCATTATTTAATACCTATTTGTATAGTTATTACAGATGTGTTACCACTTCGTTATTCCCAAATTGTTTTTAAGGTAAAAGCAATTAAAAATTGGCCACTAATTAATGGTGGTATTTACTATGGCACCAGGTGAAGTACCAACATTCGTATGTCTATAGTACCTACCATCAGATACAGACAATTAGACGAATACTGATATTCAACTGTTTACAGTTCTTATATAAAAAGTGTTTAGAATTTTCGGGAGAATTCAAAAATGCAATAATATACAAATAAAATAAAATAAGCAAAACAACCATAATTTTTTTCGCGTAGTTTCCTTATTTGATGTTCAATTGTTCTTATGATAAATTGCTCTTATTCCTCTTTAAAAATCCCTATAACTTTTGTTTTTACCATTTTCACTATCTTTTAAGAAATTATAAAGCTATTTACCCTTCGTTGGCTAACCCTGGACTTATTAAAAATAAAAATCCTCATAGCTTTCAAATGTGGTATTTTCAATTAACAAAATTTGGTAATTTTTTTCTATAAAGAGTGCTTGCTCATTCAATTTAAAAAATATTGAATTTATTGCGATATCTGGCGTTGTGATGTGGTCGGACCAGAATTCATCCCAACACATCGCGCAACGTAGCGCCGCGTAGCATATTATCGGATATATGTATTCTCGGATTTGGGTGCAATGCATGGGTGTTCGAACTCTAGTTCAGGCGATGACTTTTTTTTTGTTTTTTAAAGAAAGCAACGCGCATACAAATTTCCGGGTCTATATTAAAACAAGGATTTTTTTCCCATAAAACCTATACTGTTAGGTGAATCTGTCTCGATAGGTTAGCCCAGGTTCGTCGATAAAATCATCATTAGAGTCATAATAAATACTAAATCTGATATTAAATATATGACAACCTCGTGGACACATTAAAACATGGATCAAAAAATAAAAAGTTATACTTAGGCGTGTCAATCCAATTTTTATAGAAAAGGAAAATCTAAATTTAGAATATTAGGCAACAACAGTAAATGCGTCATTAACCAGAGCCGTACTCAAACGTCGGATGTATTCAGAATCGAAAAATAGAAAGTAATAATTTGCCGCTTGATCTGTAGACACTAGCCACACGATGCCTTTAAATGCAACGTTGCGCTGTGACACAACTAGAGATTAAAATTTTTTTCGAGATATCGATGATTATAAATAGTTATCTCTATATCGAATCACAACAGGTAAATTAAAAAATATCCATCGATATGTACCCGATAAGTATCGTCCGGTATGATATTTATTAAACTATTAATGATGACAATGATATTTATTAAATTATTAAATGGGTTACATATTTATGAACGCGAAGAATTTTTTTGCTCTCCTGATTTATTTGCAAGGAAGTTACACCCCCCTAAGAATATCTCCTAAAACTGACGTCACAACTATCGATAGTTAGCAATAATTTTCGATGGCTAAATTGCTATCGACTATTGATCGGTATATTATCGGCCATCCCTTGCCACAACACAACAAATCAGAGAAATTTTTACTCAGCTTTAACTCTGTCGATTTACAACAATGATAACATATTATTAACGGAAACCTGATATATGCAGTGCTATAGGTCGATGTGGGTCACCGACAAAAACTTCATTAGTATAGTGTATCAGCCAGATGTTCATTAAATACAAGTTATCGGTTGACTTTGAAAAACGCGTCGCCGTTTAGGAAAAAAACGTGTACTCTAGCCGGTAGATAATTTTGAACGGAAAGAATTAAACAAATTTTGGTTTTTCTTTTGTCATACGATAAATAGCTGATTCGCGTATTTGCGCGTTTATCGAGGTTGATAGCATTTTTGATATGTTTTTCGTGATTCCCAAATTATTAAAGAAAAAAATATATACTGTTTTATTTTTTCCATTTTTCACATTTTTTGACTCACCGGCTGGCCTAATTGTGTTTTTAAAAAAAAATCAAGTAAAATTTATCGACATTTTATAGAGAGTCTACAGTGTTTTTCAGTAAACAAAAAGGTTTTTTTAAATAGGAATATAAAATATGACAAAATACTGACTTTCCGAGAATCTTAACAGAACTTGGCATATTTTTCTCTTTGTCAGTTAATAAGACGTTAAAAATTCGACGAGTTACTCCGATATCCTCTTAATAAACAAAGAAGCCAGCAATATTTTAATAAACAAAGAAACTAGTACTTTCGAAAGCTATTTCATTATTCAATTAACGTTCTTTGTGCATAGGGCTGACAATTTTATTACATAAAATGTTGGTTTATAAAACCGAAACGAGTACATTTTTTAATACAGCGCTAAGCAAAAAGCTTTCTGTGGATTTATTTTAATGAATTATTAAATTTCCATTTCATTCATAATAACTCACTCTACAAATGAAATTTTAAATTAAAAATGATTACGTGACGGTTTTTTCGAAAGTCAGGATAAATTAAATATCCATTTTGCGTTATATTTTTGTTGAAAACATAATTCTGTAGACTTCAGGTATGATTAATTTGAGCCTTTTATAATATAACACAAAATAAAATGGTCAGTTCGCATGTACGGGGTTTTTGCTTATAAATGCACCCCCCCATCAACAGTCGTATTTTTATAAATATCTAAAAAAAGTTAAATACAAAAGTTTCTTCAGATTGCACATACACAGGGTGTTTAGTTTTTCTGAAAGCAGTATTAACTTTGGTTTCTTAAAATAACCCGCTGTATATTATACGACTATCCAATGAGTCTCTTCCTGCGGATTATAAAAATACCTAAAGACATCAGGGAGAAATTTGACAAAAACCCTACCACAAGAGACAATGTGTTAGAGAGAGAGAGACACCGTCTTCTACTTAGGGGAGCCACTGTCTTTGAAGACAAAGGTGTCAAAAGTATATAATTAGCAAGAAGAGTACAATTTAATGGACATATAATATACAGGGTGTTATTTTTAGAAAACCAAATTTGATGTTGATTTTAGAAAAACACCTTGTATATCTGTACACTACACTAAAAAAAATCGTACAATTTGAAAAAACCTTTAGTATTTAGCATTTTTGTTTTTATAACCATAAATACCTGTACAATGGTTAAAACAAAAAACTTTAAATTAAATACAGTTTTACTTTTTTTATTTGCTATCAATCTACATATACGTTTTTCGTTTATATTTTGATACCTACTTAACACATAAAATTATCATAGGGTTTTTGTTAACTATCTCGGTTAAAGATAAAGGTATCAAACTTGGCATATTTATAATCATATTAATATTAATGAAATAGTAATATACATGTCTACATTTCTGTTTTAAATATATTTTTAAATTTTTGAGAAAAATTGAATTTATAGTAATAGGTAGATATTACAATAAAAAAGAAAACCATGTACAAAACGATATTATAACTCCACAAGATAAGCTCTTTAAAAATTTTGCAATGTTATATTAAAATCACATTATTAATTTAATATTAGTTTATTAGCCTTAAAATATATTTCACTACAATAACTAAACTTATTGCGAACATAACAGGAATTCCATATTTTGATTATGCAATTTCATATTTCTTTACTCCAAACATTAATAAAACGTTTGACATATACATGCATCGTCATCAGTTAGACGTCGTGACGCCTGTACTCATGAGTATGTCAATATTGTTATAGCTTTGATAATTACATTTTACTCAATTAAATAACCCCTTTTTGCCAAATTTTAATATTCCCGTTAATTCGCGAGAAATAGTGTTTAAAGTACAAGTAAAACACTTTGTATTACTATAGCCAATGGAATATGTGATTACAAAAATATTTGTTTTACTGTTTTTTTTTTCTAATAATAGTGAAAATTCATTATAATTAAAACTCGACTTTATTTTCATTATTAAATTTAGCAATATATTCACCTCTCTTTCTTGCTATGATTCTATTTATATTTCTATTATGTCGGTTATTCAATGAACTTAAACCTTGCAATGCTTGGTATATTTATGAAAGATAACTAAATAAACATAATGAATGCTTTTCAGCAGGCTAGATCTAATAACTTTTCCATTTCTAATTAACTTCGTAATCGCTATCAAAGTGACCATTATTCCTCTTGGATGTCTGTGCATATTTTTTTGAATTTGCTGAGATATGGAGATTAGAAAGAACTGGGTTAATTTGTCGTGTCTTAAAAGTCTTTTTACTACAGAATATAGTTAACATTTTCATTTGGTTGTGTATTGTTCGTAACGAAAAATGAATTACATATTACGTTCACTTTTGAATGGGTGGGAGATATTTGTCAGAAAATATCGCCACTTTTCAGCCATTTATAGATTACTGCGAATAATGTCTTACCGCTGATTTTGATGTTTACTGCTTTTGCAGGCCCACGTTAGGCCTTTTTCTTTGAGATGCCGTAAAACGAGAATTCGTCACACATTTTGTGTCTTTAACCCATACGGAAGTCAAAGAGTAGCAAAATCTAATCACGAAAGCATAGTAACCGCCTGTCTCTAGTGTAATTTTTTTATGTAATTGTGTTTTAATTATTATCAGACTGCGTTTTATATTAGCCCCAGTTAGGATTTTTTTATCTTAAAACACGCGTTCTATCAAAAGCGAAACGTGATATCGACATTGGTAATGCAGTCGCGGATCGTGCAGTAAACTAGACAACAGTGCCAGTCATTTGTGTCAAGCTATAACCAATAGTACGTAGCCAATCCAAAAGGGCACTTCTATCCATAATATCGCTCCCTGGGGATTGGTAAAACCCCTTAAAAAATGGCTAACAACGTAACGAAATAAATGTTACTTTGATCTTTATTTATGACTGTGTAATAGATACTTTTTTGATGCGCCTTATTTGTTAATTAGGTGCATAAAATTAAAGTGATTAATTAATAATTTTACCAATTATTTCAAGTTTAGTTAGTTTTTATGTAACTTTCATTTATAATTTAAAAATAGTAAACGAGGGCTTTTATGGCATAAAATAACTTTTGGAGTTTTCTTTTTGGTTTTTAATCACCGATTGTCTGGTGACGTCAAAATAAATCCCGGTTATAGGAAACGGTATTTAACATTTTCATATGGCGGTAATTTGTTTTGTTTATCTGTTTACTTATATGCGGCTCATGACTTTTTGTGTTTATTAATTATGTTATTGAACTTTGTTTAAATGGAATTAATATAGAGTAAATGAAAATTGGAAGAAGAAAATTGACCTTATTTTAAGTGAGGTATGTTGTTTTTATAATAACTTTTTATCCACTATTTTCGGTATATTTAATCCCAAAGAAGTTATACGATTTTTCCTATATCTTTCAGAAATAAATCGGCGTATCTCTCCATCTGCATTATTACCAAAGGCATATAGATTTAAAAGAAAATAAATTAAATAAACAATAATTTAATTACTCCCTGTTTTACAATTCCTCCAATAATCAAAATTAAAGTAAAGATGGTAAATGCCATTTTTTTCAGTGATAACTTTGGCATAAATCAGCTAATCAGCGTGACGGGTCTGCAAGCCTTAACCACATTGGCAGTGACCGTCTCTTAAACGTAGCAATAATTAACAATTATTCCCTGAAAATTGATTATTTAACCTGACATTAACACAAAGCGCATTTAGGGTGAATTTTACAAATTTAAGTTAAACTTATTTGCAGTTTAAACTACAGAACAGAGGGCTGTTATTCATTAATCCCATAGGTATCAAGTTTGGTTCAAACGTTGCCATATTCTCATTGTAAATGATTTGATTCATTACTTAAAGATCTGATACTATTGCTATGATTAACGAAATATGCATGGTCTCAAAATTACTTGTTTTATTGTTTTTTTTAAACCAAACTTGAGTGTAAATATCTGCAACAAAAGTAAATTACATAGGACCGTTATTTAATAATACTGAATATTCATTATAATCATTATAGACCGAACAAAACCTGGACTTTAATTGTCATTAAATTTAGAAATGCATTCACCTTTCTAGCTATGATTCTACTTCTATTATGTCGTTTATTTAATGGACTTTCCACTATTTTATTATTTTTAACAGCTTGAAGTATATTTATGAGAAAAAACTAAATAAAAATAATGAATTCTCTTCAACCAGCTAGATCTAATAAATTTTTCAGTTTTAATTAACTTCGTAATCGCCGCATCTGAAAATTAGATTTTGCTATCAAAGTGACTATTATTCCCTCCTGGATGTCGGTGCATATTTTTTTGTTCTTGTAGAGCCATGGAGATGAGATTTTAATTCGTTAGGATTGTTGTCTTATGAACTGGATTAATTTGTCGTTTCTAAAAAAGGCTATTTTCCCTATAGAATATTGTTAAAATGTATCATTTGATTTTGTATTGATTGTATTGGAATGCCTTTGCTATGGATCGGTGAAAGCCAGTAAAAAATGTTTAACAAATCAGCATGACCACATACATGTTTTTAGGTTGATCATTATTTATGAACTTGTCGATATTTTTTATTTGTTAATTAGGTGCATGAAATTAAAGTGACTAATTGTTAAAATAATAACAATTATTTGAAAGCCTCAAAAACTTACAGTTCCTTATGCATGGGTTAATACATATGGCGGTAGTTTGTTTGTCTATCTGTTTTAATTACGGCGCTTGGCTTTTTGTGTTTATGAATTATGTTTTTGAATTTTGGTTAAATTAAATGAACCCTGAAAGAAGAAAATTGACCGTATACTAAATGAAGAGAAGATATGTTTTTTAATAATTACTTTTTACCCATTATTTTCAGCGTAATACCAAATAAATTGTACGTTTTTACTACTCTCATAAAAAGGAAGAATTGTAATCGTGTATTAGGGTCCCTAGATGCCCAAAAAACCTGTTTTCTCAATTTCGTCGGACTGTCTGTTTGCCGCATAGCTAAAAAATACTTACTCGATTGATGTAACAAAATGGCGGCTTAGTGAAATGTTAAAAATTACATATTAGTACTTATTAACTACTTATCTAATTTACGTCAAATTTTGGACAAAAACCAAGCATTACGTAGGAATAAATGTTAATACATAAATAAGAAATGTTAAAACATTATTAGAAAAAGCTAGTTATCAAAATATCAAGTGTTTCATGGAGTAATAATTTATAAGAATAGAATTAAGTGTGGTATAGAGATAAGTTGGTAAAATTCTAATGGCGGCCATATAAAATGTTTAAAAAATCAACGTATTTTTTTTTATTCAACTGACTTCAACTTTTGTACATTAATTAGTTATCATATAGGGGTAAACAGGGTTCAACATGACGGAACAAAATGCCGGTCTAATAATATTTTTTGATAAATCTGTGTAAAAACTACTTATTCTATTTATTTTAAATGTCTAAAAATCAAGTGACATAGGTAGAAACTGGTAGAATATTGGTACAATTTCAATGGTGGATCAAAAGGGCGCCCAATAAAAATGTTTGAAAATATAGTATATATGTGCTACTAAATGACTATGTGCGGAACTGAATTGGGTCACACTTCACTACTCCTAATAAAAGGAAAGATTCGTAACGAAGGAAGTTCCGGGTAAAGGAAATTTTCGTTTTTTTCATATTATTCAGAAGTAAATGTGCTGTTTCAAATCGGAAACCCCAATACGTTCATAATTAATGCACAGAGAGGATTTCTCCAACTGCATTATTAGAGAATACATATATAGAATCAAAAGAAAAAATCTGTCTAATCTGCCTGTTAATTTAATAACTTCCTCGTTTACGAATCTTACAATAACGAAAATGAAAACAACTCGAGAGGGAGGTATAAGGTATAATCCCCCCTAGCATTAAACAGCTGATTAATGACGTCACGGGTCTGCGATACGGCTATAACCAAATGGAAGAGACACGTTCTTAAATCTGACGTTAACAAAAACAACATTTAGGGTGGATTTTACAACAAGTTAAACTTTTACGTTTAAACTAAGTAATGGAGTGTTGTTATTTGGTCAATCTCATAAGTATCAGGTTTGGTTCAACCGTTGCGATGCTTTTATTATAAATTATTTTATTCATTATTTATAGACCTATTGCTATGATTAACGGAATATGACGTGTGGCTTCAAAAATACTTGTTGCAATTTCTTCTTTTTTTCTAAAAATAAACTGGACTGTAAACATTTGCAACACAAGCAAATTAAATAGAAACCTTATTTAATAATAGTGAAAATTCAGTTAATCAAATCAAAATCTGGACCTTAATGGTCATAATTAAATTTAGAAATGTATTCACCACTCTTTCCAGCTACGATTCTAGTTCTATTATGTCTGTTGTTTAATGAAGTTTCAATCTTTATATTATTTTTAAGTTCTTGAAGTATATTTGGACAGATAAGTAAAGAAAAATAATAAATGCCCTTATAACTTATAAGTAACTATTATTCCTCCTGGATGCCTGTGTATTTTTTTTTTAAAATTTGCAAAGCCATGGAGACTCTAATTCGTATGGATGTTTTTCTGAGTATTGCAGTCGTGAAAAAATTTTCCTTTTAGAGATCTTTGAATCCTAGTGTCTATAGAAAGACATGTTCGCCCATTTCCGAAGTTTATCGTTCTGCTTGTGCACGGCATCAAAAATTCTTTTCCAGATTCACTTCAAAAACTAGTCAAAAGACAATGATCATTTAAAAGATAGAATAGTAACATACTGGTAAAAATCCAGTTTGGCGGAATAAAATGGCGGCCTCATAAAATGTTGAACAAAATCATTACTGAGAAATTGCTTATTGAGTTGACCTAAAAATCAAGTGTCTTATAAAGTTAAACTGATAAGATTTTAATGTGAAGCCATCGTGGCGAAACAAAATCGCCTCTTAATGAAATTCATTGTCAAACACCACCGATCGAATTGACTTAAAATTTTGCACAAAAATCAAGGGAGAAGCAGGGATAAACTGGTAAAATTTTATTGCGACCATATATATTACAAAACAAAATGGGTGGCCTAATTAAAATTTCTTTAGACTCGGTGAAAATTCATTTTCTGGAAAACATTTTTTTTATTAAAGAATAGCACAATTTGTCTTTTATAGATTATGAAGATAAGGATAGTTAAACATTATTATTATAAAATTAAATTAAAAAACAAATAAAAGAATTAAGTAAATTCGCCTTTACACACAACTTCCCTCCTACATAATTCCACTACACAGAGAACACATTTTCTGAATCCATATATCCTATAGTAGTTTGGTAATAACTAAAAAGAACTAAATTAATTATAGTTTACGGAATTTATGTAAAGTTATTACCAATAATTATATCTATATATAAACTGTTATCTGAACGTAGCGGAATTCTGCAGGAGCGAAGTTCTGGGTAAAATAAACAAGTTTTTATTGTTACTACGGTGCATAAAATTAAAGTGACTATAATTAATCATTTTAACAATTGCTGGGCTGGGTTGATATGTAACTATTATCTACAATTTAAAATTAGCAAATAAGGGCTTTTATGGCATAAAATAACTTTTGGTATTTATTTGGTCTCTTTTTGGATTTTAATGGTCGATTGCTTGATGACGTCAGAATACTTGATTGAACGAAGCGGTCGTTCGTATTGTATCTGTTTTCCTATTCACCTCATGACTTTTTGTGTATTAATTAAATTATTGGACTTTGGTTGAGTTGAATATAATATAAAGTAAGCGAAAATCGAAAAAGAAAAGAAAGGGCCTTGTGCTAAGTGAAGTGACGGAGAGGATACGTTTTTTTACTTCGCTCTTATCAGGGAAGTATTGAACTCGTAAAAAAACCCTCCGAGAATTTTACGTTCCAGGGTCTCTAGGTAGTGAAAACATGTTTTCTTAATTCCGTCGGTCTACCTGTCTGTTCACGGCATAGCTCAAAAATTAAGATGTACTTCAAATTTTGTTAAAAAATTAAGAGTCATATAGGGATAACCTAGTAACATTTTGGCGAAAATCTAATATGACAAAATAAACTGGCGGCCTAATAAAATGTTTAAAAAATCAGTCTGAAGAACTACTTACTCGATTACTCTCAAATTTTGGGCAAGACTTAGGTGTGATATAGAAATGAATTGGTAACATTTTGGTATGTATTCAAGATAGCGAAACAAAATGGAGGCCTTATTAAATGTTTAAAAAATTAGCGTAAAAAACCATTCAAAATTTAGTATGATATGAAGATAAAATGGCGGCCAGAAAAAATCAGTGGAAAAGCTACTTATTCAGTTGAATAAGAATCCAATATGGTGAAACAAAATTAAGGCCTATATACTAATTACAAAATAAATATATGCATATATAAACTGGGTTATCTGTACGTGATGGAATTCTATACGCGGGAAGCTGTATGAATTCTATACCTGGGAAGTTCTGGGTAAAGGCAAATTAACTGATTTTTTTAATAATGCCCTTTTAACCTCTATTTTTGGCGTAATACCAAACAGATTATATGTTTTCTCCTATGTTATTCACAAGTAAATATGCTGTTTCAAAATCAATAGCCTCACTTTATTCATAATTAATGGTAAATGAATACTCTTCAATATGCATTATTAGAAAATGTATACAGGATCAAAATAAAATAAGTCAAATAAACAAGATAAATCTGTCTAATTTGTCAATTTAAATTTCTCCTTTACAAACCTTCCAAAAATCAAAATTAATATAACTTAAGAGGAAGATAAATACCACTTATTTTCTGTCATAATGTTGGTGTAAACTAGCGGATTAATGGCGTCACTGGACTGCAGTACTGCTATAACCAAATTGGCAGCGACACGTTCTTGAACGTTGCCATAAATACCAATTATTCGCATAAAATTGATCAATCGTGATTGATCGGGTAAAATCAAATGCTGTCGACTTAAAATAAATACCTTAAAAAGGGTGGGTACACTGCACCGAGTGCCACCAGTTGTAATATTTACCAATTTTGAAATTAAAATTCAAACTTTAAAGCCAACATAGAAATTATAAAGAAAATAGTGGTTACAAACAACAAACCTCAGTTTGATTCATTACATTATTCATATTCAACCTTACAATATTTTAAATGCTTTAACGTAAGAAAGGTGCAATTGACATTGCCAAATACAATGGAAATACGATGGCAAATCTACAGTTGTTATAACAAATATCGAGAGTCGACTAAAAAATAATAATTTTTCCAATCGGCCTAAACGCATGGTCGTGCTCGATCGCAAGTAATTGATGCTATGTGACGATTGATTACAATTATTAATTATAGTTAATCTGACGTTAACACAAAGCGCATTTAGAGCGCATTTTTAGTGTAAATAATTTGATTAATTTTCCATAGATCTAATATCTTAACGGAATATGCGTGGTTTCAAAAATAATTGTTTTACTGTTCTAAAAATAAACTGGACTGTAAATATTCGCAACACAATCAAAATAAATAAAAACCTTATTTAACAACAATTGGATGTATATTTTGACTTAGATATGTAATTCAATGAACGAAAGAGTATATTTATGGCAGATAACTAAATAAAAATAATCAACGCTCTTCATACATTTTTCTAGTTTTAATTAAATTCGTAATCGCAGCATCTGAAAATTAGATTTTGCTGTCAAAATGGCTATTATTCCTCCTGGATGTCCGTGCGCATTTTTTTATCTTTACAGAGCCACGGAGATTACATTTTAATTCGTTCGGATTTTTTTTCTGATGAATTGGGTTAATTTGTCGTCTCTAAAAAAGTCTATTTTCCCCATAGAATATCGTTGACATTTTCATTTGGTTGTGTATTGTTCGTAATGGAATGGCTTCCCTGGGGTAAAGCCCGTTAGCAAATGTTTAACAAATCAGCATGACCAATTAAATATTAGTTTAATCTTTATTTAGATATGGTATTATTTTGATTTGCTGCATTTTATTTGTTATTTAGGTGCGTGAAATTGAAATTACTAATTAATCCATTTAACATTTAGGGCCTAGGAAAATTACAGCTGCGTACTTGCGGGTTAATAAGTACACTGTTTTCCATAAATAACTCAAAAATGTTTTATTAGTATAAACTATACTCTAGAATATTTTCTAAACGAAATAAGATATTGAAGTTCGATTTTTAATTCCTTTTAGGAAATTTTCTCCAGAATTAACGTGTTGAGTCTGATATTGACAACTCGGCAAAAAATAGATTATTATTTATACCGGGGTGATGTGGGGTTAAATTTAAAAAAACAAAACGGGACATCGCACCAACGGATTCTTATGGGCCAGATAAAGGCTAAATTGGGATCTAGAATGGAGAAACGGCATATCCATGGATGAGACAAGGTTAAACTTAATTCACAATGATAGCAGAATTCTTGTTGAGAGGTAACCTGGAGGACCATATCGAGAAAAAATATGACGGAAGGGGAATGGATTGAACCATTAATGGCTATCCATGTATTCGAAAAATTGTAACTAAACTTGAAAATCAACGTTCTCTATCTTGCGAAATACCGATTATTAACTTGGTTGCCGTGACAGAGGTTCATAATTAAGACAGATCTTTCTCTTTACAGAAAGACCTTTGTCATATCAATCAAACATAAAAACTTAAAAAATAAACATTTTGGTTTTTTTAACAAAGGCCTCCATATATAATATAAACATAATAAAATTTAACAATAATAGTTTCTTCACAAACCATTATAAAATATATGTTTTGAAAGTAAAAATTTGCAAATAAGTTTCTTTTTTCCATAACCATAGGATCAGACAACACCTTGTATTCATTTTTTGTGCTAAATTAGCTAAATGCAATATTTCTTAATGCATGTTCAAGAAAATTCGATTAATTCAACCAAAAGTTGAGAAATTCTAGTTTATTATTAAAATAAAGTAAGAAAAACTAAAAATATCGCATAAAAACGTTAAAAATAAAAAAAATTAAAAATCGCTTAAGTTGTTTTTTTTCGGAATAACCCCTATATCACCCTGCTATAAATAAAAATAATATAAGACATTTTTTTTTGAGTTTCCGTTAAAAATAAAAATAAGGAAATTTGATACTTTAATGTATTTAATTAATTAAAAAAAAACTAGTTAATTTATTAAGTTATAAATAAATGGCTTGCCAAGTATCAAAACCAGACACAATATGTTAATTCTGGAAAAAAATTGCTAACAAACTGCACATAAATATCTTATTTCCTTTTTGAAAATATTTCAGAGTTAATTTTGTGGTAATAAAACATTTTTGCATTATGTAATATATATCACAAACAAATTTATTTCATTGTTTGTCGTAACCCAATAAAATATCGAATATCAAATAAATACCTTAAGTTTTTATAGACACAGAGTAGTTGGACAGATAGTTCGCATGTTGATATATGTAATTTACATAAATATTTGTTTCAATCCATTTACAATTTGATACTTTATTGGGTTGCGAAAAAGCCAAAAAAGAAATTTGTTTTTTTATTTTAGACACAACAAATAATCTGAACACATTTATAAAAAACAGCAGTATATATTGATTGAAATTTAAAAATAGCAAGCGAGAGCCTTCATGGCTTAAAATCACATTAGGGTATTTGATATTTCGAGTACGTCTATAACTTCGACCATTTTCGACATACTATTTCAATAATAATTATACATTATTATACTACAAAAAATATATAACAAAGTTTGAGGCTTTTCATTATAATTTTTTCGAGATTACGATTTTTTTCAAAACTATTATTATGGAAACGTTCTATTTATTTATTTATTCAACGGGCAAACCCATACAAAGTAACAGATTATAATTTCATTGTTAAATGAACTGCCAAAGTGATGACAGCGCTTAAAATCCGCTAACATTATTAAATTTATTTATTTGGTTAACGAATAATAATGATGGTCGAAGAAAACTGACGACAAATTCGAAAGAATCGAGTCATTGAAGATATATGAAATAACTGCTGGTTATCGAGTACGGAAAAAATCTGGATATTTTTTTTATGTTGAGCACTGTTCCATTGATGGTATAATTGGTATATCATAATTTAGGTATATTATTGTTCATGGAAGACAAAGTATTAATCAAAACTAACTAGTCGACTTTACTGGGACCCTATGTGAAAAGAAACGCGTTAAAATCTGTTTTAAATAAAATAGTCACAGCTGGAAACGAATCGCTTTAACTGCAAGGCATTCACGTGGCAAAAGGGAATTAAAGAGGTTACTTTCAATCTCCAGTTGCTTTTTTAAGGCTCTAACACTGCTAATGCATTAGCGATCTAACAAGTCTTAACTGAAAGACCCCGATGAGTACTATACCAATAAAACTAACTACAAAATCTAAGAAGGCTCGCCGCTCTCATTCAACACTTAATTAGCTGCAGGATTTATGCCTTCTAACTATTCTAGGATTTTTCCAAATATTCCTGGATAGTATAATAGTATAATAGAATAGATGTTAGAAAAATGTTTTTAAAATAAAAAAACTTCCAAATATCTGGAAAGGAACTAGGATCAAGTCCTTTAAAATAATTTACAGAGAGGCCCGGGCAATGACTGATAACATCCTTCCAAAAGAATAGTTGGGATTCCATCTGGACCATTCCTATTGGAAGGCTCAAGGGCGTTTATTTTATTACAGATTTCTACTTCTGTAAAAAATGGGTGACTAGTGATATTCCTGAAAAACTTATGAGCTCGATCTTACTTAAATCTAGTAGCTGGACTGAAAGTGAGCAGCAAAAGGATTGGCGATGTTATTTAAACCAGTAATTTTTTCACACTCATAATTCATGCCATTGGACATATTGGAATATCTTCTTAAGTTTCGAATAAATGACCAAAAGTATTTGATAGGTTCGGGGATAAGTATATAAGTTCAGTTGGTATTACATGTAAGATAACACATGTCAGTCCGAAGTTTAACCTCAAGTCGTATATTAGAATAGGCTTAATAGTAAACTTGTTGTTTGCTCCTTTTATAAAGGCGACTCTTTTGCCCAATATTAATTTCTTAATTGATTCAAGCCATTTTGGATATTTAGAGTCAAGTAAAGTCAGTTAGTAGTAGAAGCAATTGAAATAACACGCCCATAGAAGCGTTGAACTAGATTATTTAGATTAAATTCAAATGATAAAACGATCAGTCAGAATGTTCATACAAAAGATTCAGATTGTAGACATTTGTCCGATGAAACTTATTTCCATCGCTGGATGGTATGGGTCAAAATGCACAACAATATTTATAAATAACCTATTTAAGAATAACGTATGTAATGCACCAGTATAGATTACATTTATTTTACATACCTCATATAAAATATTAGCAAAATCTTAGCCGAATTATTATTTATAATCATTCTGCATTTTGCATTTTTTTGGTATTAATATTAGACGTTAATTTGAGTTTAAGCATATGTTCGCAATACATCTAAAAATCGATAAAAACACTTATAGATATTTTATTAGAGGCAGCATTGGCTCAGTGGTCGGATGGAGTCAGGAGGTGGGTGCGGCCAGGAGTCAAAAGAATGACCAGGGACCGTGGTTCGAAGCCCACGTTAAAAGCTCTAGGTCCCGTTTAGTTAGGTATCGTCGCAGAAAGAAGATCATAATAGTTAAGAAATATATTTTACCACCGTTTAAAAACCTAAAAAATTGTGTCAACAAATAATGTAAAAAAAATTACGCCGGTATTTTAATGAATAAATGTTCTTTATTATTTTAGAGCAACATAAGTATTTTGTAGATATGCACAGTCATTAAATAATGATTTGTTTTGTATAATCTAGTTTAGGCACAAGTGATGAGGACAATCCTAGGGAAGTAATTTTAGGGAAAGTTTCTGGGAACGTTTTCAAAAATGGGAATGTAGTGGGAAAGCAAGAACTGGTACAAGAGACAACTTGAATTGCGATTTTTGTATGTGCAATGTTAGGCTTATCATGAACTATAACATAGAAAAAGGTTAAAGAAATGACTCGATGTCTACTAATCTTAAAAACGAAAAGCATCCATTTGATTTGTTGTTCACGTTTTCATTCTTTTCTTCCCATAGGGCATCATGATATTGGTGTTTTGTGATTTCGTATAACGTTTTTATAATCTGATAAAAAACGCTAGTGGTTTAGGTTAAACCCTACAATCTCTCACAGTTAATCCTTTAGGCGATGTACATGTACTACATAGGAAAAATTATAAATAAATTTCAAATAACATATCTTAATAAAACAACTCAAACTTAGAAAACGTGATTTATCTCTCTCCTAGGTACGCACATCAGTAGAAAAAATAATTATTATAAACAACGGAATACTAACATTCACAATTTTTGCGAAATTTGCCAGGGGTGCAGGAAAGTCCTGGAACATTCCCAGCGAACCGGAACGTTCTCCAGCAATAGTTTTCATCTGTAGTTCTTTATTAGGCCTCTATAGCTGACCAGGTTAAATAAAAAACATATTTATTACCTTATTTTTAACAAAATAGAGATGCCCCATGTTGTGAATTTGATACCAAATAAACGTTGGTGTAACTTCCGGTTAGGCCCGATATTAATTTTGTCATATCGATATGCGCATATTTCAGCTCGTCTCATTATTTACGCTTTAATTTAATGTGGTTTATTTTAAGACAATTCATTTACATACAATCCGTGTCTTCACGTCAAATACTAAAAACATTAAATTTAATATTCAACATATTTAGGTCAGAAATGGTTTTAGCGCAAATAAGTTGGGAAAACATGTTTCCATATAATTTCCAACAAATTACAATACACCAAATACCTCCCAAACTCAACATAAACTCATCTACCCAAAATTTAACTCTATTAAGGTTGACGTAGAATAAACAACTTGCTTACTTACTTGTATGCCACTCAAAACAAGCAGCTTTTGCAACTGGGCATTTTCCTTAAACCAGAAATACAAGGATTCGCCTGGCATACCGGCATATTTCAAAATTATATTTGAAATGTAAATTTGTAGTTCCCTCTAGAAATGGCTGTAATAAAAGATTTGTTTACGAGGAAACATGTAATTTCCAGAGAATGTATGCTCTATATTTCGAGATTCGGAATTTATTTATGTTTTGGCACAAAGTATTTAACAAACCAAAATAGTTCTAACAAAATTCCCATGATGTTATATCGTAAATTCTTATTCACCTATTAGCTCCCAGCGATTACCGCGTATCATGGGAATTTCGCTATAATTATTTTGGTTACGGAAACTTAATAAATATGTATCTAGCAACTATTAGTAGTAGATTATGTAAAAAATGGGTAAATTTGCTTGAATCTTTCCTTTTCACACATAGTCATTTAGTAACAGAAATATAATGTCTTTTCAAAAAATGTTATTGGGTATCCTTTTGTTCCACCGTATTGGGTTTGTACCAATATTTTGCCAGTTTCTACCTATGCCACACTTGCTTTTTGGGCATAAGTTAAAACAAATTTAAAAAGCAGTTTTTTACACAGATTTTTTAAATATTTCATTAGACCGCCATTTTGTTCCGGCAAGCTAAATTCGTAGCAAACATTTTCTTGAATATTCTGTCACATCTATTTTTTGTGCAGAATTTGAAGTCAATTGAATAGGAAGATTTTTTACGTTAACTTTTTTAACGTGTTATTTGGCCGTCATTTTGAATTCGTAGCACAGTTTTACCAGTTTATCCCTATATAAACTAACACTACTTGTTGCACACAATTTGATGTCAATTTAATAAATAGTTCTCTAAGACCAATTTTTGGAATATTTTATTAGGCCGCCAATTTCTTTTGCCTTTTTGGATTCGTACCAAAATGTTACTAGGTCGTTCCCATATGACCCTTATTTTATACCCAAATTTGAAGTCGATCGGATAAGTAGTTTTTTTAGCTATGCCATGAAAAGACAGACAGACAGTCCGACGGAATTGAGAAAACATGTTTTTTTGGCATCTAGAACCCTCAAATGTGAAGATCCGCAAAAATATAGGAAAATGGATGATTTTATCATGATTACAATACTTCCCTTTTACCAGAAAAGTAAAAAGATCGCTTATCTTATACGGTTTTTTCTCACCTATAGCCTCGTTTTTCTTTATGTCACAATGAAATTTCGCCAAAATACTATTTAAACATTTTCTATGGATTAGCAGTGAACTCATAACAGGATATTTGTTTTTAATTTTTCACGCCTGGAGGAGGTGATGGTAACATTTCCCTTTACGATTTAATTCCAGAGCAAAATCCCGAAAGAATACTTATTCTAGACGGTCTGATATGCCAGTGAAAAATGAAACAAAGCAATATATATTTTTGGAGAAATTCGAATTTATTTATCAACATACTCCTTTTAGTTTAATACAACGATTCTAACGATATTTTAAATTTTGTATGTCGCCCAAATGGTAGGATTCCTCAAAATACGAATTAGCTTCGACGAAGAGCTCCTTATTCGACTCAACCAGAAAGCCATCGCTTGAAATTTGGAGACTAGTAGAAGTCACTGGGACGTAAATCTGGCGAATACCCTGATTAAAGGACTAATTCAAGCCTCAATACATACAGCCGTATATACTTAAATTTTGCTGTGTGCGCACGCGTTACTCACACATAGATTTTTCATACGTAAAAATGAATGCAATATACAGAATACCCATTCAGTTACGATCTTTGTCATGTTAGTTAGCTCAAGAACATTGGGGTCACCCAAAATAAGGTCATGGAATGTTTCGATCTTTTCTCGAGTACTGACCTCACTTGGGCGCATGGTCAGCATCATCTGTTCTCTTATGGTAACAAGTCACAACGGAACTCGGTAAATCACTTATGAATCATTCCAATTGTCGGTGTATATCTATCCTACTTGATTCTGGAACCGTTGATAGTTATCTTAATTAAATAATAGTGTTTAGTATAAACACGAAGTTATTCTTTTTCCATATTGAAGAAAAATGTGGAGGGTGGTCAATTTTAGATACGGCAACTTGCTAAATCAGAATGGTAACTTCTATGAAATTGATATCCGAGGTTTGAAGAATGGTTAGACCTAATATTCCTTTTTTGAATCTAAATTCCATCGGTTAGTTTTTTTCTGACCCATCAAACCGTCCCACATTTAAGTCTTGATATTAAATTTCAGTTATCATTGTTTCAGTACGGGTGAAAGGACCGCACACACTTCTATAGGGAATATTTGTGTCTTGCCAATTTTGATCATATTTTGATAAGTTAACTTTTAGCCTCTTAATTATATTCCCAAAATACCCACTCATTTCTATGCCCAGTTTTTATGATACAGGGTGTAAATTAGCTCTATATATGAAATTACTGAGACATTTTATCAAGCTATGCAGCTTTTGGGCCTGGAACTGTTTCCAAGGTAAGTTTATAAAATATTCAGTGTATTTTCTGCTGCATAGAAAGAAATAAACGTACGAGGCGTCACAAAAATCCGGATAAATTTTTTTTAACCGTCTGTATCATTTTTTTTGTTTTCCAGCTGATGTATTTTGGAAAATGATTAGATCAGAGGATAAATAAAACCTTCTTAATAAATTATAGCATAATTGCACACTACTCTGAAAGACGTAATGCACCAGATTGCTCCATGCCAGTAAAATTAGATCAAAAATACTTCGAAATAATTGCAACCAAACTTAATTTTTGTGAATAAGGATAATCGATTTTTCGAGCAAAAAAAGGTCGTTAGTTTTGGTGGAATCATGCATTTTAAAAATTTAGTCCGAATAATGTCTATACAGAATTTACTCATATCACTATATTTAAGTATATAAAAATTATAATAGAAATATTTTATTAAAAAAATGGTCTAAATGTTTCTACAGAAGAACTAACTCTTACAAATTATAATATGTATTGTAATATGTGTTTATGCCCTCATGTCATGTTATATTGTAATGATTAGCGTCAAAATTCTAATAAGTATACTTCGTGAATATGGAAGTTTAAAATTATAGTAATAGAAAATCATTTTGTCAAAAACTCAAAAAATCAAAACCTAAACAATACTATTACAGAAATAAGAGCACAATAACTGATATGCCTGCTGCCCGTTATATTGTATAATAAACAAAAATTGATGTATTTATGCAGTTACTTAGCTGGATGCTTTTCGAATCTTAGAAGAAATTTTACATTTGTTTGATTTATTGGCCAACTGGGCTATACGACTGATATCT
This sequence comes from Kuschelorhynchus macadamiae, assembly GCA_030620095.1. Classification (NCBI taxonomy): domain Eukaryota; kingdom Metazoa; phylum Arthropoda; class Insecta; order Coleoptera; family Curculionidae; genus Kuschelorhynchus; species Kuschelorhynchus macadamiae. The sequence goes on along the minus strand of JAUTXW010004146.1, from coordinate 298,307 downwards.
GTTTTATGTACATCACAGTAATGCATGGTAAAACTTTTATGTAAATTCATTATGGCGGAACAAAAAAGTGGCATAATAAAATGTTAAAAAAAAGTACCTAAAAACCACTTATCAAATTGACTTTCCGTAATATTCATTTACTGGAATAAAACTTTGTTTTTAAGTAAGAAAGTAATAAAGTACATAATTTATTTTTTGTAGGCTTCGTAAATAACGTTATTTAGAAAATTTAAAGTTGTTGAAAAATATCTCTAGAAATTAAAAAAAATATATAATGGGTAAATTGACTTTAAACTTCCCACAATATGAATCCTTCCATTTAACAAGGGAATGAAAGATAACATAATTTGTATATGTACCGTATATATTAATAAATAATAATATGCTTCACATTCTCTGATAAAAAGAGAGATTCATAACAAGGGAATTTCTGGGTAAACCCAATTTACTTTTTTTTAAAAACTCTTCCCTCTCTCTCTCTTCCTCTCTCCATTCTCTGATGACAAGTAAGCTACTTTTATTAGCTTGTTTACCCTCCTTTCCATTTTGGCTGCGCATATAGGAAATTAAACTAATATTCTTCTATTTCTGGGTCCCAAAAAATAAAGTTTGCTATGGAGTACAATAAGATTCTTGTCTATTATTTATTGATGTTCTTGGTAAAATATTTGATAAAGCGTTTGTCTTCCAACCATGCCTAATAGTTGAACCGAAAAGTTTATTCTTAACACAATTGCTGAATGTCAAGAGAAGACGCGGAATAAATAAAAATTTTAGATCCAAGAATATCCTAGAAAGAAGACGCTTATTGACTAAAATTAAATCAAATACAATTTAAATTTTTTTTAATAAATCCCCTATTAGTGCAGTAAATACTGTATAGGTGAGATAAAAAGACCTCTTGATGTAAGAATTTCGTACCACAATAAACACAAGCAAATGACAAAGACATTCAGATTGAGTATTACCACGCATACCTGGTCTAAATACCATAAAATATACAAACAACATCACTGGAGAAAAAGAAATTTCAATAAAACAGCAATTATTATACATAGCAGCAGCTATGACCTTTGCTGGATCACATCATCTAGGCTCCTTGACTGAGGGTAGAGATTCAGTACGTAGTACAGTGTTTCGATCAGTACAAATTAACTGGAAAAAATTAATACATTTTTTTTGTTTCTAATGCCTTTATTGATTATGGCTATTAACATTTCGTTCAGTCTATAACCTATCAATGTTATATCAGATTAATATTTGAATTATTTAAATTGAAACCAAACTAAATATGTAATTCTATCAAAATGTTCTCGTCCGAAATAACTCATATGTTTAATAATTAAAGTAAAAAATTATTTAATTTTTTTCCTATAAACAGGAAACTCTAGAAACTAGATATTTTGCAAAGCATTTTACTTCTCTAATGTCTATATTTTAGAAAACAAAATGTCGTACTTTAAAATTGGCAACTGTGGAATAGCTATATCTCTAGCACTCTCCTTTCGAATTTTTGACAAAACCACATATCTGACTAATCAACTAAAAAGATTAAAAGAAACAAAATGTCAACGACAAGTAGAGCTACTGCCTCCAGTTAACTAGAACATCCCTTATAATCAGCACAGAGTGTTTAAAAATTTGTTAGGAAAACCATACATTTATTTGACATTGGGAGTATTGTTTCAATAATTCTGGGCACTCTGTAAACATGAGTTTTATCCAAGAAATGAAGAAGAACTGCGTCAGGAGATAAACTCAGCATGGGATATTATAACCATATACAAAAAGCTTAGTCTTAAGTATGACTAAATATTAAAAAGATTCAATATTTTAGGTTAAATGTTATATTTGTTAGATTCATTAAACTTATTAGCTTTGTTTTAATTTAGTTAATTTTCAAATTTTAAATTTTAGACCTTTCTTCTTATATAGCACTTAACGGCTGCTCTTTGATTATAATAGATCGGACATATGTGACAAAGACGTTTCTTTGAGGTCCGTTAAATTTGCCAGCTTTTAATTTTTTTTAATTTAATTTTCAAATTTGAAGTGTTACCCGCTATTTTTTTATGTAACACAACTTTAACAGTGCTTTGATTATAATAGACCGAATATATAATAGGTTGCAAAGAAATATAGTACCCAAAAAATAAAATTAATTTGACCTGTTTCACCGTTTTCGAACTAAAGCCTGAGTTATAGATTGAAAAAGTTTGCGTGTTGCGTCGTCCGTTTGAGCTAAGTGTTTACGCGGGTTCTTAGCACGAGTTATAGATTGAAAACGTTTCCGCTGCCTGTGGAACTAACCTTACTTTAATGTTTATATTTATCGCCTTTTTGTGTAATGCAATTTTACTAAAATCCATCAATTTTATTGGTTGCAGCTTAACGCAACCTCGATTTTCGGCCGACCTTCCCGTCAAAGTTAAAGATCGCCATCTTTTCGACGGCCAGCGGTAACTCAAACGGATGACGGCAAAAATATAGCCGTACCCAACGCTTTGTGTTAAGTATACTTCAAGAACGGCGCAAACGGTGACGAAAGACGTAAACGTTTTCAATCTATAACCCAGGCTTAACACCTTGTAACTGTTAAAATTTTGTATGTCAGACCGTGAGCTGAAATTGAGGTTACAAATCTTGGTCTACTTTTTTTTTCCGCAATGGTACGTTGTATAGGTTCTTAGAAAAACTAAAAGAAACTTACCTTTAATCTCAAAATCCATCTAGATCATACTTATATCATATATTTTTTGGGCAAAATTTGAGGTAAATTGAATTAGCATTTTTTTTATATTTTATTAGGCCGCCATTTTGTTCCGTAACATTGGATTTTCACAAAAATATTACCAAATCATCTCCATATGACTCGGATAAGTAGTTTTTTAGCTATGCCGCAATCAGGCAGACAGACCGACGGATTTGAGAATTTCAACATCCGTGAAACGTGAAAATCTGCGATAATCTCGGAGGGTGATTTCTATATTATTACAATACTTTCAGGGGCGTGCCGTGATATTTTAAGAAAGGGAAGCAATTTTTAGAAACTTACCTATTTGTAATGTAATTCGATTCTTCGATCATTTTTTGCAAATTCGTCAATGACGTCATCATAAAAACGTCGATGCTCCTACATATTTTGGAAAAGTTTATTTTTAATGGACAACAGCGATGTATGCGAAAGTTTCTCCTGCCCCGTTGAATTTCTCACGAAATTTTTTATACGTTTAAGTGTTGAAAAATTGCATTCTACCGATGAAATTGTGGCAGGTATTGTCAATACTAATTTACACAATTTCGGCACTTCGGTGTAGGCATCTTCCAGCTCCTTGTCTTTTAAAAATTGCATTAATTCCTTAGCGTTATTTTTTGCGCTAATGTCATCAGTTTCGTAAATCACTTTTAGTTCAAATCACAGTAACACTAGGTCGAAGAACTGGCCATAATGAAGAAGAAGAGAATAGATAAGAAGATACGCATCTCTGGAAAAGTTTTTCCCTTAAATGCATCAAAATTGCAGAGCTCGAGGAATTTAAAATCATTTAAACCGTTCAATCTGTAGTTTATTTGTTGCTGAATTTGAGCGATTATGTCATAAAAGAGGCGTCTGTATGATGTTTGAACATATCCAACCTTGTCTGTTCGAAGACGCTTGGCTTGTGGCTCTACATTTAACGTCATCGTTTTCTCCCAAAATAGGTCAAAGTCATCTCTTTTTTGGCTTAACATAGACTCAAAATCATACACTTTTTTTAGGCAAAAAGCAATATCATTTGTTTTAGTTTGTAATATATTAAAAACATTGTCCGAGAATGGAAATATTTCTGAAAATATGTTCAACAAATAATTAAAATTAAAATCTCGTTTCAAACAGTCCAAAAACCCCATCGAACTATTATATTGCTTCTGAATCCCACGTTTCATTATTTTCTATTATATTCTCAAATAGTTCAATCAATGATTCACGATTTCCAGATACTGTTAACACAAGTCTTCCATTATAGTTCCACCTAGTAGGAGCTACTTTGGGCAATCATTTGTGGACAATGGAGTCCAAAGCTTGTGTACGTTTTGTTGACTTGGAAAAAAAAGCAGCCATGTCACTTAAAGTAACGAAAAATACTTTACACTCTTTAATATGATTGATGGACTGGGATAAATATTAATTTAATTTATGAACAAAATAATGGACAAACACAGCACTTGGGAAAAATTTCGCGCACTTTAGCTTGCAGACCCCCTAATTGTACTGCCATCACTGCAGCTCCATCATAGCTTTAAGCAACTAATTTCTTCTCTCCATTAATTTCTTTAGTAATGTTATAAACTACAATATATAATGCATCTGCTGTACGACTTTCGGACACATTCTTAAAACCTAAAAATCGCTCTTGAATACTTCCGTCTGTTTTAACGTAGCGTAGATAATTGGCTAACATTAGTGATATCAGTTGTTTCGTCCAGAACAGTAGCATTGAACCGCGCCTCGCCAATCTCCTGCTTAATTCTTTTTAGAATAATGGTTCCAATAGCGGAAATTAAATCATTCTGTATTCGATTCGACGTTCCGCGAAAAACGCTAGACTGCTCTAAATTATTTTTAAGCAATCATCATATTTAGCCATTAAACTAAGTAAATCTTGAAAATTTCCTCTATTTGAAGAAACCCTTGTTTCGTCATGACCTCTAAATCCCAATTCGTGCTGTCCGAGAAAACAAACAACATCGATAAGTCTTCTTAATATTTGCCTATTTTTATCGACTAGTTCATTATGTTGGCGGTGACTAATTTCCAACTGTTTATTAAGGGCGTGTTCAATTTTGGTTTTGCCGAAGACTTTTTCTTGTGGTTAAATTTTTCATAGGCGGTTTTGCCCTTCCTTTGGAAATTATTTGAAGGTTATCTAAATTCTCCAACATTTTCAACGTTATTACCGACAGCCGAAGTTATTTGCATATCCACGTCCATATTATTGTCTTCCATATCGCACCATGCACGACGCAACATATGTATCACACAACACACGGATAGCCGTTCAAACAAAGAACCTACTCCAACGATAGTTTCCGCCCCCACTTAAAGCACGCGACTGAAATTCAAAAATTGCAAACAGCCGGTGGAAAGTTCAATAACCTCTGGCTTGATTCACAGGAAATCAAGCATACAGGACTTGGCTGCAGAAAAGCTAGCGGCCCGCATTGGTTCTATTCGATTTCTATTGTGGCTCGGTAGGAGTCAAGGCCGCATTGATTATGGGCTTGATAATTAAGATAATATTTTAGCATTTTTAATATAAACTAAATTAATGGTTTCCTATTTCAAAAATTACATTTTAGAAGGTGTTTTATAATTTTTTTTGGGGAACCACTGCTTCCCTTGCTTCCATGGAATGCACGCCCCTGAATACTTTCCTCGTACAAGGAAAGTGAAAAGGAACCGCAAAATATTTATATCACCTGCTTTCTGATTTTAATGAGGGCATAAACACATATTACAATACATATTATAATTTGTAAGAGTTAGTTCTTCTGTAGAAACATTTAGACTATTTTTTTAATAAAATATTTCTATTATAATTTTTATATACTTAAATATAGTGATATGAGTAAATTCTGTATAGACATTATTCGGACTATATTTTTAAAATGCATGATTCCACCAAAACTAACGACCTTTTTTTGCTCGAAAAACGATTATCCTTATTCACAAAAATTAAGCTTGGTTGCAATTATTTCGAAGTATTTTTGATCTAATTTTACTGGCATGGAGCAATCTGGTGCATTACGTCTTTCAGAGTAGTGTGCAATTATGCTATAATTTATTAAGAAGGTTTTATTTATCCTCTGATCTAATCATTTTCCAAAATACATCAGCTGGAAAACAAAAAAAAATGATACAGTCGGTTAAAAAAAATTTATCCGGATTTTTGTGACGCCTTGTACGTTTATTTCTTTCTATGCAGCAGAAAATACACTGAATATTTTATAAACTTACCTTGGAAACAGTTCCAGGCCCAAAAGCTGCATAGCTTGATAAAATGTCTCAGTTATTTCATATATAGAGCTAATTTACACCCTGTATCATAAAAACTGGGCATAGAAATGAGTGGGTATTTTGAGAATATAATTAAGAGGCTAAAAGTTAACTCATCAAAATATGATCAAAATTGGCAAGACACAAATATTCCCTATAGAAGTGTGTGCGGTCCTTTCACCCGTACTGAAACAATGATAACTGAAATTTAATATCAAGACTTAAATGTGGGACGGTTTGATGGGTCAGAAAAAAACTAACCGATGGAATTTAGATTCAAAAAAGGAATATTAGGTCTAACCATTCTTCAAACCTCGGATATCAATTTCATAGAAGTTACCATTCCGATTTAGCAAGTTGCCGTATCTAAAATTGACCACCCTCCACATTTTTCTTCAATATGGAAAAAGAATAACTTCGGGTTTATACTAAACACTATTATTTAATTAAGATAACTATCAACGGTTCCAGAATCAAGTAGGATAGATATACACCGACAATTGGAATGATTCATAAGTGATTTACCGAGTTCCGTTGTGACTTGTTACCATAAGAGAACAGATGATGCTGACCATGCGCCCAACTGAGGTCAGTACTCGAGAAAAGATCGAAACATTCCATGACCTTATTTTGGGTGACCCCAATGTTCTTGAGCTAACTAACATGACAAAGATCGTAACTGAATGGGTATTCTGTATATTGCATTCATTTTTAGGTATGAAAAAGCTATGTGTGAGTAACGCGTGCGCACACAGCAAAATTTAAGTATATACAGCTGTATGTATTGAGGCTTGAATTAGTCCTTTAATCAGGGTATTCGCCAGATTTACGTCCCAGTGACTTCTACTAGTCTCCAAATTTTCAAGCGATGGCTTTCTGGTTGAGTCGAATAAAGAGCTCTTCGTCGAAGCTAATTCGTATTTTGAGGAATCCTACCATTTGGGCGACATACAAAATTTAAAATATCGTTAGAATCGTTGTATTAAACTAAAAGGAGTATGTTGATAAATAAATTCGAATTTCTCCAAAAATATATATTGCTTTGTTTCATTTTTTACTGGCATATCAAACCGCCTAGAATAAGTATTCTTTCGGGATTTTGCTCTGGAATTAAATCGTAAAGGGAAATGTTACCATCACCTTCTCCAGGCGTGAAAAATTAAAAACAAATATCCTGTTATGAGTTCACTGCTGATCCATAGAAAATGTTTAAATAGTATTTTGGCGAAATTTCATTGTGACATAAAGAAAAACGAGGCTATAGGTGAGAAAAAACCGTATAAGATAAGCGATCTTTTTACTTTTCTGGTAAAAGGGAAGTATTGTAATCATGATAAAATCATCCATTTTCCTATATTTTTGCGGATCTTCACATTTGAGGGTTCTAGATGCCAAAAAAACATGTTTTCTCAATTCCGTCGGACTGTCTGTCTGTCTTTTCATGGCATAGCTAAAAAAACTACTTATCCGATCGACTTCAAATTTGGGTATAAAATAAGGGTCATATGGGAACGACCTAGTAACATTTTGGTACGAATCCAAAAAGGCAAAAGAAATTGGCGGCCTAATAAAATATTCCAAAAATTGGTCTTAAAGAACTATTTATTAAATTGACATCAAATTGTGTGCAACAAGTAGTGTTAGTTTATATAGGGATAAACTGGTAAAACTGTGCTACGAATTCAAAATGACGGCCAAATAACACGTTAAAAAAGTCAACGTAAAAAAATCTTCCTATTCAATTGACTTCAAATTCTGCACAAAAAATAGATGTGACAGAATATTCAAGAAAATGTTTGCTACGAATTTAACTTGCCGGAACAAAATGGCGGTCTAATGAAATATTTAAAAAATCTGTGTAAAAAACTGCTTTTTAAATTTGTTTTAACTTATGCCCAAAAAGCAAGTGTGGCATAGGTAGAAACTGGCAAAATATTGGTACAAACCCAATACGGTGGAACAAAATGATGCCCAATAACATTTTTTGAAAAGACATTATATTTCTGTTACTAAATGACTATGTGCGAAAAGGAAATATTCAAGCAAATTTACCCATTTTTTACATAATCTACTACTAATAGTTGCTAGATACATATTTATTAAGTTTCCGTAACCAAAATAATTATAGCGAAATTCCCATGATACGCGGTAATCGCTGGGAGCTAATAGGTGAATAAGAATTTACGTTATAACATCATGGGAATTTTGTTAGAACTATTTTGGTTTGTTAAATACTTTGTGCCAAAACATAAATAAATTCCGAATCTCGAAATATATAGCATTCATTCTCTGGAAATTACATGTTTCCTCGTAAACAAATCTTTTATTACAGCCATTTCTAGAGGGAACTACAAATTTACATTTCAAATATAATTTTGAAATATGCCGGTATGCCAGGCGAATCCTTGTATTTCTGGTTTAAGGAAAATGCCCAGTTGCAAAAGCTGCTTGTTTTGAGTGGCATATAAGTAAGTAAGCAAGTTGTTTATTCTACGTCAACCTTAATAGAGTTAAATTTTGGGTAGATGAGTTTATGTTGAGTTTGGGAGGTATTTGGCGTATTGTAATTTGTTGGAAATTATATGGAAACATGTTTTCCCAACTTATTTGCGCTAAAACCATTTCTGACCTAAATATGTTGAATATTAAATTTAATGTTTTTAGTATTTGACGTGAAGACACGGATTGTATGTAAATGAATTGTCTTAAAATAAACCACATTAAATTAAAGCGTAAATAATGAGACGAGCTGAAATATGCGCATATCGATATGACAAAATTAATATCGGGCCTAACCGGAAGTTACACCAACGTTTATTTGGTATCAAATTCACAACATGGGGCATCTCTATTTCGTTAAAAATAAGGTAATAAATATGTTTTTTATTTAACCTGGTCAGCTATAGAGGCCTAATAAAGAACTACAGATGAAACCTATTGCTGGAGAACGTTCCGGTTCGCTGGGAATGTTCCAGGACTTTCCTGCACCCCTGGCAAATTTCGCAAAAATTGTGAATGTTAGTATTCCGTTGTTTATAATAATTATTTTTTCTACTGATGTGCGTACCTAGGAGAGAGATAAATCACGTTTTCTAAGTTTGAGTTGTTTTATTAAGATATGTTATTTGAAATTTATTTATAATTTTTCCTATGTAGTACATGTACAACGCCTAAAGGATTAACTGTGAGAGATTGTAGGGTTTAACCTAAACCACTAGCGTTTTTTATCGGATTATAAAAACGTTATACGAAATCACAAAACACCAATATCATGATGCCCTATGGGAAGAAAAGAATGAAAACATGAAAACGTGAACAACAAATCAAATGGATGCTTTTCGTTTTTAAGATTAGTAGACATCGAGTCATTTCTTTAACCTTTTTCTATGTTATAGTTCATGATAAGCCTAACATTGCACATACAAAAATCGCAATTCAAGTTGTCCCTTGTACCAGTTCTTGCTTTCCCACTACATTCCCATTTTTGAAAACGTTCCCAGAAACTTTTCCTAAAATTACTTCCCTAGGATTGTCTTCATCACTTGTGCCTAAACTAGATTATACAAAACAAATCATTATTTAATGACTGTGCATATCTACAAAATACTTATGTTGCTCTAAAATAATAAAGAACATTTATTCATTAAAATACCGGCGTAATTTTTTTTACATTATTTGTTGACACAATTTTTTAGGTTTTTAAACGGTGGTAAAATATATTTCTTAACTATTATCATCTTCTTTCTGCGACGATACCTAACTAGACGGGACCTACAGCTTTTAACGTGGGCTTCGAACCACGGTCCCTGGTCATTCTTTTGACTCCTGGCTGCACCCCACCTCCTGACTCCATCCGACCACTGAGCCAATGCTGTTGTTTTTATCGATTTTTAGATGTATTGCGAACATATGCTTAAACTCAAATTAACGTCTAATATTAATACCAAAAAAATGTAAAATGCAGAATGATTATAAATAATAATTCGGCTAAGATTTTGCTAATATTTTGTACGAGATATGTAAAATAAATGTAATCTATACTGGTGCATTACATACGTTATTCTTAAATAGGTTATTTATAAATATTGTTGTGCATTTTGACCCATACCATCCATCGATTGAAATAAGTTTCATCGGACAAATGTCTACAATCTGAATCTTTTGTATGAACATTCTGACTGATCGTTTTATCATTTGAATTTAATCTAAATAATCTAGTTCAACGCTTCTATGGGCGTGTTATTTCAATTGCTTCTACTACTAACTGACTTTACTTGACTCTAAATATCCAAAATGGCTTGAATCAATTAAGAAATTAATATTGGGCAAAAGAGTCGCCTTTATAAAAGGAGCAAACAACAAGTTTACTATTTAGCCTGTTCTAATATACGACTTGAGGTTAAACTTCGGACTGACATGTGTTATCTTACATGTAATACCAACTGAACTTATATACTTATCCCCGAACCTATCAAATACTTTTGGTCATTTATTCGAAACTTAAGAAGATATTCCAATATGTCCAATGGCATGAATTATGAGTGTGAAAAAATTACTGGTTTAAATAACATCGCCAATCCTTTTGCTGCTCACTTTCAGTCCAGCTACTAGATTTAAGTAAGATCGAGCTCATAAGTTTTTCAGGAATATCACTAGTCACCCATTTTTTACAGAAGTAGAAATCTGTAATAAAATAAACGCCCTTGAGCCTTCCAATAGGAATGGTCCAGATGGAATCCCAACTATTCTTTTGGAAGGATGTTATCAGTCATTGCCCGGGCCTCTCTGTAAATTATTTTAAAGGACTTGATCCTAGTTCCTTTCCAGATATTTGGAAGTTTTTTTATTTTAAAAACATTTTTCTAACATCTATTCTATTATACTATTATACTATCCAGGAATATTTGGAAAAATCCTAGAATAGTTAGAAGGCATAAATCCTGCAGCTAATTAAGTGTTGAATGAGAGCGGCGAGCCTTCTTAGATTTTGTAGTTAGTTTTATTGGTATAGTACTCATCGGGGTCTTTCAGTTAAGACTTGTTAGATCGCTAATGCATTAGCAGTGTTAGAACCTTAAAAAAGCAACTGGAGATTGAAAGTAACCTCTTTAATTCCCTTTTGCCACGTGAATGCCTTGCATTAAAGCGATTCGTTTCCAGCTGTGACTATTTCATTTAAAACAGATTTTAACGCGTTTATTTTCACATAGGGTCCCAGTAAAGTCGACTAGTTAGTTTTGATTAATACTTTGTCTTCCATGAACAATAATATACCTAAATTATGATATACCAATTATACCATCAATGGAACAGTGCTCAACATAAAAAAAATATCCAGATTTTTTCCGTACTCGATAACCAGCAGTTATTTCGTATATCTTCAATGACTCGATCTTTCAAATTTGTCGTTAGTTTTCTTCGACCATCATTATTATTCGTTAACCAAATAAATAAATTTAATAATGTTAGCCGTGAATATATACCATCCAATATTGTATATGCACGATGCACCAATCCGCCAGTACAGAAAATTCTAGAAAGAGCTGCAGCTGAAAGTAGCAAACGAAAAAATAATTGCGAACCATGGTCAATAAAAGGCCACCGGGATAACGAGATCGGATTTCCTCCTTTGGGAACGGGCTATTTCAGAAATCTGACCTTTGGCACGTTTTAATTCAAAATATTATCATTTTATGGGGAAAATAATGAGCATGCCGTCGCAAATATATATCCTGAATAAGACACTAGATTAAATATATCATTAAATATCACGTTATAATACAAACGCATTTTAAAAACAATTCCAACGTACAAAAGCTCTATAACCCAATGCAGTACTTTAATTATTTTATACCATCGGTTTTGTCACCTCCTTCATCTTAAAAATTGGTCATACCAATGAATTGCTATTTTGAGCATATAATTAAGAGTTTAAGAGTTAACTTCATTTCATCAAAATTGGCGAGAGGCGAAAATACATTTGTTTAAGTCACAGTGTTGGTGAAACAATTGTCATGTGTTTTATTTTTGTAAAATGGAAATTTTAAACAAGTGATTTCGTTTACTCGGCTAAAACCTGAGACATTAGATGATGATTAGCGAGGTTTGTACCCCTATTCTGTAGATGCGGAATATATAGGTCACTTCGAGGGTGCTTATCTTCGTCATCAACGTCAACTCTATAAGTGGTACCATTTAATCTATGGGATCATCGGTTTTTAACAAAACATTGGATTACTTCCTCCTTTTCTCTTGTCGCTGTTCCGGCCAAATAAAATAATGACTAACGTTCGTATTAAAAACAATTCAGGGCAAAATTTTTTTACAGCAACTAACACAAATTACTACATCAGCGATCTTTGACGTCAAATGAAAGGTTTCAACGATTCGCCCCCAAAATACGCGCGCGCCGCGATTACCCCCGAACCATAGCCTCTATCGAAAAAACTCATACCACGAAAAACTTGCTAGTAATACATGAATAAAATGGGGGACTATTTTCAGCTTGCGTAGAAACGCCTATCCTATTTTTACAAATCGGAAAATTGCCCTTACCTGGAACTTCCCTCGTTATGAACTTTTTCCTTTATTAGGAACAGTACTGTGACCCAATTTAGTTCCGCACATAGTAATTTATTAATAATTTGGCGCATTTTGTCTCACCTTATTAGATTCGTCAATTGTCAGTCAATTGAAAACAAGATTTTTTTAGGTTGGTTTTTTTAAATATATTATTTGGCCGCCATTTTGTACCACCTTCATGAACTCGTACCACGATTTTACCAGTTTATTTCTACGTTATACTTGATTTCGGTGCAAAATTTGAGGTAAATTTGATAGGCAGTTTTTTAGTAATATTTATTTAACATTTCACTAGACCGCCATTTTGTTCCGCCATATTGGATTTTTACTAAAATGTTACGAACTTTTGACCAATCGGGTAAGTACTTTTTTAGCTATGCTTTGAACAGACAGACAGACAGACCGACTGACTGAGAAAACATGTTTTTTGATACTCCTTAAAACCCGAAGATTTGTGTGTTGTTTTTCAGAGATCGTGCCTAAAATTCCAATAAAAAATTTAGTTTATGTTTTCTAAATAAACTGAAATAGTAAACCACGAACTATCAACCACTATTTTAATTTTTTTTGTTTAATCACATATAGTGTAACGTTTGTATTTAAATACTTATATTTATCGCAGTTTACAAAGGCTGTCATTAAAATTACGTTACCAACGTAGTCCTGGTATATAAAATTTTCCGATGTATTTTCCCAATTGAGCGTTTAGTTTTTGTATATTTCATAAATGCTTTTTGTTTATTTCGTACTTGTGTTCGTTTTAAGCTAAACGTGAAAAATCCAATAACGAGCTTATTTCTGCCAGTCAGGTTTAATAAAACCAAAACAAAAATGCATCGACAAATTGAAATCAACAGGCATGAACTTTTCAATTCGACTGGATAATGCGAAATTTGACGTTAACAAACAACACGGAAACTATTTCTTTATATAAGCTCAAAAAAAAAGGACTACTCTATGCTGAACTAAAACTGAAACTGACTGAAAACCAATTTATTGAATGTACCTCCAAAAGTTTTTTAATTTCGTTTAATCTTATGATAGACCAGCCTGCATGTACCTCTACGTTATATCGGGTGCCTACAAATTGTACTGTCAAAAATATAAAATGAAAGTTTATATATCTTTGTTCCCCAAAAGCTTTGTTTTCCAGATAAAGTATGTTAAAAATTTTAAATTTTTTTCGAAAATTAAATCTTCCATAAACCCCTTAATTCCTTGCAAGTGGTAGGCAATGTGTGATTAGGAAAAAGTCTTACTTGTCGAATTTGCATTGTTTTTATTGTTAATTTCTTGACGTTTCGACAAGTATAATATTTCTAGTTGTTATCAAGCGCAAACTAAAAGCTAATCTTAAGATTACATCCTTACATACTAGTGATGTGCAATGATGCTATGCAGTATTTGAGAGAGACAGTGCGGCGCAGTAAAGGTCACCAAACATGTGATATTTTAATACTCGGCTTGGTAAAACGCTCTTGTTATTTTTTTATTAATTTTATTAATTTCTCGTTTCTCTAGCCTAGTTAAATGTTAGAAAAACATTTAGCGTTCTCAAGATAGACAGAGGAGAGTTATATTTTATGTTGTAATGGTAGCCAATAACTAATGTTCTAAAGAAAGACTCCAAACCGTTTCTAACTGAAAGTTATTATTCTTGAGATGTTGATTTCCACACAATATATCAACTAGTATATTACAGTGTGCTTAGTAGTTGTCCAGCAAACCTTTTCATATTCATACATAGTTAAACCACCTTAGGCCTCCCAGCGTCTGAGTTTGAGCCTTTAAAAAACAAGTAATTTTAGTAACTTTTCTCAACTAGAAAAAAGTAACCAAAAAGTAACCAAAAAAGGAACTAAAAGTAAGTAATATCTTCAGTAATAAAAGAAAATTCAAACATAAAAAACTGATCTCCCCCAACTGAATGAAACATTGCATTAATATGTCTATATGAAATGGAAGAGAACGAAAAGGAAAAATATTATATAACATTTTATTTATGACATTCCTTAATACCTCGTAAATCAAAAATGATTTTTTTGCGTAAAATACCTAAATAAAATTTGTGCTTTCAGCAACGAGTTCAGCAGTAAAATGTACCTAATAATACTGATAAAAAAAATCAGTAAAGAAAAATAGCATACACTAAAACAAACAGAACATAATTTCAAGATGTCTTTGAGCAAGATCAAGACGCTGAGACTTCCGTTTTTCAACAGACTTCTGCACCTGTCTTTGCCGCGGCATCTTTTTCACAGGACTTGTAGTGTTTGAGAGACATTTTGAGCAACTTGCCCTCTTCAAGAAGCTTACGTCAACTGTCTAGTTCTTAAAATGTGCGTTTTTTGCCGATCTGTATTAAATCGGGAAGCTTCATTTCGTTCAGTTAGTTTCTCTTTTTCTATCTTTAAATTTTTGGCGACTTTCCTTGCAGCTCATCTCTTGTTCTACTTCAATATGCTTCTTCGACTCTTCTTCCTCTCTCTCCGTTTTGACTCTAGAAAGTCTTGATATGTGATGTGCCATTGTAAGGAGCTAGGAATAAGTGACGGATTATTATTGCAAATAATCAGAAATAAATCTGAACTAGAAAATCACATTTCAAGAGATGCATTTCCAGTTGATAACGCAAGTTATGATTTGAGAATTTGTGCATCGACGAGATACTTCACTGCACTGATTCCTGGTAAATAACTGAGTCCAATAATCGTCGATGCAAGTGCCCTGTGAAAGAAGACGAAAGCAAGTTCTCTTAACGCATCATCAGTCATATGTCATCAATACCCGTCGGAAAGAGTAGAGCTCGAGCTAGGTCTATGACTTCAGTTGTGCTCCTGCTCTTTTGTAGCTCCTCGGGATGAAGATAATGCAAACTACGCCCAAGATCGTTTTTACGCAGTGCTGATTTCCAGAACACATACATTATTCTTACAGTTAATAACGAGTAATTTTGATCCAATTTTTAATTTACAGGGTTATACTGGGTGTCAACGAATCTATTAGACAGACCATACCTTTAAAAGTATTTGATGTATCAAGACGAAATTTGGTATAGGTAAATGGTACGTGAAGAGGAGAGGTTTCGCATATCTATATTCGTTATATCCGGTTTCACCGAAAATGACTCCAGTTTCAATTTTTTAAATGGAATGTATATGTTTACATTTTTGGATTCCTGAGACATTCCCAAGACAAAAGAATGTGCCATTTTAAAAACTTTTTACGGCTACTTAATTTTTTTAATAGCCATTTTTAAAATTGCATCTAAGTGGTCATGACCGGATGCAAATTAATCTAAAAACTTGAAATTATGACAGAATAATACAATCGCTAAGTTTTAGGATTAGTCTGATAGCGAATCTAACGGTACTAACTTTTTTGCGACTGGATTAAAAATTCGCTCAAAAATTATAAATCTAAAATAAATATTACTAAGAAAAATACTCGATAAACAATTATTTACTTTTATTAAGTGCGCCATCGCTAGCCATGCTGGATATTAAGTAGGATTTTTTGTTTTGACAGTAACACTTACCATTCTTTCTGAGTAGATATAAGATTTCCTTATTTTTCTTGATTTTCAGTATTATTTTTGTTTTCAAAAGTCAAAATAATGAGTGAAAAAGTAGATATGTTATTAATATTTGGAGAATGTTATAAATTTCAAGAAATGCTGCTGAGTTGTATGCTCAGAGATACCTCGACCGGCAACATCTAGTCCATCAGTATTTTCCATATCTCGACAATCGTTTTAGGCATCAAGAAGGAAATCAAGTGGCGGAAGGCAGATTTATCATAAATGAAGAAATGGAGATTAACTTTCTTGCTCTGGTTGAAGTTGATAAAACTGTTTCTTTAAGAAAAATTTATCATGAACTGGATTTAAGTCATGAATCAGCAAGAAAAATACTAAAGAAATACGGATATCGAGTTTTCAAGTACCAGTTACACTAACATTTGTATCCTGACGATGGCGACAGACGGGTATTGTTTTGTGATTGGTTGCTCCAAAATTGTAGAATTGACCCAACTGTTATCAACTTTACCTTATTTTCTGACGAATATAGATTTACTAATAATGGTATGTTTAACAAGCAAAACACTCGTTACTGGGACCAACAAAATCAACATGAAATGAGAGTAGGAAATTTTCAAGATAGGTTTGGTATTAATGTCTGGGCTGGTGTCGTTGGTAAGAAAATAATTGGGCCAATTTTATTTCAAGGCCAATTAACAGGGGTTCTCTAAAATGAAATTGAGCAACATCTTAATGATCTACCTATAGAAGTTTTACGCCGAATTTACTCCCAGCAAGATGGAGTACCGCCTCACAACACCAGAGAAGTTCCTAATTATTTAATTGAACATTTTAACAATAAAATTATTGCAACCAATGGCCCAATACGGTGGCCCGCTCGTTCACCGGATCTCACTGTTCTCGATTTCTTTATTTAGGGATATGTTAAAGAAAGAGCCTATGTAACAGCCCCAGTGAACAACTACAGTGAACTCGAATATTGTGCTTTTACATTTTACAGCATTATTGAAGTTAGTTGAAGATATATTTTT
Organism: Kuschelorhynchus macadamiae; assembly: GCA_030620095.1. Lineage (NCBI taxonomy): Eukaryota > Metazoa > Arthropoda > Insecta > Coleoptera > Curculionidae > Kuschelorhynchus > Kuschelorhynchus macadamiae. The sequence continues at coordinate 281,116 of JAUTXW010004146.1, read as the reverse complement.
GTTTAATACTCTATTTGTTATCCAAAGATACAGATTTGCACGCATAAATTTGTTAACGATATCTGACACTGTATAAAAAATGCTGTTCCGAGCGTTAGGCGCATAGGCATTCTTTTCATCAATAGAGATAGGCTAGGCAGACTTTACGTGACATGACGCACAGATAGATCCAACGTAAGTAATCTTGATCAACCAACTGTCACAATTAAAAATCCTACTTAATATCCAGCATGGATATCCATGGCACACTTGAAATAAGTAAATAATTGATTATCGAGTATTTTTCTTAGTAATATTTAATTTTTGAGCTTATTTTTAATCCAATCGCCAAGAGTTAAGTATACTGTTAGACTCGCAGAAAAACCCTCTTTTCAAAAAGTGCTTGTCTAAAAAGGGCCGCCTTTTGAAAAAAAATAGCTAGACACAAAAATTTGATTTTATCAACTTCTCGTGTTCCTATGTATCAGACTAATCACTAAAAGTTAGCGATTATATTATTCTGTCATCATTTCAGGTTCTCAGATTAATTTGCGTCCGGTCATGGACACCTAGATGCAATTCTAAAAATGGCTATAAAAAATCAAGTAGGCGTAAAAAGATTTTAAATTGTCACATTCTGATTCAGAATTGTCTCAGGAATTCAAAATATAAAAATAAACGAAGTGTTCCATTTAAAACATTGACGCTGGAGTCATTTACGGTGAAATCGGAAGTGACTGGAAAGTGAAAGATATGCGAAAACTCTCCTCTTTATGTACCATTTACCTATACGAAATTTCGTTTTGATACATCAAATGGTTTAAAAATTATGGCCTGTCTAATAGATTCGTTGTCACCCGGTATAAAGAGGACTAGACAACCCGGTTTTTCTCCCCATGGTTGCCTTGATTTGGAAAACCAACTTGCTATTTATTATATTTCTTCCCGTGGAACTGAACGACAAATAAAACTGCTACGGCTCATTTTGATATTTTTGCACTTCTAAAAATGGAAAAAGTTTGTATACCATAATATGTTCTACTAACACCTGAAATTGGCAAAAGCATTGATAGCGCTAGCTGTACAATCTTTGACGGTACTTAAAAATTGTGACAAATTTTTGACGAATTAGCAACGTTGAATTAACGTTAAAAATTTCATTAGATGACCGGCTGTAAATTGTAAAATCATTTTAAAATTTACAGGAGAAAATGCTGGAGAAACACAAAGAAGTATCTTTTGAGCAGACGAGAAGTGTAAACAAATATAGCAGAAACCGAAAATAACATGTATCCAATTTGAAAAAGTATCAAAATGGGCCGTAATAGTTTTATTTGATGTTTAGTAGTTTTTCACTCACCATTTTCGGACTCCACAGGAAGAAATATAATAAACGGCAATTTTTGTTTTCCAAATCAAGACATCCATGGCAAGGGAACCGGCTTGTTTAGTCCCGTCGGATAACCTTGCACAAAACCTTATTTTTAACATTAACAACAGTTGATTTATCTCTAAATTGCGAATATGAACACTTCCTTTTTCTCTTGTCACATTAGGATAAAAGAAGGTTTCTAAATAATTTTAGTTGTAAATACCGTCAAAAAGTAACCACTTAAGAAGCTTGGTACCACCAAAGAATTGATATTTTTGTATCACTTTAAATAAAGCAGCTGTCCTAATATTCAAATATCGAACGAAACAGCTTGTCTGCTAAAATAGTAATTATTTTATTCATAACTGAACCTAAGACTTTAATATAGAACCAAGTTTACCTGTTGAAAATACAAATTGGTTTTTTTTGGTTGATGTTCTTATGTATTTACTGATATATCAATAATAATAATAATAATAATATACAGCTTAGTACAAACTTTTTTCTAAGAAACCATTATTAAAAGGATACATTCTAAGCGATCCACACTTAGATCCAATGGCGAGGAGCTTCTGAACCGGGTCGAACGCCATCGATGTTGGTTGATACGGAAATCCATGGCGAAAGGTCTGAAACAAAAAAGCGAATCAATTTTACAAAACCGACTAGGTTAATATCTAAGACCAGTACAGGTAATTAACGATATAGCAAAAAGTCGAAAGAAGTTCATGAAACAAGTGCAAAGTAAGATGCTCTATGCCCTAATTCAGAGAACCATGACATATACAGAAAAAAAAACTGGTTTGGCTTAGTTTCACTGGAGGTTTGGGCTTGTTTAGTTATTTTCATAGAGGGTGCTCAGTTTTTCCTTGGCATCTATGAAGTTTTTTTATGTGTTAAATAAGGCACCCTATTTACGACTTCAGCAAGGGTGTTATGCCGTTGACAAAGTTGGAATATTTCGACTACTTTTGAAAATAATCCGACGTTTCGTCTTCAAGGTCTCATCACCAACTTCAATTTTTTAAATACAGACCTGGATTTTTATTCCATTTTTCACAAACCCTTCAACTCTCAAAACCAATGATGCATGGCATCTCATACATTTAGATTATTTAAAATCATCCTTCGTGAATTTGTCACGATTCTGGTTTTCCGTCTCTCTTTAACGCATTGCATCTTATGGGAAAATCATAAATCTTCTGTTCAAACATTAATTGTGATAAATTGTTGGTTTTGGAAGGTTGAACGCTTGTTAAAAATGAAATAAAATATCCAGGTCCGTATTAAAAAAAGTAAAGCTGATGATGAGACTTAGAAGACGAAGCGTCGGATTTAACATTTTGGTGAAAAGTACGATTAAAGACTTAGGAAACACTATACCACAAGAGCGGCCTGTTGGATTGGGTCTCTTGCATATCTATAGATAAGAGTATTGATGTAAATATAAACATGTGCTTACATGTACTTAATTAATACATTTGCTGCAAGGAAAAAAATGGACATCCCAGTTGGATTTATTTAAATTATTATAATCAGGTTTATTTTTTTTAATTACAATGTTGCCATGTTTTGCTTTTTTTTTCATTTTTTTATAATCTAAAGGGAGAATTAAAAAATAATAAAAAACAATTTTAGCGATATAAAACAAAATGGAGCAGTGAATCACCGTTTCTTATTGACGATCACCTTCAGCATAAATGTTTTATTTTTGGAGATTTTAATTTTCTTTTGTTGGCCATAAGCTCCGAACTGTTCTAGTTGGCCACTAGCTACACTAATACTAAATTTTATTTGTCTTCTTGAATTATACATTATAATTCAGCATAATATTGACGTTATTCTAACTAAACGTAAAGAAAAAATTTTAAGTATCATCGAATTACGACCTGAGTATAATATTTCATAAAGACAAGTTGAAGGACATTTAGAGTGCTAAAGAAATGTATTTTTTTTTTATTTTTAATACAAGTATAGCTTAATTACGAATTCCGGCAAAGTGCTTTAGATATAATCGTAGATATAAAACAGTATTGTTTTATTTGCGAATAGTTACATCGAAAACGTCTTAAATAACGCAGTTTTGTTGAAAATTGATATAATAGAATGTTTTAATAGAATAGCTTATACCACGAAAATACATAAACACGATCAATTCAATTCCAGATCATTAAACAACAGAAAGGCAAATCAAATACAAAATAAAATTCACAAATATTCGCTTTTGGAACAGAAAAGTTAATGATCCACGGTTATTTTGAGCTGCAATGACTGTCAGAAATGTTGTTTCCTTAACTCTCCACTTGTAGTGGACAATACTGATGACCATGGGTTAGAAAGTCTACATTGCCTCATATTTCACTTATTTGTTTTCATACCCAACAAGCTCTTGAATATTTTTCACTATTTAATTTAGAATACTGTTTTATATTTAATTTTAAGCAGTATTTAATTAAAATGAAATTAGAAAACTTTATCAAGATATGCTTATTATCAAGTTCACATCTAAACTGTTTTTTGCATATAGTTTTCTGTGAGGTCAATCTTAGTACCACATGGACGAATTATAATAAACCTATCATCAAGTGATCATCATCAGTTTAATGCTTTTCGTCATATAGGTAACAACAAACCAATGGGACGTTCTTACTAACACTAAATAATAATTTAATAATGTTTACGAAGATAATGATTATAAAGAGCTATGAATAAAACATTGTAAGAAATAACTGCTAGGGTGTGAACTATTTCTGTTATGTTTTAAAAAAATAAGTCACATACTGAAGCTGATCGTCAATAAGTCTGAAACTGTAATTCGCAGATCCATGTTGTAATGCTGTATTCAAATGTATGATAAAATGCAGGGGGAAGCATTTAAAAAATAGCATACCGAAAGATGCCATCACTTTAAACATGTTTAAAACCTTTAAAATAAAGAATAAACTTTTACCTTAGTATCTAAATACATTATAACTTCAGATAAAACTAAGATCAAACTTGTATGTGAAATTTTCCTTTGCGTCTTATGGATTTTCAGATAAGGTAATGGGGCATCTCATTTTGGAAACCTGTACACCATCTAGTAGTACTATTTAGTTTCTACAAAGTTTAAAATTAAAATGTTCGTGCTTTTCGGTAAATTCGCAATTTTGGCTTTGTTCAGGCAAGCCTAGCTAAGATACATTAGCTACTATGGGTTTAGCCTGTAGTAACAAATATACATACATGACTGTTAAACACATTACTCTCCTTTGCGTGCGCAGTCGGGTAAAAACGACCCGACCACCCTATTTTTTAAATAGGTGTACCCTAAAGTTATCTCATTTCGTTTCTCAATAAAATGGCAGTTCCACAGAATTTTGCAAAAAAAACCTTACTCATTACCATTACCTACTTTCCAAAACTGTTTTCAAAAGGGAAATAATAAAGTTTTAAGAACCTTTAACTTTTAATTTACAAAATTGATTTTAAATCCCTATTATTTCAATTTCGTGAATAACACAAGCACTTGCCCCTCAGGTTTTTACACAGGGTTCTGTGGATAACAGTCACAAGACGTAAGAATTTAAAGGCATATCATTACCCTTATACATGTCTAAAACTTCTCGCTATTCATTTTCACTCCGCGTCAAGCCTTTTTCTTGAATCTCAGAGATTTCTTCATTGTGTTAAGTCGGCGTGTCTAAGAATAATAGTTTTAAGCCTTTATATCGGAAGACAGCTTTCTTAAATTGGCTATTCTGACATAAAAGGATAAAGTTTTAATCAGATATTTTCATGAATTCTTACACAATGATACCAGAAACTTGGTTGAAATGTTTTCGAAACGGCATTGTTCCGATTTCAAATGAACACATTAAAGAAAACCCTATGGCTCTTTTACAAATCAAACTACTCCTGAATACAAAAGAACAGTGAGAACGGCACGAAAGAGAGAAAAACTGGACAAAAAGTCAAAAACATCAATAATTAGAAGCACCTCGCTATTACTTAAGCCGCGATGTATAAGATCTTATTTTTAAAATAATAAAAATATAAATTCTAATTATTTCGGTAGATGAACCACATAGGCATAAAAAAAACAAGTAAACTGCATACACTCTTTCCGATACGTATGATAACCAAGAAGCTGTAGCGAATTGACAACAAAACAACGTAGGTACACTTCCACTACTATTTATTTTAACTCCTAAAAATTAAAAATATTAATTTTATTTGCATGTGGGTAAATAGTTTTATGTCTGGTTTGATCATGTGTAATGATGCTGTACTTAAATAAATTTTATTAAAGGATTTTCCTCTATAGGTAAGTCAAATATTTTAAAATTTACTATCTATTTGTTTGTTGAAACTGACCCTAATTACAGGTATACTACGTTATAATAACACTGATGATGACTAAGTATGGGTCGAAACGTTTGTTTTTAATGTCAATATCTAAATAAGAGAAGAGAGCCTGCAATAATGAACGTATCAGAATCCAATCATTAGTTATTTACATAGGGTTCATTCCAACACGTCGAAAAACCGTTTATGGTAGGGTTACGCTTCCGCGCAAGAGGGAAAGTGCGTTCCAACTGGGAATTGATGATTTAGTAAACGATCCTTTTTTGTGCTCCAACCAGATTTGTGATAGTTAGTAAACCGGTTTAAGAACAGTAATTTCCATACCAGCCTGAAAGCAAGAACTGTACGGACTGACCGCCGCACTGGCAATAGTATTGTAATATACTGGGATATCTTGATTAAAACACCCGCGTTTTTAAATAAACTATTTATTGTCTTTCATACAAACATCATCGTTCAGTCGCCCGACCGTAAGTGCCTCGTTCATAACATTGCCAACGTACCATAACATTTTCAAGAACCATCAATCTTTTGTTAAACTAAGTTATATAATAATCTGTATGGTTTTAAGTTATATCATATTATATCCTACAAGTATATCAGCTTATTATCGATATCGATTATAGACCTTTCAGAATTTCGGTCATCTTTGTAGTATCAATTAAACCATTTTAATTATATATGTGTGAAATTTATTAAGGATCGTCTACTATATAGTTCAAAAGTTATAAACTTACCGCCTAACGTGTCTTTTTTTTGTTTCTTATTTGGTTTCTGCGCCACAAAATACAAAAATTTGTGCCTAACATATAACAGTAATAATAAGTAAAAGTAAAGTTATTCTAAGTTTTTGTTTCTTATTGGGTTTCTGCGCCACAAAATACAAAAATTTGTGCCTAACATATAACAGTAATAATAAGTAAAAGTAAAGTTATTCTAACTTCGGATTAATTTTTGTTATCGTTTAGGGAACTGTGCAAGCTAAAGCACGCGCACAACACTGATCTCGCCGATTCCAATAACCATTCTAGAATCGTACAAATATGTGTGTTAGAAACAACATATTACTAATGCAGCAATATGCTTTTTCTGCTCTTGTATTGGTAAACATTCTTTTACATACAGTTTACTCAATAAGTAAAACCATGATTACGCACAATTTTGGCTTATAATAACGCACAGTTGTGTTTTATGATGCATAAAGTGGCAATAATTTTTTGACTTTTTTTATTGTTTATATTGACCAGTGCCAGCGACATTATTTGAGATCTGAGATTCAAATCGGTAATAATAATTGTATTATTATTTAAAACTTAAATAAAACACCAACCGGTATTTTAAAAATAGTCGCTGAAAAAGTACACATCTTGAATGGTAATTAGCTTATTACAAACTTACTCCATTAAAACCCTCGCACCCTGCGCTCGCTCGTGCACTAATCTTTCTCGTTTGTAATAAGCATCTTAACATTCTCGACATGTAATCTATTACCGTACATGTAATGTACAACAAATTATTTACGACTGCATGCAAAAATATTTATTACTTATTATTATTACAATTCTTATACTTCAAGCATAACTAATTCCTTGGATTTTTCGATATATTTTATAAATAGTACAATTAAAATAGTTAAACATACAGTGTCAATTTGAAAACTCCAACGTATCGGAAAGGAAGGTTCTCTAATAAAATTGCCAAAATGGGTACAGCAATGTTATATAGGGAGGACGGGGGTCATATTTTATAAGAAATCTTAGGTGTTAAACCCCTTAAAAACCTCAAACGTCAAGGCGGGTCAAGTGATACCTCATATGAAATGTTTTTATATAATTTAATGATAAATGTCTGGCCATTGAAAACCTTTCAAACCGTACCTGGTTTCACTTCAACTTCTTCCCCGTTTGACATTTAAATAGTCCCTAGCGTATTTTTTACTTTTAACATGTGTCGTTTTATAATTTTGGCGTCAATATTGTCCAAAAAGCACTTTTAAAATAAAAATTCTAAGATTTAACACCTTTCATCTATTTTATGCTAAGTGCAAAATAGCGTATTTCCAAAATTAGATATAAGAGTCAAAGAAACAACTCTTCAGAATTTGCAAAGTTTTTCAAATTAGATTCAGTAATATTCGAATAACGAGCTTTCAAATATTGGCTCTTTTATCCAAGAAACTCCGATTTTCCACTTGTTTTGAACAGCAGGTTGTCGTAAAGTATAAATGTCTAGGGAAATTTTTAAAACAAAATAAATTCTTCCATTTGTATTATTCTTTGTCACGTTTCGATGCTCGATCGCTATCGAGTGAAACTCATGCTCTGTTCCGTTCTATTCTATTTTCGATGTCTCGAAGCTCCATTTATAAATATGACAATTATATTTGTAGAATCCGTATTTTAGAATATATTTTATTTTTATTTACCTACCACATGGAATATATTTTATATACCTACAATATGGAATATAGTATTGATTATTTGGTAATTCTGTACATACATTGATTCTTAGTTACAGATATTAAGAAACAGGTTTTGCTAGTTACAAAAACGGATAAACTTATACAAGCAAATTTTTGGATAAAATTTAAGTTCCATTATTTTGAATCAGGATTAAGGTACTAGGTTGCGGTTCTCAGCATTGCCTAGCTCTAAGGATGCAATTTAAGACCTAGATGGCGTAAATGCAAAGGACTGCAAATAATTTGTTATGCAGGGTTTTATGTGAGACCTTGCATGTTCTAAGAAAGAAAATTAAAAAAATAATTTTTATTTTGGAGCGATTAATCAGTCGGACTCAAATATTATTATATTGTCTCTTAAGGCAGGCTTTCCTCAAAGTTCTCGGGTGTCGTTAAATAGAAAGGCATCAAACCTAGTATATTTATAACCACTTAGAAGTGACACAGTAGATAAGACATATAAAATAGATATCTATCAAAAAAACGCACATATGCCACATATTTTTGAGACATCGTATATACATAAACAGTAATTCTCTATAAATTACGTAATAATATTTCACATTTTAACATCTTTTGAAGCTGAAAAAAATAATGAGGGGTGGTGAATTGTGAAGAAGAGCCCCAGTTTTTCGAGTGTTTCTGTAACTGAATCATATTTTGATATCCTGTTTTGTTCACCTTCTGAACACCGTCGAGGCATTTTACACAATAAAAATAGGAAAAGGAAATGCAACCTGACGTGTCTTTTGACAAATTTGTTAAATAACTTAATTTCATAACCCATATTTTAGGTTGTTATTAATGAAGCTCTAAAAAATCAACTATTAAACGGTCGCCATGTTGGCATTTAGAAACGACCAATGTTTATGACGTCACTAATTTCTTTCAGTCTATTTTGAACTTTTTTATTTGTTAAAAAAGGTAAGGCAATTGATGACGTGAGTACAAACTCTCGTGAAACGAACTTTAGTTCTAACTTGACTTGAATGAACTATTCCCATTATATATTAGTGAAACGCCGGAAGGAAGATCGTAGGTCTGAACTGCATTCGATAGATTATTAGTAGTAATTACAGTATTAGTTAAGCTATAAATTAATTGTTGTCCCGCGGCTTATTCATACTAACATATGTTATGGCAAATTAGCAAACAGAGCAGAAACGGAGCCGGCTCATATGTCACGTGCGCGATCTCAAACTTTACTATAATATCGCCGTCCTTAATTCGAATTCTGATGAAATAATATTATTATACACGTAAAGATACGCCCAGCGTGGAGAGATTGGCCGAAGCCTCTCTAATGTTAATGTTCCAGATAGACTGGAAGACTTCCTCGATTTTGCATGCGTTACTGCGCGGTTCGGTTTTTTGACTAAACAGGGATATTCCAGAGTGTTTGACAAGCCGGAGTTATATCGGTTCGCCAAGGCTGGCGTCACATAATTTATATGAAGTTGAAATAAGAAGACGGTAAAACATTACATTGTTACCAGTATTTCGGTTGACAGGACAGTATTTATAGTAAATTACATAATATTTTTACGTCAAAATTGAGGATATCTGGATTACTTTAACGACTAAAAGTTGACTAAAAATAAAAGGCAAACGATATTTTCGCCACCCGTTTTTATTTTGACTCAATTATTTAGGCATGCATCGTACAAACTAAGCCGGCGAGGCCGCGAGGGAGGCAAAATAGTTTTTTAATTTTTAGTGCATTTTAATAAAATATTTTTTGATATTATTTTTATCTAATTATAACTAAAATTACAGAGCAGTATGAAGCATGAAAAGAAGCCATCTTGGCAAACTAATAATAAAGAAAATTTGCTTATTTTCTCGAATAGCAGGCGGTTCTAATTATTCTTAACGAGCTTCGTTTTCTGCGAGTTAACTACGAAAATGACAATTTAACTTTCGAAAAAGCAATAGGGAAAATTTAATTACACCCTTTTATAAAGGGGCCATTCAAATGGTTGTCATTTTAGGAGAGCTCAAGGTTTTTATTATTTTTTACTTTTTTAATTCTCAGTGTGGCGCCTTTGAACTTTAGTTTTAAGACAGGAAATATAAGAGACTCCTGGACTTGTAGAAGATATAGAAAAGTGACTGACGTAGAAATGTACGCAATTGAGCATAAAAGAGCATTTAATTACAGTACAGTAGCGCCTCGCTTTCTCGGATCAATTAAAACACGGACGATGGGGATTATTAAAAAATTCCGGATTACTGAACCATATTAAAATTAAAAAAAAAATAAAAGAAAAAGGACATTATATTGTAATGCAAAAGTAACAATAAAAATCTTATAAACTAAAAACGAAATATTTTTTTTTAAATACGTGTAAATAAACACATACATATGTATGTATTGTTGATTTTTATAGCATTAATACGTAGCGTGGCCAAATAAGCGAGCAGCGTATCACAGCAATACCTGCTCGTTGTTTAGTAGGTTTTGATCTCACTCAATGTAAAGATTTGCGGTAAAAATGTTTTAACTAAAGCGGCCAAAAGAGAATCTTTTAATTTATTTTCTGATTTCTAGGAAGGCCGCTAGGCTAGGCGTAAACGCTATCATGATTTAAAAAAGTGGTGTCGCTCGGAATTCTGCTCTATTAAGATGACAAAAAAATATACGCTTTTTAAAGTTGAGATAAATTCGAGTTTTTTTTTGTCAAACATTTTTTGCCCTGTGATTAAAAATAAAACGGCTGAAAGGATTGCAACAAACTTGGGGTCGTTAAAATGAACATTTCTTGGACAACAAAACCTTCCTTATTTGTGGTGATTGTAACATTAATTAAACACTAAATGACTTTTTCGATATTATTTTTCTTTCATACAAAAATAGCAAATTGATGCCCCAACAAGCTATTGAACAGCTCCTCGATATCTTGTTCCTAACCTAAAATATAGGTGAAAGAAGATTTAATCAAACAATTCAATGGATTTTGAGAAGAGTTTTAATTTTTTTTCCAAAATTTTACATAGATTTAGATCATTCAGTCATTTTGAAATTTATTCGAAAAGTGTTAAAAAGCAATTAATGCTAAAAGTAATTTTAAATAAATGAGACATAATTCATGCTTAGGCATATAATAACTATATATGTACTAGTAGGTATATAATAATTATCACGCCATGGCGGATAAAACAAATGCCTAATAACAATACTGGAAAGAAACTTTAAATTTTATTTAGATGCAGTATAATTTATGTTAGCTATATACATACGTTTAAAATAACTTTTACAAATGATGATGCTGTTGATATGATTGCTGTTTATTTCGAATGTCTTCAAAATCGGTCCTTTTATATGTTTTCAAAAAACTTATTTACGTTTCCTTTAAATCTTCTTTCACCGAAATGTTAGGTTAGGAACAAGATATTGAGGCGCGGTTTTCCCTGGCTTCTTTGGGCATCAACTTTTTTCCATGGAAAAAAGTAATACCAATAGATTTAATTTTTTAAGAGATTATGCAATTTCTGTCGCAATATCGAAAAATGCTCTCTAGTGGCGACATATCAAATAACAATCACTACAAATAAGATAAGTTTTGTTTTCCAAGAACAGCTTCTTTTAAAGACACCAAGTTTGTTGAAATCCGTTCAGCCGTTTTGAAATTACAGATATTTATTTATAAAAATTTTGAACACCCCCCAGCCCTTTATTTTTAGAGATAGGGCAAAAAGTGTAACAACAAAGACCCTAATTTATCTCAGCTTTAAAAAGCACATATTTTTCTGTTATTTTAATAGAGCCGAATTACGAAAAACACCACTTTTTTAAATTCAAGATGGCGGTTACGCTTCTTACCACCTATCTTAGAAACCTGAAGATAATTTCTAGGATTTTCTATTGGCTCTTTAATTATAAATTTTGGTAACGCAAATCTCTATAAATGAGTAGTTTCCGAGATACAGTACCTCGCATGCTTATTTGGCCACCCTGTACATACCTATTTCACTAGGAACCTATATAACAGACACAACAAACTATACAAATTGTAAACTATGCGAAATAGTCTCTGTTTTATCTAGCGATCGTTTTGTCTGCTTTAAAATGCATTTTAAGCATCTGAGAGTTGATGAAGTTTAATTAATTCCGAACGATTTGACGCATTGATAGGATCATCAAGTTTTGCTTGGTGATTATTTTGGATCTGTTTTCTAGTTCTAGTTCTTTAATTTCTAAATCCGACATCAGCGTGTCATCAGGACTGGCAAGAATATTGTCGAACATTTTCGAATAACATCCGAAGTTACTTCATCCCATGCAGTAGAAAGCATAAAAAGACATCTATCAAATTAACACTTTTTAGCTCTAAATGTTCTTTTCAGACGAAGACTCAGTCAAGAAAAGACTTTGGTTTAACGAATAGGATTTTGATCTATAGGTTGGATTAAAGGAGTGACGTTTGGAGGCAGAAACATTGTTACAATATTTGAGTGACTAGGAGCATTATCTGTCAGCAAAAGACCTCTATTACCTAAATTACTACTGGCTAAAAATGTTTTCACTTGCTTCACAAAAGATTCCTGGAACTATTTTACAAATATGGGTGATTATGCCATCCAAGAGTTCTTAGTTACCGTAGTATGGTACTCTGTACTCTGCATATTTAAGAAGTCTAAGATTTTTGGCCTTGCCGATGACCATTAACTTCAAGTTGTGTGAGCCATTAGCATTAACATAACAACATTAGCACAAACGAAAAATCTTTTGTCCTTGCTTCTTTTCCTGCACGGTGTTGTCTTCTTATCTGGTAATAATTTCGAGAATAAATCGGATTCGTCGATATTATAGATTTGTCTAGATCTTAAATTTAAAAATTTTAATTTTTTGCGATAGATTAGGGAAGAACGGTTGTTCTACCTCTAAATCTCTTGATAATTTTTCGCCACTAACTAATTTGGAGATATGCATGCACCATTTTAGCATGTTGCTTCATATAAAAATCCGGACTATCGATGCCTTTTGTGCAAAAAATACAATATAATTAAAAACACAATTTGATAAGTTAGAATGCAGCGAATACTTTGAAAAATACTAATTATTTTTAAATCACTTTGACACATAAAAATAATATTGGTATTCGTTAACGTAACTGGAACCTTACATATAGCGTTTCTGAACTTAAGTCTATTAGGCAATCCTTCTAAAACGTCGGTCAAATTTCCAAAATATTTTATTTTTTAACAGTAATTACGGATGTTAAAAAAGAAAACAAATTGATAGTTACATTCTCAGAATAAAACGAACTTTTTAGCAAGATGGTTTTCCGGCCCATAATGTTCAACAAGTTGATAGTTTATCACAAGACTTAAAGTTTTCAATATCTTGTGTAACCTACAACAACTGGAACGAAATGTGTTCCATTCCAGGTAATGGAATCCCATACCTGGTCATTATTTTGAACTAAAATTAGATATTACAGAGTATTTGGTATCGCTTAGGGACAAGATTTCTTCTGGCATATGTCGCATAATTTTACCCCTATTATCCTGAAAAGTATTTTTAAAAGTCTCTCATTTTGTATATGTGAATGTACATAAATGTTTATTTTACCTGGAAAATGCGATATGGTTTTTTTGCCATGTTAACTAAAAAAATCTACTTAACTAAATAAGCATTTACTTTAAAATTTCCATATATAAATATGGTGATCATGTTATTTAAACGAAGATATTATAATTTTAATGTAATATCTTGGAATGTAAACTACACAAATTTGTAATATATTTATTCCATTAAAAAACATTTTTTTTTAACACAGAGCTCTTCAGAAACAAATATGCATTATTAAAAAAACACATAAAACCCGACTGTATATAACTAGTAAACCTATAAAGGTACCCTTATAAATCAAAAAATTAAAATAAAACTATTTACTCTTAATCGCCCTCTACCGAAGAAAGAATAATTTTTTTTATTTATCAAAAAAAGCCCATCAACCTCGTAGGGTTACTAGAAGAGATACATAATATATTTATTGAAGTTTCATATTTGACGATATTAGGTCTTAGATACTTTTCAATAAATTCAAGACTTGAGGGATAAAATATCGGTTTTGGTACTTTCATTGTTATTTTTGAGAATGTTTCTCAAATTGTCATTTAAATTATGTTGTTCTCTATTGTCCTTAAATTTTGCACGGTCTATAAATATATGTTTAACAGATATTACATTTCGGCACTGGTCACAAATTGGTGGTTTAGTCTTCAGTATAAGATGCTCATGGGTTAGTCTTGTGTGACCTATTCTCAAACGGCTGAGTAATACTTGTGTAGTTTGGTTTATTGTTAACGGCCATGGTTTTATGCAAAGTTTTATTTTTAATTTTGCCATTTGGTTTGTCACCGGTTCAACATTTTAGTTTTAATACGTTTTGTAATCACGTGTGACGCTTTCTTGAAAGATGTTTAAGTTGATGTCGGTGATTGCTATTCTAATGTGCGAGGGCACCTAGGCTAGTACTATCTTGTTGAGGATTGCTGAAGATGGGAAATAACGTTTTTGATGCTGATTACTTTGGAGTGGGTGGGAATGTTGAATAACAGTGCTAGCACTAAGAGAGTTAGATAAGATTTCCGAATGATGAATGTTGTTTTGTTGGATAAATTTCAGGGCTTTATATACTGCAAGTAGTTCTGCAGAGAACATACTTGTGAAATTGGTCATTTTAAATTTAAGAGTAGTATTCCCGGTGACTACTGCTGTTCCATCTTCCGTTTTGGAGGAATTTGTATAAATGTGGACATAATCAGAAAAAAATTGAAGACTGTTATAAAGTTCCGTATGAATGAATTTGGGGTTGGCAGTGGTTTGAAGGTAGACAGGGTTGTAATTGTTTAAATATTATTAAAAATATCTAAATAGAATAAATAAAAGGGGAAATGCTTCTTGGATGTCTGTTTGGTGTCTATTTATTCTTTCATAAAAAGTTGTTATGATTCTAGCTTTTTATTGGAAGCATTCAGTATAACACCGAGAGAAAAAGTGGTTTATTACTGAATTTGAAGCTATAAATGATCTATTCCGATGTCATATTTGACGCCACTAACCTATTTATTCTTTGTATTATAGTTACATTCATTTGGTAAAAAATTTATAAAATATATGTTAGAGTTTGAAAATTTGGGTAGGGTCCATGAAACTTATCCTACTTTTCAATTTCTCTTATCACCCATAAAAGTATTTGGGGAGATATTTGCAAATTTTTGAGCCCATGAGTTGAGTCCTTCTTTTCAAAATGTTTACCGTGACGTCACGTCAGCAAGTCACATCTTTGAAAATAAAAAATTTTCGATTTTACACAAACAAAGGAGGAAAAAAGTAAAAATCTATATTTTGTAGCAAAAATTGGAGGTACCGGTAAGCTGCTACTAAGGCTCAAAATCAAACAAAGAAATTCGTGACACTACATTTAAAAAAAATTCTGAAGAATTAGCTGTAACATCGATCGGGCTGAATTTTGTTTAGATGATTCAAGGCTGAATATCATGCATATGGGAGGTCTTCAATTTGATATCTATCACAATGAATTATAAAAATATTAATTACAAAAAGTATTTTTGCCATTTTGATTTGTTTAGGTTATAGACTCATAAATATCGGTCCAGGCTTTTAACCTGTAGTGGTAGCAGACAATGGATACATACTACAGACTGTTAATCCTCCTTTACATGGTCGGGAAAAAATTCACTGCTGTCTTGAAGAAAAAATGGCTGTTTAAGCTAAAAAAGGGAGGAGTGTTCATTTAGATTGTTCCAGTATATGACTTAAAGTGACGTTAATTAATAAAAGACAGCGGAGCTTTCTATAAAATTACTACTCTATTCTCAGCAAAAATAAAAATCATTCGCTATCAAGAATCTTGCATCTGATAAGTAAAATGTAATTGAATCCCAGATTCTAAACTTTGTTTGATATTTAAACCACGAGTTGGAAAGTAACCGTTGTCCCATAACTTTCCAGAGGATGTTATGTAAGCCGCTTACGTATTTTTATAGCACTGCCGCCAATGTTAACTTATTGCCTTATCTAAATAGTTGGAGAAAATATCAGAGATTCTCTGTGGTCGGTATAAAATAATAAATTTTCGGCAAATTGCATACTGTGTTAATATTAGATAACCTCCAAAATTCCTCGAGCTCTTTCTAAATCTATTAGCTAAGTTTGAAATTTAAGGAATTCCATTTGGAACGTGATAAAGATGTTAAATATCAAATTTTGAGAGCCAGCACGTTATCCGTTACACAAATTAAAATGAACGTCCCACTTATCTTTTATAATATATATCCTAAGAAATTCGAGCACAGCAAATTTGCCAAGACGATTTAAAATACTGCGACTGTCTAGAAGATTCAGACAGGCGATATCTTAACTTTAATAATTCCAGACTTAAAAAGGTCTCACTAGGATCCTTTAATTAGAAACAAATTATATAAAGATTCAAGTAGAATACGTAAGGTAGGTAATCGATTCAACAAAGTCAAAGTCAGAACTACTTTGAGGTTGTTTCGTTTTCGCTTGCCTATTAAGAGGAAAACGAGATGAATAACAGTTCTCGTGTGATTGATATGGGGGCGTATTATGTATTTATTAATTTCTTACCCGAATGAACATAAAGAGGAAGGGAATTTGTTTAACAGTAATGCATGTATGTAAGTATGTATGTATGTAACTATGTATATACGTAATACGTATACATTGTTGTTACCATCTATAGGCTAAACACATGGACCGATTTTTATGAGTAAGTCATCAAAAGAATCGTCTGTATGCCGGGAGTGTTTTTAGGATGATTTGTCTAAAAAAAATCAAAATATCGGAGGTAGTGTGCTATTTTGTCCAACATTAAATAAAAAAAAACAATAAGAAGTTGGGAGTCCAAATGACCAGATTTTTTTACCTTAGGTTTCCTCTAGTGTCGCCGAGGTTGACCTGAAAGTACCAATTTTATGTATTCTTGCTGAATTAAATCTTAGTACAGGAATACCGCCATAAATGCCAAGTTGAAGCGGTTTTTCGTTTTTTGGTTGATTTTTGGAATTTTTTCCTACTTAGTTCTCAGTTTATTTGTATTTATGGTAGGTATTGTCATTCAAAAAATGGAACTTCGTATCTTTAAAGATTGTACAAAAATACTTGATACATGGCCGAATTCATCTAATATTATTGTCAAAAAATAATTCTTTAAATATTAAAAGAAAAAAATTGTTGACCGAATTCTTAAAAGTGATATAATTATTTACTAAATTATAAAAAATACTCGAACATTATTTTAATAATTTTTACACATTTTGAAAAAGTACTTCAAATACAAAGAAATATCAAGTTTTACACCAAATAGAGGATATTTCTTTGATAGTTTTTCAAAAATTGGTGAAAGCCCACTATCATCTATCAACTTTTTTAATATGCACTGTC
Organism: Kuschelorhynchus macadamiae; assembly: GCA_030620095.1. Classification (NCBI taxonomy): domain Eukaryota; kingdom Metazoa; phylum Arthropoda; class Insecta; order Coleoptera; family Curculionidae; genus Kuschelorhynchus; species Kuschelorhynchus macadamiae. The sequence continues at coordinate 263,518 of JAUTXW010004146.1, read as the reverse complement.
CATTTCGCTTCTTAAATGAATTAAATTAAGAATTAATATCTATTTGCTGAACCACAGCGGTAGATATTTCAGTTATTAATAGGGTTAAGTCTTACATGTGTATCGTCACTTAATGCAAACATTAATATGCTTCAACGTCAACTTTCCTGAGATTTTATTTAATTTGAACCTATATACACTCAGGTTAATTCGAAGTGGATCAAGAAATTTAAAGGTACTATTGAAAACCTTATGATTTTAAAAATTATTAACTGAATATCAAACTTTTTTCTCATTGTCAACGGTTACTCTAAACGATTTAGCAATATTAAATTTTTCCTGTTTTTTATTATAACAGGGTGTTATATGTAAATATGTTTGTTTCTGTTTTCGATTGTTTGGGCAATTTTCTTTCAAATTAAATATGTTTTAATTTAGCGTTACCCGGTACAATTAGGTACTTCCGCATCAACGTGTTGCAAATTTTCTCTTGTTGCGTCACATATATTACATACAAAACGTACAGTTTAATCAAAGCGAACATAAAAATCAATATGCAAATATCTAGAAAGTAATCATGGTTCTTGGGATTAGATCAATTACTATCCGACGTTTCGCTTTCGATTGTTCGAGGCATATTCAGGAATCTATACTCCACGAGATCTGAACGCAAGATTCAGTGTTCAGATCTCGTGGAGTATAGATCCATGAAGATGCCTCGTGCCTAAGCGAAACGTCGGATAGTAATTCCAATCTGACACGGTCTAACACCACGAACCATGATTTCTTAATTGACCAAAGCCGTGAAAGCTTTCGTTCTAAGATTGAACGAAAGGTTTATAAAAAAATTATAAGACCCCATAGTTGACTATAGTTCACAAGTTTCTTTAACTCACATCATTAATTTATATCAAGTGACTGAAAGTTCGAATATTAATTTAAATAGTTAACTGTCAAATAGCATAAAACCATGAAAAATTAATAATATAAAAAATATTATCTAGCCCGAATAAATCCTTCCAAAAACGGTAGGGCTTCAAGGACTGTAAGAAAACAGGAACATCTCAAAATCCAAGAGCAAACAAAAGGCTTCGGAACAAACAGCATAAGAGTAAACGAAATTATTATAACCAGCTTACGTTAATTAAATCCCACAATTACAAAAAAAGGCTTCAACGAAATGATTACGGCTAGACCAAAGTTTAAAAAAAAAAAAAGTCAAGTTGACGTTTTTGGCTTTCAAATAAAACAGTCGATTAATACATACAAAGAATAACAATTTAAAATCACCAACTTCTGGTTATATTCCTGTCCTGTTTTTGGAATTGTAATGAATAAGAAACATTAAAATTTTACCTGTAAATTTGCAACTAAAAGTAAATATAAAAATTATGATTTTTGTTTTAATAAGAAATTAAATAAACTTAAAACGTCCATTCTTACATTAAACCTGACTGATTTTGTTAATTTTGATGGGTTTGGTAGGATCTAAGTTTAATAAAACACTTTTTTTAAAAAGCTGACGTTTCGAATAATATATTCCTCAGGGATCTGAAACCAAGAGAAGTTCTTTTCAATTTTGTTTTTTTTAATAAATATTTTTAACAAGAAAACATGTATAGAAACAGAGTAAATAATATAAGTTTTCGTCTTTTTAATGTCGGTTTAGATAATTATTAAGTTAAAAGGTTTATAACAAAAAACAAATATATACATCTTTAAAAAAACTAGCTTTAGTATATATATATATATATATATATATATATATATATATATATATATATATAAATAAATAATGAATACAATCGGCGTATCAAATTATCTTTTTGTTTTCATCTGTAGAACTGGTGGATACTACTTTCTGCTATTACTGGTTTTGGTTATTCTATTATATTCTCGAACTGCATAGTTTTTAAATTGGAGACGAGTTCATTTGATTAGTATGACATTTAAGAACATTATCATCATCTAGCTTAATGAAATAATTGAGTCTACCCCGTTGTACTACAGAACCAAGCTTCTTGGTTGTACTACGTTGTAGTCTTTTAAAAGTAGGTTGTTGACCAGGTGGTTTTCTATATATTTTTTTTTACATTTCACTTTTAAAGCTAATAGGAGTTAATAATATTTCGAAACAAAGGTATTAAACATTACTCCTTATTTTATTTAATAATGCCTGTTCATCAATATAACGAACGTATGACTTCCTCGAAACCACTTTCAATCATTTAACCTTATAAAAAGCAGGTGAAGCCCCTTACATTAAATTTTACCCTTTGTTTTCTTTCCTCAGTTATACATTATATAAATTAATGTCGAATACCTCAGACTTTATACAAAAGTGCTAAGGGATCAAAGGGTTTCCGCTTTATTTGATAATTTAATGAGCTATAAATTATTTCTTACTTTCAGAAAAATAATTTCTCGAAGGGGAGAGTTAAGCCCAATGTTAAGCTTCACTACTGTTAAATATCGTGACCAGTAGCTGAACAGATATTTATTGTTCTAATACGTGCGTGTCTGGTAAAATTATTAAAACAGATATGTCCGAAAAAATAAGTTTTTTTGACTGTTTGGAATAAAATTGCTACTCTAAAGCATACTAGTGTATTTTCAATAACCAATTATTTTTGTGAAAATATCTAATTGATGATGCCGTTAAGATAAAAGTGACAAGCACACAGTTTTGTTTATATCAATAAAGGCCGATTATACCTCGAATAGGCAGTTGATCAGGCATTTCATAAATCACCACATCGATCCCTTGTATCGCCATTTAATCATAACATTTGCATGAACCCAACAATATTTTTCGCGGTGTTGCCAGTTACGTGATTTAGTTCTACTTGTTTTGAAAAATACTACAGGAAACGTGATGGAACGGAAGCTTTCACGGTTTTGGTCAATTAAGAAATTATGGTTCTTGGGGTTAGACTGCGTCAAATTGGAATTACTATTCGACGTTTCGCCTTCGATGGCACGAGGCATCTTCAGGGATTTTTACTCCACACGAGATCTGAACACTGAAGTGGGTTGATTTCGTGAAGTAAAGACCCCTGAAGATTCCTAGTGCAATTGAAGACGAAACGTCGGATAGTAATTCCAATTTGACTCGGTCTAATCCCAAAAATCATGATTTCTTGACAGGAAATATGCTTTAAAAAGACAAATAAGATTGCCGGTTTGTAACGTAAAATCAATATTTAGTCAACAGGAGTCAAGAATATCTTCTTTCAGTTATTGTGTCTAATATTTCAGGTGGATCTTTATTATTATTCAATCATTTTATTTAGATCGTGTTTGGAAGGATCCAATATATAAGAATTCAGAATATCCCAGGGCAAACAATTTTTTCATAATATGGCAAGTCTCTGAAATTGTTGCTTTTCGCATTATCAGTAGACAATCCTAGAATTAAAAAAAAGAGGACCAATCAGAGGATATATTATTCATAGCAGTTTCGATAATGGTTTTATTTTTGTAGCCAGGTTCTGAATTTTTCTACTTTGTATAATTCTGTTCCATTAATGGTATCGGGTCTCTTCTAATCTAAGTTTTTTTTTGACCTCACTCTTCCCAAGATCGGCTGTGGTGAGTATTTATAAGAAGTGACTCGGTTTTTTGAAGATAATCAGTGTTGGCAAAAACGTCAAATTTGATTATTGCTTAAGCTAGCAAACTGCATTTTCTGCAACCATCAAAACACATAATGTATTTTCCATAATTTCAACTACGTACGATTGTATCTTGAATTGCGAGTAGGAATTGTACAATGTGTATGTATATTTCGAGGGCGGCTTCAAAAGTGAGGAGTTTAAGTGGGCTGCCAACTTTCGTTTTATTACTGTAACTATTTTTAATGATATTTTCTTAGTAAAAATGCTTGGTAACTACTGTTATCTTTATTATGGTTGACCTTATGGAGAAAATTCCTTGCATCTGAGTATTTTACATGATAATTGCATGAGTCGTTACCTTCTCTAGCTGCCAAAAATGGTTTCTATCAGTCTTTGAAATGCTAGGAATAACAAATACATCAATTTGCAGCAGTGTATCGCTACACTGTCAGGACGTTTATGATCCGTAGTCCGATCTGTTATTAGTGGTCTGTTCCAATAAATTACTATTGCTTTCCATTCTATCACCACCAATGGGGAGTATTCATAATATAACGGAGTCGATCTTAGTACACGTATTTAATTTGAGTAACTATTGGTGCTTTATTCTAGTTAGCTGATTATGTCTTCCACAATACGTGTGTTCCTAAAATAGTAGATGTTAAATTCAACTTTCTACCGTTATTATTAGCAAAACCCTGCTAGTTAATAGCTTTTTTCAAAGGTGCGTTTCTTGTTTAGGTGTCAAAATTTTGTTATTAATCAGACCTCTGTCATGTTTGATACCTCGTTTTTACGACTTTCGATTTTGAAACTGACTTTTAAATTTTTCTATAGGTACAGTATCTTTCAAGGCTTTCATATTTTTCAATCTAACCCGGTAAATAATGAAACCCAAATTTTAGACAAACTATCAGTTATCAAAACTATAATTATTAATACTGAATTTATTCAAATATAATCCTGTAATTGCCCAAACAAAAATAATTCCAAATTATAAAACAATATTGGTCTTGTTGAAATCAGCGCATGTGGAATCTTTAGCTAGGATAATTTTGTGCAAATCTATTTAAAACCAATTTCATTTTCAACAATACCATTCGTGCTGGTAAAGACATTGATAGAAAATATAGCCATCAACACTCACGCTCTTGTTTAGGCTATCGTTTAGTAACAGATTTATACAAATTTAGCCTTAAAATAGAAGACGCAATTGTGGCCCATAAAGTTTAGCTTGAAAAAGTTTAGAATATGTCAACAAAAATGTTTTCTGTAAAAAAAAATTTAACAAGCTGAAACTTATAATAGTAAATTTGAAGAAAAATGATTCTCGATGACTGCAATAAAGAACAGTGTTGAATTAAAAAAAATAGGTGCTATCTAAACAAAATCCTAAGAATACGTAATGAAAAATTAATAAAAAGTAATTTAATATTTGTTTAATTGCGAAGTAGTAATATGAAGAAATAAAAAATTCCAGTTGCACTAATTTCCTCTGCTATGGTTTGCTCGTCACACGTGTTTCAAGGGTTTGGCCAACGTTTTTTTGCATTAATAACATTGTTACCTGTTACATATTTTACGTAATTTTGACGTTAATTCACTGTCAAAATAAACATCTGTTCAATTAAAAGTATTTTTTTAAAACTGTACGATGAAGTGCAAGACAACGAATAGAAATATTAATGGTGATTGGCTATGGAGATAGAATGCGTACCCAAAACGAAGTTTGTGAATTGTTTAACAATAAATACCCAAAACATACGCCTATATCTCAATCAACTGTAAGTAATAAATAAATAGCATACTTATAAAGTTCAGTTAGTTCACAAACTGAGGACGACCCAGATAGAATAATCCAATTGTGTGACATAATGATGGAGAGATGTGTCAGTGACCCTCAATTTTCACGAAGAATTTTGTTTTCGGATGAAGCAACGTTTTGCCTAAACGGAACAGTGAATAGACAAAATTGTCGATATTGGGCTACAGAAAACCCACACTGGATCATGAATTGGCACGCACAATACCCCCAAAACGTAAATGTATGGGCTGGGATTATTGTAAACAGAATTGTGGGTCCCTTCTTTTTTGAAGAGACTTCAACTGGGGAAAGTTATCTAGAATTTCTAACATTTGATTTGATACCTGGGCTTGCTGTAGTGTATCCTAATCAAATAAACCCCGATATTCTCAACGATATTTTATAGTATCTACAGGATGGACCACCAGCCCATTATACTCACCCGGTTCGTGAATATTTAGTTACAGTTTTCCGTGGTAGGTGGATTGGTAGACTGAGTCCGATAGAATTGCCTGCCAGATCCCCTGATTTGACCCAGTCAGATTATTATCTGTGGGATTACCTAAGATCTACAGTGTATGTTAACAGACCCAACAATATTGATGATCTTAAAGACCGAATAAGACTGGAAATTAGATTGATAGAAGCTAAAGTAGTGCACAATGTTTTGCAAGAATTTTAAGAATGCCTAGGATATTGTCAAGATGTTGCTGGTGTTCAATTTCAACAATTTTTAAATTCATATTACATAATTCTGTCATCTTCTGACATTTGTTTTATTAAAACTTAAGCTTAATTATAATAAAATTGATTTTTTATACAACATAATTTAGACATATGTAAATTGTGATACATGAAATGTGATGATCAAAATTTTCCGTAGAATCCGAAAATAAAACAAAGAACGGGACATTCTAACAAAATTAACTGGCATAACTTGCATTTGGGTCACCCTGTATACATGACATTATAATAAAAAACGGCAATTAAAATTAAAAATCGATAGGCCCGAGCGTTTTCTCGAGAAATATTAGGTATATATTATAAATGCCCAAATTAGTTAAAGAATCTCGGATTTTCATTTAAATGTCTTACTGAAAGTATCATTTGTGGATTATATCTAAAAAAAAATTAGATCATCGTCAGAAGAATTAAGAAAAATGCTTGAACAGGAATCATAAAATAAACGGTTCATAAAATAAACGGTGAGTCGAAATCTTATTACAGTAGTTGACACATTATCAACTGTCAAATTTATTTATTCCAAGATAATCGCAGTAGATGTTGCTTACTTAGGCAAAGTGAATACATTATTCTATATAACTTCTGACAAACTTCGGGTATTTAGTACAAAAAACTTTGCCAATCATTAAGATAAAAATTAAATATAATACTTGGATGTTAATTCTTTGTTAAATTGTCAACAACTCAGAATTTCAAATATAACCCTAGATTAAACATATAATACAACTGACTAGAAGTATTTTATCAGTTTATTTTTAAACTGTGAAATAAATTTTTAGAAATATTTATAATCAACAGTAAAAGTTATGGTACGAGCGGGGATAGAACCCGCACCTCTGGATCACTAGTCCATCGCTCAAAACAATTGCGCTAGCGTACCATTGATAAGCAATTCGTTAGAACTTCATTCATTCAAATCCACCAGTATCATAACCATTGTTGATCCTACCAAATATACTAACCTTAGGGCGCGGCGTGCCTGACTGGACGTCAAATCTGACATTGCTATTAGATACCGTCCATATTAGTAAATTTATAATTTTAGGTTATGCCCATATAAGCCAAATTTTGAATAGAAGTATTTTATCAGTTTATTTTTAAACTGTGAAATATATTTTTAGAAATATTTATAATCAACAGTCAAAGTTATGGTACGAGCGGGGATCGAACCCGCACCTCTGGATAACTAGGCCATCGCTCTAACCAATTGCGCCATCGTACCACTGATAAGCAGTTCGTTAGAACTTGTACATATTCTGGGTAGAGCGATGGACTAGTGATCCAGAGGTGCGGGTTCGATCCCCGCTCGTACCATAATTTTTACTGTTGATTATAAATATTTCTAAAAATACAACTGACTAGTTGAAAATGGTGTTTAAGAGACTCTAACAGTGCCTCGCTATATTTGGTAGTTTAGTTCATGGCTAAAGTACGAGAGAATGATTTAAAAAGTTCTGCAAGAATGGATATAGTATAGGGTTAGAAAAAATAAGCCTTATTGAATATCTCAGAAGAAATAATGACGTATTCACAGTCGCTATGGTTGAAAAACTAAGATAATTCGTATTTAATAAAATACCGAATATTAAATAAATGAACCTAAAACTTTCCGAATCTATAGAGTCAGCATACATTTGTAACAATATTTCTTTCTTTGACACAAATTATCTAATATTCGACACATACTTTATCCCGTAAAATTAGAAATAAAAACATTATTGGCAAACATGAATATAAATATAGGTTTATGCAGAAAATTCTCTCCTCCCCGATTTACGTCGAAAGCATGAACAACGGAATTTATAAAAGATGTATTTCAATTACAGCTTTACAAACTTTTAATAGTACCTAGGAGGGAAAGTTAAACGCATATTTAATGGCTTAAAATAAATACCAGAGTGTACCAAGGCTCTGCTTGCGTGATAAAAGTTGGACTTGTCGGGTCTAAAACTATTCTGTGTTTTAATTAATAACTTAATGTTGAAAAATTTGTATGCGAGATATTTTCTAATAAAGGGAACATAATACATTATTAAGTTAATGAGAAGGTACAGCGGCTTTTACTTATTTTAGCTACCAGTGGTAGCTCGTAGAAAGGCACAACTTCTAACAATAACTATTATTACATCTGGTTTAGTTTAGTATTACTACATACATATTCTGTGCATGAATATCCGAAAGTGAAACACGTATTTTTCGTAGTGCAAAAAGTTCATCGAGCCTAAAAATATCTACCCAAATTGACATATAAAAAAAACTAGCTTAGTCTGTTACAATAATATTTAGTTGTGGTAGGTCTACTGCTGATAGGTAACTAGCTCCCTTCCTATAAACTATGCCTTTGTATATAGTACTATAAAATTTTAAATTAAGCGAAAGATTGTAGTCAGTTAGCATACTATTTTAATTCAAATATCTTTTAAGATTAAACTGCAAGCACCAAGAACTATGTTTATTTCAACTACAAACACACAATACTCCAAATAAAAAGATAAAGGTCAGGGATAATTGCATCCTTGTTATGGTATTGGTGTAACGAGAAATAAAAAAAAGGCTCACTTTCGTTAGGAGCAAGTAAGGAATCAACAGTGTAATCCAATACTGAGAGATAATAGACAGTGGAGTAATTGTTTCTGTGATTTAATTTTTTGTATTTGCCCTACATGGGGCTTGGTAATCTATGGTGGCCTGATGAGCTTTCCAAGGAGCGAGTCAGCGATCGTCCTTTGCCAAAAATTGATCGTTACGCCTGCGGCATTACAGGGCATGGACAGGCCGTAGTGTCTTTGTTAAAACGTTGGTGTAAAGTGAAAATAAAGCGTCAAATAAAAAAAACTTCTTGTCACTGCTCCCAATAAAAGTCAACAGTGTAAATCAATATTTGTTGTGTTGTTTGGCAGTGAAGTAGTTGCTTTTGTTATTCTATGGCGGTCTGATCAGCTCTAGGAAAATCGAAATCGTGGTTTAATAAAAATGGTTCACTGCGCCTGCTGCGATGCAGGAGGAATTATAGTATCCCTATTATAACGTTGGTCTAACGTGAAATATAAAAATATCCATTTCATTGTTCCCAACGAAAGTCAGTAGTCAAAAGGGTAATGCGGTCCGTGGGATTACCTAGCGAAGAAGTTGTTTTCGTGATTCCTTTTTTTCCAGTAGCCCTACACAAGGCTCGCTAGTATATGGGAGCTTGATGAGCTCTAAAGAGCGAAAACGAGATCGTCGTTTGATAAAATTGTTACCCATCATTACTCCCAACGAAAGTCAGGAGTTAACAGTATAATCCAATGTCAGCCGTTATATTAGCTTGCGGAGTAGTTTTTTTCAAGATTTAATTTTTTGCATTTGCTCTACACGAGGTTCGCTAGTCTATGGAACATTGCAGAATCATAGTATCTTTATGATGACGTTCATGTAAAAAAATATCCACATTTTTAAAAAACTGTTTTGAAATAAACTCTTAGTGGACCCATTCTTCTGAATATGTTCTTCTCTGAACACTAACCTAGGACTCATATGGACTTTTTTACTGCATCTCTAAATATCTAAACATGTAGAATTACCTTCTCTCCTAAAACTGAAATTAGTTTATAATTCCCATTCTTTTCTTTTACTTTAACTCCCTACAGTCACATCATATTTCGCAGCTTTCCCTGATTTTCCTGCAGCATTCCCAAGAAAGATAATGCCAATTTATGTCACTTTCACGGCAAACATCGCAGTGAGAGATAAAGGGGTTGATTTGCAGTTGTTTATTATAATACGATTCAACAAAACAATAAGATGAAATTCTGAACCTGTCAGCATAAATGTTTCCTAGACAAGGTAAACTGTTTTGTGGTTAAAAGTAATTAAACAATATTAAGTATTCATTATTAAATGTAGTATAATAAATTCAAATACTTTAAAGCCTTTGAGAATAATTAAGTTTAAATTGACAGAGAGGAGAATATTTTTAATAACAGAGAATTTTGTTATTGTTTAAAAATTGTGTAGTGCAAGTAGTTTGTTTTAGTGAAGTTTTGATTTATATTTAAGTTATTTGACTGATCGGACATGGGCAACTTGTTAAAATTAAATCAACAGTCTCTAATAGGCCCGTCACAACTTACACGGTAATATCCTAGCAAAATGCATTAGTCTAAACATTTTTTTTTATCATACCTAAATGTACGGGGTGATGAGAAACTATAACAACAAGTGTAAAGTTTTTTTCATGCAAGTAATGGAATACACTACTTCTACTTTCACCACGTCAGCAAAAACTTATTAATAAATAAAAAGAAAGGTAGCCCAAATAAACTATGTTCTTGTGTTATTCTTCATCATGAAAGAATGGAATGCTATGAACCGTTGGAAGGAACTAGACGCTCGTAGTAGTCAAGCATATGTGTCGGCAGGTCTCGAAGATCTCAGATTGGTTGTTTCTGAACCACACCTAGAACCCACGCCTCCTTAAAACCATTTTATGGTGATAATAATCAAAAGAAATCCCCAACAACTATTTCAGAAATATGAAATTGTCCAATAGATGACCTTTGAGACGCCAGGTTTTTATAGGAAATCGCGCTGCTCAATTAATGAGAGCAATAAAACACGTAAAACTGGATTAGTAACGAATGGGCCACAGTTCTGTTTACCGGTGATTCTCTGTTTTGGTTGAATCATTCATTCAAGAAGGCTGAGTATTGAGAGCTTTATAAGACATAATACAGCTATAGAGGTGGTACAAGGCAATCATGCACGATTTATTGTCGCCGGACATGTCAGTCAGTTTAGAAAAATTATAAATATGATAGAAAAAAAGTTGTATTGAATGAATATTTCTTAAAAGGGAATTATGGTGATCGTGAAAAAATCACCCTCTGAGATTTTTTCAGATCTTTACGTTTCATGATCCCTAGATCCCGAAAAAATTTTTTTTTCTCAATCCCACCGGTCTGTATTCAAATTTTGGTCAAATTTACAGGGCCATATGGGGTGTCCTGGAAACATTTTGGTAAAAATCCAATATGGCAAAACAAAATGGCGACTTAGTAAAATGTAAAAAAAATTTTTTACATATTTTCAGATTTTAGCATCCTTAGATACCAAAAATACGTTTTACCTATTCCGTCGGTCAGTTTGATGGTTTGTTTGTCTGTCTGTCCGTTCGCGGCATAGCTTAAAAACTACTTATCAGATTGGCTTAAAAATTTTAGTCAAAAATTAAAGGTCATATAGATATGACCTGGTAAAATTTTGATAAAAATCCAATATGCCGGAACAAGAAGGCGGCCTAGCGAAACGTTAAAAAAATTATTGCTAAAAAATTAGTCATCCAATTTCCTCAAATTTTGCACAAAAATTGAGTGTTACATAGAAACGAACTGATAATATTTTAGTATGAATATGGGATAGCAAAACAAAATGGCGGCCTAATAAAATATTTAAAAAATCGGCCTGAAAAAAAACTACTTATTAGATTAATTTAAAATTTTCTGCAAACATTAAGTGTGATATAAAGGTGAACTGGTAAAATTGTGGTACGAATTCAAGATGGCCGAACAAAATGACGACCAAATAATTTTTTTCAAAAATTAACGTATAAAAATCTTATTTTATTGATTTCAAATGTAAAAAATGAAATATGATATAGGGATAAACTCGGACGAATTCAACATGATGTAACAAAATGGCGGTGTGTGTCAAAGTAAAAACTACTTATTGAATTTATTTTAAATTATTCCCAAAAATCAAGTGTGGCATAGGTAGGAATTGGTAAAATATTGTTATGAATATTGCATTCCATTGATGGAACAAAATGGCGCCCAGAAAAAAAATTTGAAAAGATAGTATATATATGTGTTTCTAAATGTGTTTCTAAATGACTATTGAACTAAATTGTGTCACACATCACTATTCCCAATAAAAAGAAAGATTTATAACGAGGGAAGTTCCGGGTAATGGATATTTACCGATTTTTTAATCTTTCTTTTTAGATATAATTATTTTTATTATTAATATTTAATAATTACTAATGTATTACTCTAAAATATAGTTAACTTTAGACATATGCTGTGTGTATATACTAAATAAGCAAAATTACTAATTCATATTTAAGAAAATCTAATTTTGCCCTTATTGAAGCTTACTGTAACAATATTTTATATTTCCAATTTGCCGTTCTATGCGGCAGTAAGTTCTTAGAAAAGACGTTTATATTCTACGTCGCAAAAATAAAGTTTTAAATTATTCAGAAATCCTGACAAACAATGTATTGGAAAATCGAAGTATTTTTCAAACAGCAACTGTCATGATTTAAGTTTATTATCTGACTTATATATTCCGATTTTAAGTTAAAATGTGCAACTCCAATTTTCAATTTTATATTTGAATTGCATGTGAGTTAATATTTGAATTGAGGTGGCGAACGAACAGTTACATATAATAGGATTAGGGAGTAAAAGTAAAATAGCTCTTTTATTGTTTTTATGAATAAAGTTAACTTTTTACACATGATATAAATAAAAACAATATTAATTTATGTTAATGTATTAAGAAATTAACTAACGAACGAACAGTTACACATAATAGGGTTAGGGGATAAAAGTAAAAGTAAAGACTCTTTTTGTTGTTCTAAGGTTTGAAAATTTGGTGGAGGAAGGTGTGGCGTTAATAACTTCCATCGCATAATTCATAGTAGTTTCTATTGAAAATAAAAAAAATAACTCATAATCTGACGAAAGTATCATTACGGATTATCAGTATGATATTAAATGATATAATCGACGTACTTGTTCATTGCCTCACTTACATATGAATTTGAATGAACGAATTATTTATTACCATTTTTTATCCTGTCTCTGCATTTTGGAAAAAAGTGCTTATGAGTTTATGTCAACTTAATCGTGTAAGTTTTAAACTAATGAGAAAATGACAATCGGACATGACCTCACGGGATTTTACAATTCATCTTTTGTCATAAGACCCAAAAATTCAAAAAAAGGATTACATGAGTTTTGTTGTGAAAGTGAACATTTCTTAAGATAATTATTCCGTAAAAAATATATATCTTGAGAATGCTTATTTAATTTTTGCAAAACTTGCAGATCTCACTTTGGAGACGTTAGTATTGCGTTTTAGTTTTTAACCATGACGAAGGCAATATTTTCTCCTATATTTAATTTTCTTATCTTATTTGGCTCCGAATATTCTTCTTTATTTATTCTTCTTTAACAACAGGTAATCAATAGTAGTTATAATAGGGGAGCGCCTCCTCCTCCTCCTCTTCCTCTCTCTCATGTCCCTCATTCTTAACTTCCTCCCCTTTTATTCTCATTCGCATCATATTTTTTAATTTTTTCTCTTTGTTCTCCCACATTTGATTTTGCATTCTTAAGTCTTATAAATAGGTGCATCAAGATCATTTTAGTATGTTAAGGTACGAGTGACTGTTAAAAGAAAAAAATCTGTTGAATAAATCTATTAATAATAATATTAAAATAAAATGAGTGAATCAGTTGGAGAAAGAAATCGATCCATTCCGCTTCAGACAAATAGCCTCGAAGAAATTATACCAGGAGTTCAAGAAGAAAATATACCATTAGTTCGAGTAGAAAATAATGGGATTGTTTTAAAAAATTTGAATAAAACTGAGAGTGAAGAGAAAAAAGTGTTTTGTGCTATTTGTTTTGAAATAATCGAATATTATGATTCATGTAGACCAAATACATGTTCCCACATTTTTTGTTTAAAATGTATTTTAAGATGGAATGATGAAAATGGTTGTTCTATAATGGTAAACAATTGTCCTGTATGTCGCACTAGATATTACTATTTGGTACAAATCTTCAAAGATGTAATTAGACATCATTTTGTTGTAATTTTAAAAAGAGGATAATATTTTTTATAATTTGTGTTTGTGAAAACTCTGGTAACAAATAATTTTGTAAAAAAAAGTAAATGTAAATATATATAATAATTGACACACATTTTTTCCTTTTCCTATATTGAAACGACAACAATGATCTAACAAGTTTTTTAATACATACTAATTTTCACATTACATAACAAAACAATTGTTATGGGTTTACACAAAAAGTGCCACGCCCTAAAATGGCACCACTTTTGCAAATGGAAGCTTAAATTTTCTTATGGGAATTTACATGTAAAAATGACGGTTTTGATTGTCGGACCGGCATAGCCTAATCTACTACTTTTTAATTATACTAATAATATTAATATAATTTGCATCAAGTAAGAGAAAACTCAATTGAATACAGAAACAAGCGTTAACAAAATGTTATGCTAATATATGAGTGCTTCTAGTGGCAGTTGACATAATCGACACTTTTTTTTTTACATATGATTAGCTATTTCATTTACAAATACAGTGTCAGATGTTAGAATAAAAAGAAGTATTTTGCATATAGCAATGAAAATATATAACCGCTTATAGTAACAGTTGACATTTTTTAAAATTAATATTGTTGACGTATTCTACTTATTATCTTTACAATTTATGTTTAAAATTAATATTTTTGATATAATCTACCCATTACGTTTATAACCTATATTTAAAATTAATATGTTGTTGAAAATCATTCTAAAACCTTTTGTTCAATGTATGTTTTTCGATCTAGACAACATACAATTTTTACAGAGTTAATTAATAAATTGGCTTTGAGTTCCGAAGATGATAAGCGGTATAAAATTCCCTATAGTTTTAATACATTAGCTTGGGGACACCAAGATATTGCTTTGTATCAATGGAATGCAGAACATGAAGATTTAGATATATTTATGTAGATATTATAAGGTATTTAAATTTGTTGTTTTTGAAACCAAAGTTAGTCTTCATAAGTCTTTCACAAAATGTGCATAGAAACTTTTGACAAAGAAATTGATAACAGTTATTTTAAAACATATGAAAAACGACTTTCCACTTTTAAAAAATGGAAAGGAAAATTGAGACCAGAAGTGTTAGCTGGAGCTGGCTTTTACTATACTTCAATCAATGATATTTGTAAATGTTTTTATTGTGGTATTGAAATTTTTGATTGGTTAAGTTATGATGATCCTATTGTGGAGCATAAGAAATTTGCTAGGAATTGTGATTTAAATAACTGTTTATGGAAAAATAGGAATCGAATAATTGTAACCATTCAAAATAAGTCTTCAAGCTACACATTTTATATAGTATTATTAATATCCTTATTTATGAACTTTTACATATATTTAAATTAAGTATTTTATTGTTATTTTTTTACAACTGCTTTTGCTTTCGTGGTGAAAGTATCTGCTTAATGTTAATAAATTTGGAATATAATTATTAATTTGTTTTAATGACTATCAGTAGATCTCAATTTATTCTTCTTTATTTTATTTTCCAAAATGTTTTTTATGTTCATCATCCCCCTGGCGTAACACAGTGTGAAATATGTTTTTCTAATAAAACAGACGTCACCCTAAGTAAATATTGTAAATTTATGAAAATTGGATTAATTAACAATAGTACAATTAGTTGGATGGAACGAATAAATGGAAATGAAAATGCAAGTAAATTTTTTAAAATTTTGTATCATTATCCAAATCGATCTATTTTTGATACAAATTGGATAGAAAGGTTAGAGTTTAAAAATAATCAGTTACAAATTTTAACCCCC
Organism: Kuschelorhynchus macadamiae; assembly: GCA_030620095.1. Taxonomy (NCBI): domain Eukaryota; kingdom Metazoa; phylum Arthropoda; class Insecta; order Coleoptera; family Curculionidae; genus Kuschelorhynchus; species Kuschelorhynchus macadamiae. The sequence goes on along the minus strand of JAUTXW010004146.1, from coordinate 247,727 downwards.
AACTGTACCAATTATTATGACGGATTCAAAAATTATTACTTTTCCATCATTAGTGTTACATTAAACTTTGCATTATTTTTATACATTACCATTTTAATTATTTATCTTTATTACAAATTTCAAACTGGAAATCTATTTTTTCATTAATCCATTTTAATCGAAACTTTAAAGAAAGTGGGGATGAGAATATTTAAGTACAAGAATAACACAATATGTTTCAGTCTCGTTTAGTCATTATGAACAACGCCGTGGTTCATAAACCTTTGGAAACGCTTCTTAATTCAAAAATTTATTTTTTAAATAATTCTTTGTCAAAATTTGTTCTTGTTGGCATTAGTTTAAATGATTTTTCTCCAAAAATTGTAATTGGTGGAAAAACTGGATTTTCAATCGCACTAACCGAAGAAAATTGGAAAGACATTTGTGTTCATCAAGGAATTATTGTAAACAATTTCTACTTTCCTCAAGTTGATCAAACCAGTGTGAATATAAACAACATTCATCTGCAGATTCAGAAAATAAATGATACCCCTGTTCTACAAATTACAAAAGGCCCACACTTCATATACTTAGGACAAGAGTCTTTGGACAATTTGTGGCGATTAAAGGAAATTATTGATTATAGATTATCTATACTTAAAAGGCAAGAATTCAATACATATTTCAAAATATTTCATCTGATTGTGGCGACTTGTGTACGCATGTTTATAATATAATAAGTCCAACAGAAAATCCTAACAGTGAAAATGTTTCAACTATGATGGAATTACTTGCTTTATATCCTGAACAAATGGAAAACAAATTGAAGCAAAATGGAACAAAACGAAAATATTACGAAGAAAACAATGAAAATGGATCAAAAAGAAAATATTACGAAGAAAACAATATCTTTTCTGGAAGAGAACAATAAGGTGCATGTGTTAGTGAAGTGGAGCTTTGCTTACAGACAAGCCCGTAGGAGTAACTTTCAGATGTGGTACTTAGATAGACTCCGTTTTGAAAAAAGAATAAATGATTGTAAACTTATTCTAGATTCGATATTATCTGAGGAACATAGAAATAAAATATATTTGACACGTTTTAATAAAAATTGTATTTGATGTTTTACTTAATAAAATTTTAGTTTAGTAAATGTGAATTTTATTTGAAATTAATTAGCACATTAAGACTTTGTAATTTGTATCAGCTAAAGCATAAAGTGAGGAACAGAAATAAAACAAATTTAACTAAAATTTAATTTCAATTTAATTAAACAATATTTTTTTTATCAATCCATGTATTATATTTTTTATCAAGTCCTAACCATTTCACATAAACTTTGTTTCCTTTCCTTCTCAAAATCTTCTCAATAAGATACACATCGGTATGCTTTACTTTTAGTAATTCTTGCTCATAAAAACCACCCAGAATGTCCTGATTATCTTCGTCTTGAATTAAATATGTCCAAGGGTTTGTCATCTTAACTTCTTTAATGTGGAATATCTCATTTGACCAATTTGGTGTGTAACCTTTTGAAAATGCCTCTCGATGCTTGCTTATTCGTACGTGATCACCCACTTTAAACTTTGGAGATTTTATATCTAACGTTTTAGCATGAGTAAATGTAGATTTCAAGATTCTATTTTCATTTGTTTTATTTACTTGTTTTGGCTTCATTCCTATTGAAGAATGTTTTGTATTGTTATAATCTTTTACAATATCCGCTAATATATTAAACCATTTGTAATTTCCTTGAATGCTAAATATTTTCCACATATTATTCTTTAAAGTCCTGTTCACTCTTTCTACTATACTCGCTTTCAAATTGGAAAACGTGCTATAATGGTTAATTCGAAATTGTTGCATCAAATTTTGAAAATTTACATTGAAAAACTCTCTTCCTCTATCCTCTATATTTTTTTCATTGCCGCTGTTACGTCTTTTCCAGATTTAGATTTTAACGGTTCGGCCCAAACATACTTAGAAAATACATTTATGGTAATCAAGATATATTTAAATCCCTTATTAAATTTGGCATAGGGTAACATTTCAACCAAATCAGCTTGAAAAAGATCATTTAACCCTTTCACTACCACCCTTCTGCGTTTGTAGTTTTTTCTAGCAGGTTTATGTAATTCATTAACGACGTGTTGTTTAACGGTTGTCATGACAACAAACTTGTTTATTCAATTTTAAGGAAGTTCACTTTCTATGTTTTGTAATAATTCGAAATATAACTTTTATATGTTTTTTCCCATTCATTCAATTTATCAATTTGTATTGTATAACTTTTTTCATTTAAAATTTTACTAATTTTAGTAATCTCCTTTTCTAACGCATTAAAGGATTTTTTTATCTCTCCAGTTAAGAAAGTAGTTGATCTACTATCACTATTTTTTAATTCCTCCTCTGTTTTATTTAATTCTTGTTCTAATTTCTTAATTACACTGGACATTATATTTTCCAAGGAAATATATTGTTGATTTTCTTCCAAAGTGAGTTGGTCAATTGTTCTACTGTTAAGAATGCTATTTTGATTTCTTTTTTTTTCATCATCTAACCTTTTTATAAAAGTTCTTAATTGTTTAATTTTTTCCTTGTGTTTTTCAATTATTACTTCTCTTATATTTGTTTCCATTATTTTATTAATTTTGTTGATATCATCACTTAATTTTTTGTCTTCCTTTTTAACATGTTCATTTAAAAATTGCAAATCTTTACTTATTTGATTTAGCGTTAGCAACTGTTTATTAACGTTTTCAATTGAGGTATAGCATCCTTTAATCTGGTTTTCATACTTTAAAAAATTTTCATCAAAAACCTTAAGCTTTTTAGCAAAGATTTCATTATTTGTTTCATTTTCACCTAATCTCCTTTTTAAATTATTAATGTCACTTATTCTCTCTTGATTTTGTTTTGAAATATGGCGTCCAAATTTATCAACTGTCATGTTGAGCTTTCATTAAACAATAAATATGATTATATTTGATAGCTGTTATTTATAGTATTACTTTATCTTCTCTTAATTCTTCAATAATAGAGATAATCTCGTTACTATGAGCATTATTTCCCGCATCACTTGATGAAATTAATAAACGTAGCCTATCAACAATTTCGTTAACATTATTCCAGTATACATAGTCTGTATTTGATCTGTTTGTTTTCAAAATTAATCCCTTTCCTGTAGATTTGGCTCTAGTTGTTCTAAACGGAGGTTTTGGTTTGTTAAATGCTGTAACTAATCTTGGCAAGGTTTTTGTCTTTGTAATCCCCTTTTTTTGTAAATATGGTCCTATTATTGTAACATTTGTGTGATGTATTTCCTTGAACTTGTTCATTTGAATCAAAATTCCTACGATATACATTTGTTTTAGCTAGAATGTTCATGTAATTATCTAAATCTTCCTTCTTATAACCTTTCGGTTCTTTTTTGAAAAGCAATACGTATAAACCTGGCGTGCCTGTGTACGTTATTCCTCCCACTTTAATGTCTTTTCCAATAATTTCTACCGGTATCTGTGTTAAACCAAAAGAAAACTTATCCGTTTCGAGGTCATGAACTATTCCATAATAATGGTCAAATTTATGTTGTGTATCTTTCACACCCTCATCAATATATGATCTGGGTAATTCATGAAAATCTGCTAAGTAATCTTTATATGATGGTGTACCAACATAGGTTTGAATTGTTTTTCTAGTTTGTTCCAATATGTCTGACAAGTTTAAATTTGTTGTTGTGTCACTAGAAGGATCTGAAGTTTCTGCTATAACAGTTGATGACAATGGTTGTACTACAGGAGAGGAAGAAGTGATACTACTGTCATTTAAAAATGTTGGTAGTTCTGTAGGGAGTGACGGAGTTTTTCCTGTTTTCTGAATATTTTTCGTCGGAGTTGATGTTTTATAAAGCTTTGTAGGTGTTTTGAAATCTTCATACTTTGAAACTCTTTCTTCTTTTAAATCGAATGGTTCGGATTTACCAATACTTGAAATTAGCTGTTTAAGTGGTTGTGTTATTGGTCTATAAGTTTGTTCTAATTCGGACTGAGCAGTAGAAGTAGCTAATTTCAAGCTTTGATATTTCTGCTTCACGGCTTGTCTCGATCTTATTAATTCTCGAGCTAAACGTTTATCCATGCTGTACAAGTTTTAAATGAAATAAAACTGCAAATTTTTTACTTTTATAAATATATAAAGGAATCGAATTTACTCCTATATCTGCCGTGATTTACTTCACAATCTTTGTCAATTACAAGAAAGCCATATGGATCCATCCAACAGTTAGCACAAATATTTTTAAACTGATCAAATGTCATATCCAATATACAGTGGTCATTATATATATGTTTTAAACTCAAACAGTCCTGTTTAAATAAAATTAATAAGTTTGCATTTTCTCGAATTAGACGTTTAAGGATTGAGGAATATCCTTGAAAAATAAAAAAACAATCGGTGTTTCTATGCCTTCCATGCGTGAAATAGTCCCTAATAATAGATTGATTATGACAAGGAATATCATCAAAAATGATAACGGAATTTGGCTTTATCTCATGAGGTGAAATAATGTTCTCATCGCTATCATATTCAAAGTATCCAATTTCTTTCATAGGTTTTAACAACTTTCTTAAATATTCATATTTTGGTTGATCTAATGACTTTGAATAAACATAGACATTTTCAAACCTAATTCCATTTGGATGCTCGAGCAGTGTAAGCATAACGTTGGTTTTACCGCTACCACTGCAACCAACTATAAGCCCTCTTTTTGAACCACCGCAAAATAAGTCACCATGCTTTCTCAACTGTTTACTTAAAATTTTTTCATCATGATTATTTACTGGTAATGAGAATTTTTGTTTTTCAATCCTCATTCTTAATCACACTAGTAAATATTTTTAGCTGTAAAAGTATTTATACCAGAAAAATGTCAATGTGCTTTTAGTATAAAAAGAACTTCAATGACTGTGGGTCGCCATAAGTTGAAAAAAACTATTAAAACACGTAATAGAAAAGGCTCTGGTTTAGTAAATAAATTAATTAGCAAACTACCTTTCGAAGTTCATATACCAGGATATAATTATTGTGGTCCCGGCACCAACTTGGAAAAAAGATTAACTAGAGGTGACGTTGGTATAAATCCATTGGATTCCGCTTGCAAAGAACATGATATATCTTACTCTCAGACTGAAGATTTATCAAAAAGACACATATCTGACCAAATATTAGAAAAAAAAGCCTGGGATAGGGTAAAAGCTAAAGATTCTTCTATTGGTGAAAAAATTGCAGCTTTAAGTGTTGCAGGAATAATGAAGGGTAAAAGAAAGTTCGGTTTGGGATTAAAAAATACAAAAGGGGGTAAACTTAAATTGAGAAAAAAACGTATCATTCGAACACCCAAAAAAATTGGAGGATTTCTACCTCTTTTGTTTCCCATTCTTGGCGCCCTGGGTGCACTAGGTGGAGGCGCGGCAGGAATTGCTAAGGCAGTAAATGATGCTAAAGCAGCTAAACAGCAACTAGAAGAAATACATAGACATAATATTGCAATGGAAAATGCTTCTAAAGAAGGGAAAGGATTATATATTAGACCATATAAAGGAAAGGGACTATTTATTAGACCTTATAAAGGAGGATCCGTCAAAATGAAAGCAATCAGACAAAAAAAAACTCAAAATAAGTTTTCCAAAAAGAGCACTTACGAACAATGATATTATTAAATATGTAAAGCTGATAAAAATAACTGGCTTTAGAGGTGTTTTTATGCTCGATGAACTTCCAAAAAAAATTAATCTGAAAGAATGTGGTATTGTAAATTTGGATAAAAAACAAAATAAAGGATCTCATTGGACTGCTTATATTAAAAATAACAAAAATGTAATATATTTTGATAGTTATGGAAATTTAAAACCACCTTTTGAACTTCTCAAATATTTTAATTCGAATGGCAAAGTGGATGTATTTTATACTTATGAAAATAAACAAAAATTTAATTCATATAACTGTGGTCAACTATCCCTAAAATTTTTGCAAAAAATATATAAACTCATTATTTATTGTAATATCTCATTCATAAATAAACTGCAATGTCTACCACAATTGCCATATCAGGAAACAGTTCTGTTTTGTCTGCTGATTTTAATCCGCCCATATATTTAGAGGATGAAAAACAATATTACCTGGGTTTAGCTGATTTTGAAACGTTTATGACTATCCCCAATATAAAAGAAGGATATAATAAATTTTATATAGATAAAAAAGTAATTGTTATTCCCGACGGAACTTATGACATTACAGATATAGAAACATACATAAGAGAAAGTATAGAAGATTTATTTCCGAATGAAAAAATTTTTTTTCTTTTAAAAGCAAATGTTAATACTCTAAAAACTTTTTTAATGTGTAGTAGAATAATTGATTTTACCAAGGAAGATTCGATAGGAAAAATGTTGGGTTTTAATAGCAGGATACTAGAAGCTATGAAAGAGGAAGAATCAGATAATGTTGCAAAAATAACTAAGGTGAATGCTATTTGTATTGACTGTAATATTTGTGTCGGTTCTTACAATAATGGTAAACCTGTTCATATTATTCACCAGTTTTATCCAACTGTAGCTCCAGGGTATAAAATAGTTGAATCTCCTTTGCCCATTTTGTATTTTCCAGTTAGCGTCAAAGCAATTAACAATATAACAGTTAAAATAGTTGATCAAGACGGAGAACTTATCAGTTTTAGAGGAGAAACTATAACAGTAAGGTTACATTTACAAACAAGTGAAATATAAAATGGTTGTTAGATATAATAGAGCCCTTGGGATGAGACTTGCCCCTACCACTATCAACAAAGTAGCAACTTATAAAAAGAAAAAGCCTAAACAACAGTTCAGTATCAAATCCAACACCAACAAGTTAAGACGAGATAATCGTAAATTTCTCACATCCTTGGGTTTCACTGTTTTAAAATAATGAACATATTAAACGTAAACGAAAAGCTTTATGTAGACAATTCCATCGTCAGTTCTGAGCTTCACACATATCAACCATATATTTGTTGAAAATTCGATTACAATGATGAAATAAGGATCCCAATTCAAGAACTCGATGCTTACACTCTACCATCAGATAGTTTACTTTATATCGAAGGAAAATTAACTAATACAGAAGGTAAATATAAGAAAGAATTGCTATTTATTAACAATGGTATAGCCTTTTTGTTCAGAGAAATCCGCTATGAACTAAACGGAATTACTATAGATTCAATAAGAAATGTTGGATTAGCATCAACCTTAAAAAGCTACCTTTCTCACAATACCAACGAAAGTTTAAAACTGGAAAATGCAGGTTGGTTTCCACATCGGAAAGAAGGTGATTCAATTTTAGTTGATAATGATGGAAAATTCTCCGTATCCATACCACTAAAAATGCTTTTAGGATTTTTTAAAGATTACAGAAAAATTATTATGAATATGAAACAGGAATTGGTTCTTATTAGATCAACTGATGATTTAGATGGTGTTATTTTCAAAGAAGATCCGGCACACCTTGTTACTGCTCCTGACACTCTATTGGTTACTTTCGATAAAATTTATTGGAAAGTTCCTCACATTCTAGTTGATATGCCACAACAACTTGCTCTATCAAAAATATTAGAATCAAATAAAGATATATTGATAGGATTCAGGAGTTGGGAACTTGTTGAATATTCTTCTCTAACCGAAACAACCCGTCACACATGGCCGGTAAAAACAACTAGTAAACTAGAAGCTCCTCGTCATGTTGTGATTGGCTTTCAAGAAAACAGAAAAGGGAAAATTGTTAAAGATATGAGTAAATTTGACAATATTACCTTGTCAAATATTAGAGTATATTTAAATTCTGAAAGATATCCTTATCACGATTTGTACTTAAATTTCGAAGAAAACAAATTTTCTGCTTTATACGAAATGTTTGCCAACTTTAGACAGTCTTACTATGGTGTTCCAAATGAACCCATTTTTAATCCTGAACAATTCAAAAACATTAGTCCTATTACACATATTGATTGCTCCCATCAAAAAGAAACATTCAAACGGTATCCGTAGTAATGAGAATTGAATTTGAGACACACAATGCAATTAAAAAAGATACTTCTGCTTATTGTCTTATTTTACATGACAAATTATTTAGCTACAACCCTCTTACTAAAATTGTGAAACAATTATAAACTTTATCCCCACTATTTTCATATTTCGATTTAATTTAAAGAAATTTTCAAAAGCTTTTAGTTTTAAGCATGACATCAAAACTACAACTACAAATTGAAAAATTTATTTTTAAAATTAATCAACTGAAAGAAGAAATTGCAAATTATTCAAGTAAAAAAAGTCTCATTAAAAAATTTGCTGCTTTGAAAATATGAGATTGGTTATAGATATTCAAGGATTCAAAGATGAAAAAAATAAATTTATACCGAAAGAGCTTGCAGCTTTTGATGGTTATGAAATGACTCATTACATTTTTAAAAAGCCTTTTCCAATGGAGTTTCTTTCACCTGATTGTCACAAGCAGGCGGTATGGTTAACGAAAAATTATCATTGTATACATTGGAATAATGGATTTACTCCATTACATCATTTCCCAAAAATAATTGAAACACTTACGAAGAAAGCAGATTTTGTTTTTGTAAAAGGAAGCGAAAAAAAGGATTTTATACAGAAATATTCTAAAAAGCATGTGATTGAAATAGATGAACAACCAGCGCTAAAGCTAATGGAACCAAAATGCTTCTATCATTCAAAATCACCTTGTATGTGTGCTTTGACAAATGTGTTATTTTTATATGACAATTGTTTTATGAATGAATAAAAATATAAAAAAAAACTTAATTACCTTTTTATTTTGCATTAACCAACCATGATTGAATACAATTAATATGATACCTTAAATCTAATTTTCTAAATTCATTTAAAAGTTCATACTCATTTTTATATTTTAAATAATCATTACAAAATTTAGCGGCTAATTTACATTGTTTCATTCGATCTATATTATTAACATATGCTGACAAATCTTGTGCTTCTGCGTCTTCTTCGCCTACAATTGATAAATATTGGAAGTATGCAGCAGATATAATAAACTCTTCATACATTTCAGTAACCATTTGCTCCATTGTAAATATTATTAAATTTATTCTTCCTTTTCAATTTCTTGAAGAATAGTATCCTCGTCAATAAATTGCTTCAAGTCTTTTAAATAGTAACCAAAGCCAATATCTTTTAGATCTTGAATAAGTTGAAAAAAATTTAATGTTTCAATGTATTTGTTGCAACAGAGGGCAGCCTTTACGAATTCCTCAGATTGATTACAATAAAAGTCTATCCACTCCGGACCACTTGCCATACAATATGAGAAATAGGTTTTTGAAAGATTACTAAATTTCTCCTCTAATAATTTAACTGCAATCAGCAACTCAGCCATTTCATTTATTTAACATAATATTTTAAATATGTAGGGGGACGTCTCTTGCGAATAGGATTAACTTTCTTTGATAATACCTGTTTTTTATCTTCGTATAATTGAAACCTCTTTTGGGTTGCAATAATAGCAGGTATAAATTGGCAATCTTCTCCTATAAATTCTATTAGGTGGCTTAATTCTCCTACAAAGTATGATTTCCCAAATGTATTGAAAAACGTAGTAAGGCTTATAATTCCTTCTAAATAATCATCACAACAGTCAATTGCTTCCAAATAATCTCGTTTCAGTGGATAAAACAGCTTGGTGTATTCATCTTTCGAAATCACTTCAAAGAAATTGAGATATTTAACTTTTAACTGTCTGATAGTTGTAGTTAATTTTTCGCGATTACACATAATTCACTTATTACTTGACACATTTTTTCTTTTTGTTTTATACAAAATTGGTGGAAAAATTCAAAAATAACTTTTTACGCAACTCGAGCACAGCTTAGTAAATGTGTCTCGGCATACTAAAATGATCATGATGCACCTATTTATAAGACTTAAGAATGCAAAATCAAATGTGGGAGAACAAAGAGAAAAAATTAAAAAATATGATGCGAATGAGAATAAAAGGGGAGGAAGTTAAGAATGAGAGACATGAGAGAGAGGAAGAGGAGGAGGAGGAGGCGCTCCCCTATTATAACTACTATCAATTAAATGACTAACATATTTTTTTATTATTAAGCAATCTCCCACAAGAACATTTCTAAAAAGCTGCTAAATATGCCCTAGATAAAACACTAGTAATTTCCTTAGGGGTAAAGTTATTGGTTAAGTTATGTTTAAGTTCAACCACAACTCCAAATTTATAAATGCTAAGTTAAATTCTCATTTCCCTTTTCCGTTTTGCCTAAACCTGCGATATTTCACCACCTTGCCACGCTAAGCTATGTTTTACGCCTTCTCTAAATTGCAAGCAGCCCTCCGAGGAAGATACTATCAAATTATTTTATTCTGAAGGTAAACTAAACCCAACACTGAAAGAGTTAATTAAATAGATTTTGGTTAGGTTACTACCCCCTCGCGCCTCATAAAGAAAACAATGGCTAAGGGTTTTTAGAGGTGCTGCAATATGATGAGCTTATTATAGCGTGAAACATTGTGTGTTCATTTAAATATTTATTTAGATATCGCCCTTATGTAATTAATATTTAATTTTAAACTTAAACTTAATTCTTACTTTCCCACGAAACATTCAAAACTCAAATTCAAAACTATTTTATTACAATAATATGTAAATTATAATTTAAAAAAGTATTAGTTTTAATTTTGAAGGAATTTAATTTATGGTGAGGATCCGACAAAAAAGTCAACTTTTTAGCTGCTCAACGTTTTGCAATGTTTTATTGCTTAATCAGGACCCTACAATCATATAAAAGAAGGACAATGAGTATTTAATTCAAGTTGCATAGTACATTGTTATGACTGTTTATGGATATTAATTAAATTAAAATTATCGTATTTATATTTAATTAAAACATTAACATTACATTTAAATATACACATAGGTAGATACATTTAATTTTCGACCTTTGTTGTCATTAAAATAATAAATATCGACTTATACATAGGTAAATTCATTGATGATAGTAATTGCATTAAGTAGAAATGGACTTATAACTTAGGCGTACAGAAAGTTCAAAATAACAAATACCACTATTAGTATTAGTTTTGACGAATAAGGACAACATTGCTATTATAAAACCGATCCACCGACGGTTATGTGTCGGAGTAATGTTGCCCTAGAAAGATATATTTCCTAATTTTAATAATAATAATACATAACTACGAGCGGTGCAGAACGGGCGCAAAACTAAGAACAACAAAAAATATAAAAAATTATTTATATATAGATTTAACTAACTGGCTATAAGTTTTGTTTAAAAGCAGATCGAGATAGAAAAGAAAAATCTTTTGCTAAATGTTTTGTTGCTCATTTAAAAGTAAAGTCTTAATGCATTCATTACATTTAAAAAATTGAAAAATTCCTAATGGGATTAGGAAGATTATTCCATGATTGGATTGCTACAAAACTAAAAGATGTTTGCTTTTTTGTGGGATGGTATAGTAAAACTATTTACATTTCTAGTAAGATGAGAGTGATTATGTGTATTAAATAGAGCTTTTAAATATGGGGCTGACCAGTTTTCAAGACTTTATAAATTAGAGGTAGTAAATAACATTTACGTAGATTTAGCATTGATGAAATTGAATTATTGTTAAGATATGGAGTAATGTGATTTCTAAAGGGCATATCAAAGAAAAACGCATAGAAGCTTTTTGAAGTTTTTGGATAGATCTGACAACACATTTAGTCTAGCTGTGATATGCAACGTCACCATAATCTAAAAGCAATAACACAAGCGTATTACATAAATAATATTTAGCTTTTCGGGGTAAATCCTTTTTAAAGTTTGATAATCTTTTTAAGCGCATGTATGCAACGTTAGGTTTATTTTTACATGCGATTGAATAGTGATACCAATATCAAAATTAACTCCCAGGTTCTTGGCTTCAGCAACCACCTGGTAAGTAAGTGTTATTTTTTTGTACTTTAAAGTTAGATATCACATGTGTGGTAATAGACTTATTGCTCCCAAAAAACAGTACAGCAGATTTGGAGCATTTAATTTTAAGTTGTGGTCCTGTGCGAATTCAAAGTATTGAGCCTTGTGGGACTCCTGTTTTGTCATAGGTATATATGTCGATCTAAAATTGGTAGATCGCCTCTTAACGGATAAAATCCAAAATAAAGAAGCTTTGCTAGTAACTTTTGTGATTCAAAATATCAAAAGATTTACTAAAATCGAGCAAACACAAACAAGTCACTTCCTTTTTTTCTTCGTTAATTCTTATGTCATTTATAATGTTGAAGCGTATAATTATCAGCAATTTCTGGTAACATGTATGATAAAATATCCTTCTGGTAATCTTCAGAGTTAGTTTTACCTTCCACAAAGAAAATAGTTTATTCCTCGAACGGAAATGTGGTCTAAGTGTTAAAAGGTTATCTAGCGTTATATTAAGTTTTTTGTTAACATTTGGATATAATCTATTTGTGCAGATATTTCGACTGAGTGATCACATAAATATAATATAGTTTACTTGTGAGAAAATATTTGGGTACTTTACTGTAGCCCAGATCTCCTCAACGACGAAAACGTAACAAAACGCAAGCCCACATTTTAAATTGCAGACAACATTTCTCTGCATCTGCAATGATATCTTTTGGCATGTTTATTCGAGTAGAACCACGTATTTTCTTTGTGAAAGGTAAAATTAACACCCAGGTTTAGCAAAAGGAAATTTTGTCATAAATGTTCCCAAAATTAAAGACATTAGTAACGGTTAAACGTTTTTATAGGACATTACAGTAGCCATCTAACAGCCCTGATCTAAACCTACTATAGTATTTGGGGTTTATTAGAGATTATGGTTCATTTAACCATCACTTTTAAGACGATTGTGGAGTTTACGGCCAGGCTCACAAATTGTTAACAAGAGCATTCTTAAGATACTATTGTTGCATTCATACATCAATGACGTAGAACACTACAGAAAATGGGAAACGATGAGAGATTTGTAAATCTTCTAATAGCAGATATTGTTTGGTTTTTTTATCTTAATCCGTTGATATAATTAAGGCAAATGTTGACTTCTGAAAAAAATCGATTATAACGTAATGAAAAACTTTATTAATAGTCAAAAATTAAATTATATTTTTAAAACTACCTCAAAAACATGGAATCAAATCAACATATTTTTGGTACATCGTGTAATATTTAAGATTAAGAACTAAAATTGCGCTGAGAAGGATCATATGGATACATATGTATAATGTAAAACTGAAAAAGTTATTAAGGTGTAAAAAGAGGCTAGTTTAATATATAATATATAATATATATATATATATATATATATATATATATATATATATATATATATATATATATATATATATATATATATACTATGTATTTCATGATATTTTGATTATCAATAAATAATCTTATGTTCTTTGTATTTATATAATATGTGATTTTCGGTCAAACTAATTAGCAAGTTGGGTTTTTCTTTTAAATAGATTTATTTAAATTTTCGGTTTTGTTCTACTCCTGTTTGAATACTCCACAACCAGTCTAAGGAAACTACATCATATAACCAAGTTTTATTGTTAAGTCGAAAATTAAACCTTCTCCGTTCCAGGTGTAGAGGATAAGCATGTTTCCTTTATTGGCTTACCTATAAGCCAGTCCTGAAGAAAATTGGAAAAGTTTAAAACATTTCGGGGTAAATGAAAGTTAATTTGTTCCCGCCGCTGACTCCTATGATTTATTAGTTTCTTATGTAGGAACTGTTAAGTGATAACTGGGAAAGTTTAATTTGGTTTTTGAGTGTATAGGTCTATTTAAAATGCATTAAAAAATGTATGGAAGTAATTGAATTTCTTCCGAATAATATACAGAACAATACTTGTGCATAAAGTTTTAATGGGATTTGTACGGGGATATTAAATCAGTAAAAGGAAAATAATTTCAAAATATATAGAAAATATGTTTTATATGCCATTTATATTTAAGGAAAACAAATAAATAAGTACAAAATGCTTTAATAAAATCTGAACTTTAATATTATTGGTAAAACTACTTAGAATCAAAAGCATAGTTTCACCCATCGAGGGATATGTTAGTTACTTTGTTTGAATATTTAACATTTTGTTTATTGGGGTTTTCACTATATGCAGCTTGGTTTATAAACCTGACAGACTTCCGATTTGGATATTCTGCATTTTCTTCTTTTCCAACCTTTATTAACTTCCATATTCATTTTATTAGAACACCCACAACAAACCAACGACTATTTTGCTGCACCTGCACTTAGATTGTGACAAAAGAAATGGAGCAGCTATCGCTTTATATAAAATATTCCTTATAAGAATTTTTCCAAACAACATTTTTATGAACTAAATAAAACTAAACCTCTTGCACTAGTCTTTCTGCGGCCGAATTCAATAAGATATGCAGTCAGCATGAAAAAGCCGGGTCGCACAACTGGAGCTGCCCTTTGTATGTCAAAGGTGGTGTGACGCTGTCTCTGGGGGGAAATTCTGGCAGAAGGACGATGATGTGAAATATTCTTACCCAACACAGACAAAATCGAATAGTGCTGTTAAAAAGCAAATGAATACTTTGATTAAAAAACAGTCGCCAAGTAACAAGGATGTAATTTTGCTTATGACTCAGGTTATTAATATTTTGATAGATTAGAAGAATGATATACATGCAGCTCTTTAGGATTTCCGAGAATCAAATCACAGTAATAAGATTTCAAATCTGGAGAAAGTAGTTTCGGATCTGAAGAATAGCTTAAAGATTTAAAGAACAGTTTTGAGTCACCACCACATCAGCCTGATGCTCGCATGCAGAACCAAATTGACAATTTCTTGGAGGAAATTGAAGATAAAAAACGTCGTGAACAGAATGTTATGATTTAGAATTTGACTGAAACTGAATCCGTTAGCGTCAAAACTCGTAGCGAGAACGGCTTGAAAGATCTTTTTAACGGGATAGTGGAATCTCTCACAGTGCTCGAAGGTTGTGCGTGTGGGTAAAAAGGATCCAAAACCCAGACCTATAAGGGCGATCTTTAAAAATAATTGTTCGGCTGCTACAATTTTGAAGAATAAATCCAAAATTAAACACAACATTGCAAAAGTTGGTCCCGACCAAACAATGCAACAGAAAGCCCATTATAAAGAGCTACGAACTGAACTGCTAGCCAGTATTGATAAGGGTGAAAAGAACATCACCATTAAATATGTTAGAGGCTGTCCTAGAATTGTTAATAAATCACAGTTAATATTTCCCAGAACAATCAGGAAACTGAAGAATACGGGTGAATCTTGGCAAATATGCTGTCAGAATATTGGGGAACTAAGGACAAAACTTGATGGTCTTCTTATCGGAGCAGTCGACTGTGATTATCCTGTGATAGTGTTTACAGAAACATAGCTGTCTGAAGAGATATGTGATCATGAGCTGGGTTTATCTAACTATATTGTATACCGCGAAGACAGTCTGGTTTGACAAGCAATAGGGGCAGCGGCGTTTCAGCTGCTGTTAGAAAATCCATACAGTCCAGGATATTGTCCATCATTGATGACAGTTGCAAGAAAATATTTGTAAGTGTTAACTTTAATAGTGTTTAGTTAATAATTGGCTCGGAAGGTATCCTCCAGCATCACCACTTAATATATTTGAAACACATTGGAAAGCCATTGATGATTTATTAGTAAAACTTTCTGATCATAAAGTGTACCTTTTTTTTGACTACAATGTTTCGCATGTGCCGTGGGTTAACAACGAGCATGGTAGGTGCGTCTGGGGATAACAGGCCATCTGTAAATGCACATAGTGATTGTTTTGCATTCAACCAATTGTTCCAAGTAAACTCTGTGTGTAATGCTGACCTAGTGCTACTGGACTTAATTTTCTGTCATGACAAGAATGTATTGCTGGAGACGGCAACCGAACGTCTGTTGCCATGCGATAGCCATCACCCTGCTATTGTAACTACTGTTCCTACTTCTATGGTTCCTAGTCCCCTAGACTATGATACATACTTTATGATTATAAAACAGCAGACATAACAGCGCTAAATGACTATTTTCATTAAACTGATTGGTATAATGACTTGAATAATTGTGATGATGTTCATACAACTACTGCTATTTTATGGTAGGTTTTTCGTCCACTAATCCTAATCTTTGAAATGAAACAATAACAGCTTCCTTGGACAATAGAGTTGAACGTTTATTACTAAGCCAACGTTTAGGCACCAATTTGTGCCATCATCAGGGCTAAAACACAAAGGAACGCTCTAAATCTAATTATATACTTAAAGCAAAAGGTAGGTGAACTGAAGCACATACATATGCATATACATACACATACATACATGTAGGCATACACACATACACACAACATGTTCACATTTACGCAGATTAAAAACAGAAAAAGGAAAAAAAAAACAACACTAGGGTATTATTGTGACAAACTGTTAAAACAAAGAGATAAAAACCAACTCATCTGAGGTGACTTGGGAGTTTGCTTAATTAGTTTAATTGTTAATTTACTCTAACTTGGTACCTGGATAAACAATGAATTAGGTTTTTTTCAATACTTGTTGTAATTTCTTGAATTTGACTCACCTAGTAAATTCTAATTACTTATGTAGTCTAAATAGACATACATATTGTTGTTACTTCACAAACACAAAATAAAACAACGAACGAGCAGAGGAATTTTATGCCGCTGAGAAGATTAAAGGTTTTAAACTATATGATCAAAAATATGTATTTGCAAATATGTGGTGTGTAGTACCTATGTATAGGTGGAAGTGGAGAGGAAGCAGGCGTCAATCGATATATAGATGCCCAGTGGATACCGGGGGAGGCGCAAAAATTAGCTTAGGTGTTTAATGATATTGTGGTAAACTATATTGAGATTTTGAACATCTGTATTTAGAATGACAGTATTCTCAGTTTTTTGTATATGTGCCATTTCGAGAAACAGCCTCTTTTTTGTATTAGGTTCTTCATCTAGAATTATTGTTTTTGAAAAATCAAACAGATGTCCCTCACTAAAGTGGTGGATTGCTAACCCACTTTTTGGGTTGTCCCTGTATATAATGTTGCAATCTCGTTTATGTTGTGCTAAGCGTTTACAGAGTGCTAAAACTATAGATTGTCACATCCAATGCACTAAAAAATTAACATTATCACTCAGGCAAAGAACAAGATATATTCATTATCAGACAAAATATTTTGGCCAAAAAACTTAAATAATCTACGAACCACTTTACAATCAAATAATTATCCCAACTCTTTAATCAATACTGTTCTAAGCAAGAAACCTCCTTCTCACTTTTCTCTAATTAACCAAACCGATCGACCGAATTTAAATATTAAAAAATACTTCAAGATGCCATATATCCATAACTTATCTGAATCCCTTGCTAAGAAGCTAACCACTCAAAATTCTCAAATTGCTTTTTACAATACTAAAAAAATAGGCAAAGTATTTTCAAAGATAAAAGAACCCATAAACTCATTAACACGCAATAATATAGTGTACAGAATCCCGTGTGGACATTGCCAGTCCTTCTATATTGGTCAAAGCACACAATGGCTTAACAAACGCTTAGCACAACATAAACGAGATTGCAACATTATATACAGGGACAACCCAAAAAGTGGCTTAGCAATCCACCACTTTAGTGAGGGACATCTGTTTGATTTTTCAAAAACAATAATTCTAGATGAAGAACCTAATACAAAAAAGAGGCTGTTTCTCGAAATGGCACATATACAAAAAACTGAGAATACTGTCAATCTAAATACAGATGTTCAAAATCTCAATATAGTTTACCACAATATCATTAAACACCTAAGCTAATTTTTGCGCCTCCCCCGGTATCCACTGGGCATCTATATATCGATCGACGCCTGCTTCCTCTCCACTTCCACCTATACATAAGTACTACACACCACATATTTGCAAATACATATTTTTGATCATATAGTTTAAAACCTTTAATCTTCTCAGCGGCATAAAATTCCTCTGCTCGTTCGTTGTTTTATTTTGTGTTTGTGAAGTAACAACAATATGTATGTCTATTTAGACTACATAAGTAATTAGAATTTACTAGGTGAGTCAAATTCAAGAAATTACAACAAGTATTGAAAAAAACCTAATTCATTGTTTATCCAGGTACCAAGTTAGAGTAAATTAACAATTAAACTAATTAAGCAAACTCCCAAGTGACCTCAGATGAGTTGGTTTTTATCTCTTTGTTTTAACAGTTTGTCACAATAATACCCTAGTGTTGTTTTTTTTTTCCTTTTTCTGTTTTTAATCTGCGTAGATGTGAACATGTTGTGTGTATGTGTGTATGCCTACATGTATGTATGTGTATGTATATGCATATGTATGTGCTTCAGTTCACCTACCTTTTGCCTTAAGTATATAATTAGATTTAGAGAGTGTTTTAGCCCTGATGATGGCACAAATTGGTGCCGAAACGTTGGCTTAGTAATAAACGTTCAACTCTATTGTCCAAGGAAGCTGTTATTGTTTCATTTCAAAGATACTGCTATTTTGTATAAAATTTTATTAGCTGGCATCAGCAAATATGCTCCTATCGCTCGTTTAAGGACCCCTCGCTTTCTTGTCCTGTATACTAACGAAATTAAATCTTTAATAACAGACAAAAAAATGGCTCACAAAAAGTGGAAAGAAACAAATAATTTCACATATTATATGCAATTCTGCGATCTTAGAAGACAGTCAAATATATTAAAGAAAGATTGTTACATAAACTATTGCAAAATCATTGAAAATGACATTGATGGTGATATTAAATCATTTTGGATATTTATTTAAAACAGAAGGGGCAACAATGTGATACCTTCTAGCATGTGATGATGACTAAGGTAATAATGGTGACTTAGGTAATAATGGCCAATCTATAGTTGATTTATTTCATGTTCACTTTCAAAGCGTTTATAGGAATAGCATTGACTGTAAACATTTAGACCTTAATTACAACAACGATGTATATTTTAATAATGTTAGTGTACCATTGGCAACATTATTTTATTAAGTATTGCAGCTAGATAAGAATAAGGGACAGGCCCTGATGGCATTCCTCCTAGCTTATATCAGTACTACTTTGTATTTTTTAACTGTTCATTGCGGAATGGTGTTTTTCTCGATATTCGGAAACGTAGTTTTATAATACCCATTTATAAAGATGGCAATAAATCAGAATTTCAATTTTGAGCGCAATTCCAAAATTATTTCAAAACATTATATTAGACGAATTAAAAGGTAAGATTATGCCTTCTACAGAACAACATGGCTTTTGTGAAGGAAAATCGGCTGGTAGTAACCTATTGTTGTTTACACAATCAGTGCTGGATCCCTTGGAGAGTCGGTATCAGGTTAATGCTATATTTTCGGGAGAAAGCAATATATCAGAATTAAGGGTTTTACATCTGTAGATATTTTGGTAATCTCAGGGATTCCGAAAGGGAGTCACCTGGAGCCATATCAATTCAATATTTTTATAAATGACCTAAGGTTTGCTATTAGGAATTCTACACTTTTGTTTTAAGCAGATGAGTTGAAAGTTTTTAAAATTGTTAGGGATGACCATGATGCTCTGGAGTTGCAACATGATTTAGATTGTATCGGAGAGTGGTGTTTGGAGAACAAAATGTACTTAAATGTCAAAAAATTTAAACAAATGATTTTGAATCGATCTTTATCACATATATTTGACTTTAGTATATAGAGGGAGCCTCTGGAGAGAGTTACCTCAATAAAAGATTTAGGTGTGCAATTATATTTTAAACTAGGATTTTAGGCAACACTAATAGAGCACTCCGGTTTCTTGGTTTTATCTGTAGAAATACAAAGGAATTTAGTAACCTGAATTCAATTTATATTTTTATATAATTCACTGGTGTTCTGGAATATCTCTCTCCTGTTTGGTCCCTTACATATGGCTGGCACTGTTTGAATTTGGAAAGAGTCCAAATAGATTTTTCAGGTTTTTGGCCTATAAATTAAAATTACTATTGTCAAAGTATTCATCTAGTGACTTAAGACATACTTTTGGATTAGAACCATTATAGTGTAGAAGAGTTATGGCTGATATTTATAGTTTGCATACAATTATTAATGGAATTGTTGACTGTCCGCAATTGTTGGCAATGGTAATAGAATCGATATTGATTTTTTCAACTCTTCTTTTGTCACATTTAAAAATAAGATAAAAAGACAATTTACTACTTTCTAAATGTAATTCATATTGTTAGCGAATATCACAAATCGCTTATAATTTATTTTAGTTGCTAAAATTAATTTTAAGTACCTGATCAATATTGTAAAATATATTCTGTAATTTAAATGGGATTGTGCCCGTAAATAAATAAATATTTACATTCCTAATAGTTTCCTTATATTTCAATCTGTGATTCAAATTTGTTTTTTTATATAAAAAAGTTAGGAGAAGATGGCAAGATAATAGCAATTTAAACTTCTTAGAACTTCCATTAATAAGAAATCATGGTTCTAGGGTTTAGACCGTGTTATGAGTGAATGACGTATTCAGTGCTTTGATCTCATGCAGTGAATTTCCCTGAAGATGCTTCGTGCAATCGCAGGCGAAACGTCGGAGAGTAGTTCCAATTTGACACAGTCTAAACCATGATTCCTTAGTTGGCTCTGTTGTGAAAGCTTTCATACTATGTTAACATCCTTTAATATAAAATAGAAAACTCTCACTTGATTTTACGAAATGATTTTTTTCAAGATCTTAGTGAAATAAATCATCAAGTAACTAACTCACCATAATCAACCATTACGGAAATATAGTAAATACTACTCCAATATACAAATGTAAAACAAAGTAGAATACTGTAGCGAATTATACTTTTATACCTTTCAGCGAATATATTCATATTTCTCAATGTGCAGCCATATGAGAGACAAAGTTCGTTCCCGCAGCCTTTGGGACGAGTACCTAGGGAAATCAACTAAACACAATCACTTGTCTCAAGGGGCTTGAAAAACTAAGTTATTTCGTGTTCTGTTAAAAATTCTGAATTTTCACATACATTAGTTCGAGAATACTTTAACGCTATTTCACAATCCAAATCTAAAGCTGCATAAGTCGAACATAAAGATAAATGTGATATAAAGGATATGCACAGCATAGGACACCACCAGCACACATCCCATTTTCACATACGTTTTATATTTTGTTAGAGCCTTTTTCTTGGAGCGAGATAAAATTATATAATGTAATTCTCACTGTTAAGCTCGAAGATAGCAAGACATACTGTCGCCTATTTACGCTGAACTCCGGAAAACAATAGCGAAAAGCTCTTAGAGGTGTCGTGTAAATAGAGGTATCGTCTGCCGGATTCTCCGTCGGTAAACTTAACTTACTAACCAGAAATAAAAATAATTCAATATCGAGTGATGATAGAAAATAATATTTTTTAGGAAAATAAATATATTTTGATTAATGTTTATTAAATTAAATTATTATTTAGCAAAAAATGACATTTCAAAAATTACCTGTAAACTGCATTTTATAGCGTATTTGAATTATCCGTTGGAATCTAGACCACGCTTATGAACCTGAAATGTACCTAACTTATGTAATTTGATTGTATGTATTTCTATCAATATTTCTCAGGAGCACGAAGTGTGAACCCAACCTTTCCTATCGCAAAAAAAAACGCTACAAAAATTAGACGAATAAACTAGCATTTATGCCGCCCGAGCGTGTAAAGAACCACGTTTCCTTCCTCCTCCCATATATAATAAAGTCAGACAGCCTTAGCCGGAGGTACCGTAAGAGTGTTGTCGTGTATCTCGATTCCGGCAGTGTAACATAGATTTGGTTCTCAGTTTGAAGAACTTTGCACGTGCATACCGGCGCGTTAACCCTCGTTTGCCCCGTATAGTATTCACGTATCCCTACTGTGGAACTGTGCCAACACCTTACACAAACGGAAATAGTTTCAAGCTATTTACCGTCTCTTCGATTGCATGATCAGTTTAAATTAACATGTCTATTTTATCAAAGTTTAAAGTATTACATAAATTTATCATAAAGAAACTGCCAAAATTTGGAACAACATTGTTTTTCTTGACCCATGTCAAATTTTTACATGTTATGTCAAAAAATTGTTAACGTTATAAATAGTTGTCGCGTGAGCATATACTGGATAACACAATAAGTTGTGGCTTGGGCCACCATTTTGCAAAAGATAAACATCATTGTAATGGGCCAGTGGAATAGTTTCTAGTAGTTCTGGCGTAACTTTCTCAAGAATTTCCAGGTATTTACCTGCTCTAAGACCACCTTCATGGGTGTAGATTATGCGCCCTCTCAAAATAAAACACGCAACAAACTTTGCTTCTTGGTTGTGACCTTTCAAAAATTAAATGATGATTTTCTGTAGACAGTTCCTCTCCTGTCATGACAAAAGTGCTTTTGGTATGGATTTGCTGTAAATAACAATGTTCAGTGCTCGGCGTCGCTGCGGTGCAAGTGTTTGTATGGATGGTATTTATATACTTTTAATATTCTTTAGGCATCAGATCTTGCAACACCAATTGCTTCTTCTATATTTCTACAAGATGATGAAGGCGTTGTTTCTATGTAACCTAATACTTTTCTCCCTGTCTGGTCTAAATTTGTTTGTAGACGAGTAAATCTGTCTCTCTAGATATCTAATATAAAAAAAAATGATCTTGATAATATGAAAAATTATCCTAACCATAACACTTTAAGTGCATTACCTATGAAAATATAATTCCGAAGCTTCTTGGGGATTCTTTATCATACTTTTCATAATCTATCTATATATTTAAAACACTAAGCCAAATTTTTCAGTTCGTGAGAGTTGTACTGCACCGATTTATATGATTTTTTTTGAAATGATCGTCTGGTGACTGAGACCTTTCAACCCTATTTTTTGTATTGTAAATTTATACAGGGTGTTTCAAAAATCGGGTCAATGACTACTCACGATTGTGCTCAAACCGTTTGACGTAAACAGCTTTGGCACACAGGTTGATAGTAGGATGTAGAAGTTCGATAAGGAGGGATTTTTCAAAACTCAAATTTCAAGGGGATGAAACCGCCCCTTAAATATTACAATATTAGTTTATTTACAAAACGGTTAGTTTTTTAAAAAAACGCTTGAACAAGTTTATTTTGTTTTATTTTTATACATATTTTTTAAAAATTTATACACGGTATTCCAAAAAAAATCGGAACAAATTATAAACAAAAATCTCCCAAGCCCCTGTTGGCAAAAATTGAAACCAAATACAACAAAAAACCTTTCGTTGTTGCCATACGCGAACGAAGTCCCGGTTACTCGCTAGTTTTTATAAACTGCCATTATTATAAGAAAATATATCAGTAAAATGAAAACAACAAAAATATTTTTTAAAAAACTGATAAGTCCACCCCAATTTTTAGACGTTTGCTTTTTTGTTTCTAATGGATTTAGCTATAGCGTACCACCTACTAATTTAAAAGAAAGAAATATATATTTTTGAAAAGCCCACATAATTTCCAATAAATATAAAAAATAATATACATTTAAAAAAACATATTTTTGCTTCATAATTCAAAAACGGATGGTGCATGAAAGAAGGCTACGCCACTGACAACTGAGATACAAGGGTAGACCTAAATTTTCAATTTCACCCTGTATTTCAAAAACCAAGAAGGCTATGAAAATTCTGTTAGCGAAAATGGGATACCTTGCAATATCCCGAGAATTATTAACAAACTATTGCACTTATTACAGTTAAAGTAGTTTGTTATAGTTGTAGTTTTCTCTTGGTGAGAAAATATATCAGGAGTCTACTGTCTCTTTTAAAGTAACGAATCATTGAATTTCGGAAAAGTATACCACTGATCTTTGTACACCCCGAATAATACTGAAAGACAGAATACCTTAATAAAAGTTATTTCGAAAAACAATTTGTGATTTTGTCAATGTAAAATGCTTAGTTAAATAATTTATTACTGTACGATTTAAAAAGTAAAGTAGGGTTATTATAACTAAATATGCAGTCCGCCGCTTTTGGGTTTCTTACATAATATGATATGACAATATTAAATACCAAAAACTATAAGCTAGATACTCGGAATTGTATTTCTTCAACCAGCAAGTAATCTCTTTGAATACAAAATATTTATGAAAGCAATGATTGGTTTGTACCTTGTAATGAGTTGTACTGTCCCAACATACATTTGTATAAAGTCACTGCCTTACAGAGAAAAAATGGGAGGTGGAAAAAAGGAATAAAAGGCTAAGTAAAATTAGCAAAGGTAGTTTTCTTTAAAAAAAATATCGACAGTTTTAGCGTTATTTATCAAGTCTTTGTGGGTGCTGCTTTGTCTTCCTTGGATAAATAGTTGCGTAGAGCTGACAGAAATATTACTTGTCTCATATTTTATAAGATGATATTTCCTATTAGACCACTTCGTGAATAATTTTTTTTAATAACTACAATCCACTATCTTTTACTTATATTAATGTCACAAACATTACGTATTAATAAATTCTAAAATGTTTTTTTTTTATAAAGCACTTAACATTTAATTTAACCTAACCCAGTTAATTTACAGATTTAACAGACAATTAATTAATTATTTAGTCTATTTACGTTATAAAATATTTTTTGTTATAAAAAACACAGGTTAATATAAAGTTAAAAAATATACATTTTTTATTTAAGAATGGGCATATTTGACAATGTTCCGAGGTGTCCATTATTCAAATACTAATCGAAGTGAAGGGGCAGTAAGTGAAGAAACCAAAAACAAGGACAATATGAGTTAAGAAAATTGTTTTTCATAATGATCGTGGTTTTACACTTTCAAATACCCACACACGAAGTTTCATTTACTCAATTAACCAAAGGCATGAAGTGTTGGATATTTGTTTTTTATTTTATTTCTACACAAAATACAGATATATTTGCAAGTTGTTTTGTTTTCGAACTAATGTTTTATGTCATGTCATCTGTAAACTCGAATATGGGTGTTTTTTTGTGACAATTTTTTTAACATCCCCAATAAACTCCGAGGAGTCAAAATTATACTAATTGAAAGGTCAGAAATGAACTAAATTCTTTATATTAACTAGTGGAAAAACCGAATAAAAAATTAAAACAAATGGAAACTAGTACAGAAAACAGTAAATGGCTGTAAATCACAGTAAATCACTATTCGCAGTTAATTGTTAAAATGGAACATGATGCCACATTTATATACTATAAAAAAGTTTCATTCGTAACCCAAGTATAATCCGTGGAACTACTTAAAGACTGATTTGTTGTAAGGGCGGGAGTATATAATTAATAAAATTTTGAAACAACTATCCACGGGTTGGATAATTCTGGATCATGGACACTTGACATGTAAATGTAAAAAAGTTCATCTTCTTCACGATATTTTGCTGAAAATTGATTTTACTGTGAATATTTTAATTCAAATAAAAAAAAGAACTCGAATGTAAATTAACGAAAAATCATTTTATATAAGTTTAAATTTGAAATGTATGATTTATTTTTTACACTATTTACATTATGGCATTTGAAACATTTTTATACATATATATTTTACTTTTTAGCGATATTCAATTTTTGTAGCGCTCTTATTTAAAATTTTACTATACAAGAGTGTACAAAATATCTTTAAGTATACAAGGTCTTTCAAAAAATTGTCAGTATCTATTTTTAAGTAAAATACCATTTATATTTTTAAGTATTTGAATTACGCGTAAAATTTTAAGTATGTTTGATTTAGCATCCTTATATCAAAAGTTGGTGTACTAACCTTTTGGACAATAGGACGAGGAGAAAAAAAAGATTAGTAGATGGGATTTTCCTAGCATATTTAAAAATTTCTTCCACAGTTGCTATGTGGGGGTACTTGAAGTGGGTACGAACGAAATTAATTTTACAATGTACACATTTCATTTGCAAGTTGTTTTAGATCTTAGACCATAACTCGAAAAAGTTGCTTTGTGATACCGACCCAATTATAATTTAATATAAGTTCTTAGCGACACTAATTTATTAAGTTAGAAACCAACATATGAAGTTATGGGTCAAACTGGTTGAAAGACACAATGTTCTGTTTAACAAACTGTAGTTTAACACCATATTTTTAAATACAAATGTACTGAATTTTGATACATATGTATAATCAGATTAAATATAAAACCCTTAAACACGTTGCAACTGCAAGCCGTATACAATACTGACTACACGTTACGAAAAATCGTACTAAATAAAGGAGTGCAAGTTATTCATGATATTAATAAGTCCGCTCTATGTACTTTTTCCCGAACACCCTTTAATATATGCAACTATTGAAATTGTAAGTATTATTATAAACATAAAAGAATATGTCGTTGCTTAATAAAAGCCTATTTTTAACACCGATATTAAAATACTAACTAAGCGAAATCGTTGAGTGGTAGTAACTGCAGCAGTATCCATAATCATACGTGTTCAAAATTGTTGTGAAGCAACGATCGTCGAGCAATATTTTATAAAAGATCTACATCCAACTCGACTGCTGCATACAGCACAATATCCAACTTGTCTAAACAAGCTACGTTTGTAGTTAAAACACCAGTTTCGACTAATGTTGTATAGCATATAATCAATTTAGTGTGATGTATGAAGGTGTTTACGCAGTACAAGGTCGTATATCCATAGGTAATAATAACTATTGAAGGGATGACCATTTTCAAAAATAAAATCTATATTGAAAATCAATTTTATTAGTTTCTTTGATTCGAACTGAATGTTGTATAGCATATAGTCCAATTTAGTGTAATGTATGTACGGTGTTTAACTAGTACAAGGTCGTATATTCATTGGTAATCATAACTCTTGAAGGTATGATGGCCATTTTCAGAAATAAAATCTAGTGAAAATTAATTTTATATTATTTCTTTTTACTTAAACTGATTCTTACTTACGATCTGAACTGTTCCCAGCCTAACACTCACCTGGAATAAAAAACAATTAATTAATTACAAAATAATAAACATGTATCATTTCTGAAACAATGACAAATCTGAGGGCCTTTCAGTGTAAATTAAAACCTCAAACATCCCAATAAAACATATTTTATCATTAACCAACACTGAAATAACATAACTTAAAACAGTTTTACAAATTATGTTGGTAATATTTAATCTGGACTTGTTTTAGTTAATTTATAGTTAAGGATATATGTTTATCTGACGATCAGGGAGATTGTTCGGGAGAACGGTCGCTGAGGCAAGCAAGAGACGATTTAAATAAGTGCATATATGACATCCATGTAGATGTAAACACACCCACGAAAAGATTCTAATCGTGTCAAGATTATTCCTTACTCTAAAATGAACAAAAACGTTAAACAAAAATAAACAAAACTAAATTAAATACCACATGTAACTAGTATAAAAAAGCCAGTCCAATTCACCTTCAACTTCCGTAAAGTCGAAAAATCTTGGCGGTAGTCATCTTTGTTGTTATTATCGATTTTTCATTTTTGAAATCTTTAAACAGGACACTCCTTATAACCTCTTTGACAAAGTAAGATGTCATAAACTCTGTTAGCGTTGAGTGAGGGTTTTCGTGGCCTGATTCAATATTTTATAATAAAGAAATCTTCGGGTGCTTAAGGAGAGGTACTTCAGAGGATAGACTGAAAATGATATAATTTATATGGAAACCGAGACTTACAAGCCTGTTTCGTATAATATTTTTATATATCTGTCCTAAATTATATATCTGTGTTCTAATTTTACTTTTAACTTACTAAACTGAATAAGACATATATTATTACACATAAGTGAAGACTTTTCCTACTTTCATTTTAATAACTAAAATGAAGACCTTCAGACTTCTTAACGAGGCAAGTTTATGTAATTATAATTTAATTATGAGGTGGAAAAGACTCTTTTAATATTTTTAAGTACCTGACAAGATTTTTCCATCACGTTTATGACTTAAAAGTTCTTTCGTTATAAAAAACAAACTAAATATTTGTAATTTTAATAAGCAACTACTTTTCGAGACTTAAAAGTAAACTTGGTTCATTTCAGAAGTTGTTTAAAGATACGACGTAAAAATGTATATTTAAATGAAATGTTTAATTTCAAAAATACAGGATATTATGATGATTTTTTTTATTGTGGCCTGAATTGTTTATTTAGTAGTGTCATAAATGGCAAGTATTTTTTCAATTTTTTTTTATTACGATTAAGGGGTTGAAAATATAATATTAAAATTGAGCATTTGATTGTTTTATATTATTTGTTTATTTTTCATCATATTTCTCAAAGGTCATTTGTTTCAAGCTTCAAAAACACTAATCACCCAATATTCATAATAAACATATTCTTCCGACTTCTAAATAACAACTCCTAGGCCAAGGACTAACTTCTATATCAGATGTCATCAGAACAAAAAAAAAGCACACTTTTAAGAACTAGGAGATGAATCTAGGTGAAAAGTGAGAACCGTGTTGGAAAGGGCAATAACAGCAGAGATGAGCTTTAGAAGGCCTTCCAGGAGATTAGTTTGTTGAAATCCCGCAAACTAGTGAAACCTTACAGAGGTGAATAATGTTACAATCTATGATCAGATAATTGAAAAGGAAAGGTAGCATTACTCACCAGCGACCCCACATAATCAGTTGAAAAGAAAAGAGTATGAAGAGTTTCCTGAGGAGCGATAGCAAAATTCGTGCTTATTTTTTTTATGTTCGTGTAAAAAGGAATGATGGCATTGTTAAGACCCTAGTTTATAGAAAACCAACTTGTTCAGGATAGTATCTTAACTGGGATTTAACCATTCTGCTGGCACCAAGCAAGGAATCATAAATAATATATTTATGATTGAGTATTTTCAATATGTACATTCTTACAAGTGGGGGTCAGCATTATTAAAAATATTTTTACCAAAAAGTTCATTTTAAATATACAATTTCCAAATGTCAATATATAAATGACATAAGCTCAACTAACCGAATACTAGATAACCAAGCTCCACTATAACAATGTTATATATTGGACGAATATTCGAAAAAATTAGGAGAAAGAAGAAAGCCATCAAGATCAAGTATTTTCAAGTATATATTGTTTAAGCACCATAGAAGACAGTGGTGCTAAAATTCATAGAGGACACACATCTGAATAAAAGAAGAATCATTTGAATATAATAACATAATTTTCAGCAAATCAAGTTTTTAGAAACTCAATATTTGATGACCTTTACTGAGTAAAACTAATAATTCTCTTAACCTCAGTAACTGGTAAGCGGGGTTTCAGAAATCGAAGCGTTTTACTTATTTTACAATGGACAACGATTGGAGATACATACTACTTAAAACGTTGTTAAAATCAACAATCAAGTCATTGAAATGACAGCGTTTAAATAATCATAGTCAATTAAATCAAGTCAATTCACAATATCTTTTCCCTGTTCGGGGATACTGATCACACAATTGAGAACTTGTGTTTCTATGTCAAATAGGTGTACCAAACTTAAAGACAACATCTGAAACTGTTACCAAGTTAACATGGAGGCAAAGACACACCGACACAACAAAGTTTATAAAGTATTTTTTATCTCGAACTTTTGGAAAACTCTAAACGGAAAAGGCTAGGTTTAGAATTTTTTTGCTGAAACAGTACTTTCGCTTAGTTTTTGAGTGTAATAATACTATAAATAATGAAATTCTTTTAGATTAAAATATACCCCCGATTGCACGAAACTTAATCGCTGTTTAGAATATTTAATCAAGCTTTCGGATTTGACAAGCTGCTTACAGAAATCTAGGAACTCGCTGTCAAATTTGCTATTCCGTTAAACATTCTAAACTTTAATCGAGCTTTCTGCAACAGGGCCTTAATGTATCTATTAAATACTTAAACAAAAATTCAAATAAAATATTGAATAAAAAATGTATTTTATAAACAACACATATTTTATAAATAAAGTATTAAAATACGCAGGACATTTTAAGAATGTGATCGTTGCGTCAAAACAGGTATGGCAGATTAAAATAATAAAGTTTGATTTTGTTTTAATTTTGGGTACTAGTTAAACTGTTTAAATAATACAAAATTGTAAGTTAGGGAAATTATTTATTAAGAGTAAAATTAAATTAAAAAAAAGCTAAAATAGTCAAACAATCCGATTTGACATAGAAATAATCCCCCTAGTGATGTTTATACCAGTTGACATCATGGAATAACAATGCAATAGATCACTAATCATGTACTAATTTAAAAAAAAAACATAACAAATTAACAAATAATGAGATGGGACAAATTTTTATTGGATAATAAAGGAAATAGGTATTTAATCAATACATATGCTGATATTTTTAGTCAACTATTTGGGGATACTTCGTACCAAACCAGGTAAAGAAACGTCATAAGACTCCGAAATACCATGGAAATTTTCCATTGTAAAATGTATAAGGGAAATACTCGAATTAAACCCCATTATTCGAGCTAAAAATATTTATCAGTTTGTCACAGTTATAGCCAAATTATAGGGTTGCTATGAAATTTATGTTCTTGGTATTCTCTATCGACATTTAATTAGTCGACGAACTAAGTATAGAATTTATGTGTTTCTCCAAGCCCGGATTTAGTTGGATCAAGTACTTAACATTGTCAATACTGCGGTGTTCCAGATCGTTGACACTGCCCTAATTTCTATTACATATTCATCCGTTCAGTCTAAGTTTGGAAATACAAAGGGTACGGCACGACTGTCGAATGACGAATATCAACATATTTTGGTAATATTCTTAAATAAAATAAAATAAAATTATGAAAGATATACTAGTTTCTTAGAAAAATAACGCAGTTTTAAAGAATATTTCTATTTTTTTAAAATAATATTAGGTAAAAGCCTGCCTTGTCTACGAATACATTCTCGCAAACGATCTTGAAAATTTCGCATTACTGAATCTAAAATTTCCCCACTAATTGCCCTTACTTCCGTATAATTTCAATTTTTAGTTCTTCAAAAGTTACTAAATAGGCGTCCTTGGGGTCCATTTAATGTTGCCACGTCGAGAAATGACACGTTCATGGAACATTTGTGTGGTGTTGCCCCATTATTTTGAAACTACTGGGCTGGATTCCTGTGCATTTTTAGCCTGAGAATTTCGCCAGGTTCTCGAGTTTTGCGGAGACATCGATTTGAATTTGCAGATACAGTCCGTCCATTTTCTTCAGAGAATATGACTTCAAAAGCAGCCAGACTGCACTAAACAGTAACCTTTTCTCAATGATGTGCTAGTTCATGAATCTGTTCAGAAGACGAGTATCGGTAGTTCTGCTTATTGACTTTTTAAATTACCCAATAGGTAAACCAGGATTTTCGTTTAACTTATCCGAACAGTGAATGCACAATTCTAATAGTACTGGAAAATCAGTTGGAAAAAGTTGCTATAAGATTTGGATTTTATAGGAATGCATGCCAAATCTCCCTGACGAATCCGTCTTAAACTTTAGGTTGAAAGCGCCTGAGACGGTTTGATTTCAAAGCATTTTGGATTTCTTTTCTACGGCTAAACGAACTCTTTCAATATTTTCAGGTGCGCCTACAGTTTTCGTTAAACAAGGTAAATTTGAAGATACACTACCATTATTATTAAAAAGTTTGTAGGAGTTTAAAATTGTATTTCTTGAAGGAATTCATCCTTGTCTGGGAAATTAAACAAGAAATCTTCTTTAAACTTGTGTTATGGATTCAGATTTAATGTGTTATACAAAATACACGATGCTCTACGGTTCATTTATTAATTTTTTCCTCTAATTAATAACCTTCGAATAACAAGTAAACCAACAATACTTCAGTAAACTGACCACCTTTCAGCAATGAACTTTATGTTTAATGCCGTTTTCGTAGAAATAAAGCAAACCATGACCTGCTGTATTATTATCGTCGCACTGCCTGTTAAAATTTATAGAAGTAAGTATATAGTGACATATTAAAAGTCGTTAGTTAAATAAGGTATTAGTTAAAGTTGTCAAAATTACAACTGAACGCACCCGAAACACCAGTTATGGTTTTTACAACTTTTTATAAGTGCAGGTGATTGGATATCACAATTATTTATATATAGGTAAATAAATAAAAAATAGCACCTTTATTTATTTGGGATTCTTAATTGTTAGTTAAAATTATGACTATATATCTAAAGAATGGATAAAAAAATATATTTCAAGAACCAAATAGTATTTAAAAACAGTATATTCAGCTAATTAATGCTTATCTATCAACTATTATAACGACTATAAAATATAAATATTTAAGTAAAATAAAATTGAAATTCGAAATGACATACACATTTTGAACCCTGAAATCATTTCACGTATTGCCGGCAAACAACGTAATAGTTAAATTCTTACAGTGTTTGACTGATTATTTCAGTCATTTCCCGTAATGACTGAATTATTCCAGCGCATCGCTGTAACTAACTACTTTCGGTTACGCTCTTAACTTGTTTTAGTTATATTTTTATTGTGCTATATTTTATATTTATTATTACCATTTGTTTAAAGTATTTTATATGAAAATAAACATGTAACAGCATGTCTAACCTAAGCTAACAAAACCTATCATTATGTTATTATTATATACATAGAATCTTCAAGACGTACCCTTACCCAATTTAACCAAACTTCACTTAACATTATGTTACTGTGTTAATAATATGTTTTAATTAAAGCCTCAACTTCCAGCATATCCAATTTCCCATGAATAATTAGAGCAACGAGATAACTTTCGATATATTCTTATTTCTAATATTAAAATTAAGAAATTTGCCTTATAGTAATGCAATAAAAACACTGTCTTAAGTTCAATGATCGACTAAAATAAGGAAAGAGGGTATTTAAAGAGATTCAGGTTTTTAAGCATTCCGCTAGAAATGTGCAGTCATTACATGGAATGCTGAAATCGCCAGTCAAATGCTGTAACAATTCAGTAGTTATATTGTTTGACAGCACTACTTGAAATGTTTGACGCCGGCATATATATTACATGACAGAGTTCAGTTTTTTTCCTTAATTTATGAACCTATGTTCTAAACAGTAAGCTTGTCAATATAAACTTCTGAATAACAATTACATACTTAATTAATTAATGCCATCAGTTGCCGAGTAAGTATTTAAGTATAGTATTATTTACTTTTAATATAAAAAATAAATTTACTTATAATTTACGTGTTAGGATACAATTGTGAGAAGTAGAGTGGTAATTTATGCTACAAAGGATTTAAAATGTTGAAGATTTGTTAGGATAAAGCTCCTAGAAGCTTTTTTAAAATTTCCTTAAGGTCCTCAGCCCTCTAATTTCAAGTGCAAGTAGATCATAAAGTGTAATTTCTAAAAAATAAATTTAATTTATATATATATATATATATATATATATATATATATATATACTATATTACTCTTTCCCAATTTAAGTGACGTCAAGTTAGAGAAAGTATTTCTATTGGCCTGAAAATTCGAAAATTGCTGGATGATGCTCATGTTATAGAAAAGCTCACCAGAACTTGGAACTCATTTCTAAGTGTAGGGAGGGGATTTTTAGGTAACAAGATCGATGGAAACTATAAACAGCTAATTAATAAACTTTTGGAGCCTACCAACCGCTTGGTTGCTCGATGTCATTAAAAATGTACTATCTCCATTCACTTTTTTTTCTTGGATGCATTCATTTATGAGCAAGGTGAGGTTCCATCACGATATTGGGTATCAAGAACGTGAGAGCCATGATTGGCTGCTTTCTGAAGACAGAAGATGCGACCCGTCATAAAAGGAAAAAAATAAATTAAGTGTGTTTCTTTCTTAGGTGCTAACCCAATATAAATTATAAATATAATCGATATATAAAGATAATAAGCTAGTAAAATTATTTTTGGAATAAACATTAATTGGCACCGTTCAGAATAGGCTTTGTTTAATGTAAAAAGGAAATCTTATGTGTTACGAATTTTTTCTGGTCATTTTCCGTATTTAGACTTCATTCTACTGGAATAAGCTATTCAGCTTTATGTTACAAAAAAAATTTGACAAATTGTATTTTCCTGTCGTAGTTTTTATAGTTTTTTTTTATTAATTTACTTTTCATTTCAACACGACATACAATTTACAATTTTTTTTAAGCAGTTTGTTCAGTACTAAAAGTTGATGCTATAAGAAAGACTATATAAAACTCAATCAAGTATGTGCAATTCGTTGTGTCCCAAATCGATCTATTTAGATTTTACTCTCAAATTATCAAATTGTCAATAGCGCGACAACAATTGATATTTGATAAGGGTATGCTACATATAATGTGTTTAGAATATTGCGCAAATATGTAACAAAATAGGACATTCCTTCTTAAGATAAATTACCAGGCACTGTATTAACATAAAATGCATTTTTAATACCATAAATTTATGTCGCCTGGCTTATTTCTGCAGGAATCAGCATAAAATACCTACATAATTTTACATTATTTATGGTATGAGGCTCATATTTCAGCAAACGAATCTCCATTATCATAAATCTTGGACCGTGACCCTTTCCAAATTGAACCGATCAATTTGAGCTTAAAGTAGGTGTCGCTTTGTCACAATAACTACAGAACGATCACAGGAAATGTGTGTTCTTGTTTCACTTAGCCGATGAACTAACTTTAGAATTTATGCATTTCTCCAAACTTGGCATTTAGTTAGTTATATCCGCTTAACTTTATATATATATATTCTAAATTGTTTACTAAAGACAGCAAATTACATTTTAGTTTTAAATTTTACCGTCGCGGCGTCGGTTTGCAAGGAATCTTAGAATTCGTGTGACGTTGGTGTAAATCCATATCAATGCTCGAAATTAAAGCCAGGGATCAACGGAGTAATCCAAGGCAGGCTTGTGCATTTCAGAATTTAACTCTTCACCGGTCGTAGTATTAGCCAGCGTATTAGTTGTTTCTGTGATTCAGTTTTTTTGCACTTGGTTTATACGGGATTCTTTCAAAATAACCAATTCAATCACCGTCGCAGATCTTTGAGCTAAGAGTTCTGACGACTTCCAATTGATCTTTTTTTCGGAGATTTTACCCCCGATGATCAGTGTATTTTATATTTTTTGCCTTTTATTATATGACCCAGATATTGTATATTTCTTTTCTTTATTATGTAGAGTATATTAAAGGCTTCGATATTTATTGCTCTCTGTAGCCGTGATATCTTTAATCAAATGCTTCGATTAAAGATATCACGCTTTTTACTTTTTTTCGGAGATTTTAACCCCGATGATCAGTGTGAGTATTTTATATTTTTGGCCTTTTATTATATGACCCAGATATTGTATCTTTCTTTTCTTTATTGTGTAGAGTGTATTAAAGGCTTCGATATTTATTGCGCTCTGTAGCCGTGATATCTTTAATCGAATGCTTCGATTCTTTTTTCAACTGATCCCGCCTAAGACCCGATCCCGCCTAACAACCGATCTAATGCCAACCGTTTGTTTCAATGCCAAAGAGTTTATATTATAAGTTTTATTTGTATTATATTTTTTAAACCTGGAAATACCAATGTTCAATGAAATCGAATCGATAACACTCTTAGTCTATTTTCTGTTGAATCCATA
Source organism: Kuschelorhynchus macadamiae (assembly GCA_030620095.1). Taxonomy (NCBI): domain Eukaryota; kingdom Metazoa; phylum Arthropoda; class Insecta; order Coleoptera; family Curculionidae; genus Kuschelorhynchus; species Kuschelorhynchus macadamiae. The sequence goes on along the minus strand of JAUTXW010004146.1, from coordinate 211,970 downwards.
CAAATGCCAAAATACGTTCGCCATGTTGCTGCTATTTTGAATTTTGAAATGTTGCCTACAAATTCATCGTTTGCACTTTTAACTACCTTCCCCTTATATAAACGATATTCCGGCAAATCTGCATCTATGTTGGAGCTTCCATTTTGGTATTCAAATTTTGAATACAAATTTTTAACTTGCACTCTTGCCTATTTCGGTCACAAGAATATGCACAAAAGTCTGTGTACGTTTGACACATTTGAATTATCGGTTACGAGCGATTTTGTGAGTAAGTGAAAAGTCTATTCCAAGATTTTAACCAATCAAGCAAAGAAAGCAGTGAAGCTAATAAAAACTTCATGAAAAGCACCCATCAGTGCTTTCCATAATTTCATTACTACGTTGAAGTAGTCAAAAATATGCTTATACGTTTAGTTTGTCACAGTAGTCCTCCCAGATTTTCTCATTGCTCAACAAAAGTTCTCTTTGTTTTGAAGAACTGCAGGAGTGTGAGGAGTTGCGCTTCTTGCAGAGTTGGAAAGAACTGGGTTTTATATAAATAAATCCAGCCCACTGGTTTCTTTTTAGATTTTAGATAAGGGTTTTTGTGTTTTTTCTTTGTTTTTATTGGCCGCTATTTTTTCCGTCTTACCAGTTTATCTCATATCACTTTTAATTTTTGTGTAATATTTGCAGTCAATTGAATGATATTTTTTAAATATTTTATTTGGCCGCCATCATTAATTTGTCCCACAATTTAACTACTTTACCTCCATATCACACTTAAGGCTTGCACAAAAATAATTTAATAAGTACTTTTTCAGGCTAATTTTTGAAATAATTTATTATTATTATTATAGGTACTTTATTAGTAATAATTTGTTTAACATTTCACTTGGCCGCCATTTTGTTTCGCCACATCGGATTTTTACTAAAGTATTATGAGTTCATCCCCCTACTGGCCATTAATTTTTGACCAAATTATGAAGTCAATCGGATACGTAGTTTTTTAACTATGCCGCGAACAGACCGATAGATAGACCGACGGAATTGAGAAACCATGTTTTTCTGGCATCTAGGGAGCCTAGAACGTGAAGAAGACCTACAACAACTTTTTTACAAAAGAAAAAAATTCAGTTTTTTCTATAGTGTTTGCAGCACAAACTTTTGCAAGATTAAGACATAATTTTTTTCCCAGTCATGAAAATAACCAAAAGTAGTGAAAAAGAATTTTTCTTTTCGAAAAATATTGTGGCGTAACTAAATAAGAAAAAAACTTAATATATCAACTTTTTTGTTTATATGTAGTAAAAGATGACAAAAAATTAACTAGTGTCTTTTAGTGTAAATTTATTTCACAATTTACACTACTATGAAAAATCTATAGTCAATGTATTAACTACCGATTGTTGCTTTTCTGTTATCTTTTGGTTTATCATTTCAGTTTGTTATAAAAGATGTTGTGCTTTAAATCTTCTGAAGATCGATTAAATAGGGCAAAAATAAAAACGAAATAACTGTGTAAAATTTATGTTTTAAGTAACGTAAAATTTACATATTTAAAATTACTAACTTTCCTTTTCTAACAAATACGGTTTGATTCGGATAATTAATTTAGTCGAAAGCTGCTATTAATCTAAACAATGGGAGTGGTCCGAGTATCACCCAATCTATTATAAACTAATTTATTACACGCCCACAAAATCGCAGAAATTATTTTGAGCCACAAACATTTCACTGTAATTAATATAGATCTGAGTGAACAATAGTAATGCCACAGATATTTTGGGTCGAGAGGTATGCGGGGTAGTACAACTGACATAAAGTTTCTAATCTAGTCTTTATTTATTGTCCAGAGACTGATTCTAAATCCTGGGTCGCGAATCAAATTTATGTCGGTACAGGATTTTGTTAGATTGAACGCTGAAACAGACAGGAAATTAAAAAAGTAAAACTTTATTAAAAAGAAAACAATTTTAAATTAATTTTTATTTTTAAATGCCCTATAACATTTTGTTTCAAATTAATTTACTGGCTAGTAATTAAAAAATTATCGTACCTATAAAAACACATAGTCCGCGTGAAAGACATTAGAATGCTGAGTTATTTTTATTTTTTTTTCTGTTTTATTGCTTGTTTAAAAAGTAAAAAGAAATAAATCTACTTTGCATTTTTAAAGGAAAGTAAGTAAAAGGAAAGTATCGTAATCGTGAAAAAATCACCTACCGACATTTGTTTAGACCTTTATGTTTTAGGGTCCTTAGATGCCGAGAAACATGTTTTCTCAATTCCTTCGGTCTGTCTGTTCTCCGCATAGCAAAAAAACTATTTACCCGATTGACTTCAAATTTTGGTCAAAAATTAAAGGTCATAACCTGGAAACATTTTGGTAAAAATCCAATATGGCGACGAAACAAAATGGCGGCCTACTGAAATTTAAAAAAATTATTAGCAAAAAACTACTCGTCCAAATTTTACACAAAAATCAAGTATTGTATAGGAATCAACTGGTAACATTTTTGTCTGAATCTAAGAAGGCGAAACAAAATGGCGGCTTAATAAAATATTTAAAAATTCAACCTGAAAAACTACTTTACTTATGGATTAATTTCAAATTTTGTGCCATAACTAATTCTGGTATAGAGATAAACTGGTAAAATTGTGGTACAAATACAGGATGGTGGAACAAAATGGCTGCAAATTAAAAAGTTTTTAATCGTGAAAAAATCATTAGGTTTTACTTATTAACGTTTTAACGTCCCTAGATGCCAACAAATATACGTTTTATCAATTCCTTCTGTCTGTCGGTCTATCTGCCGGTCTGACAGTTTGTAGTATAGCTTCAGAACTACTTGTGGTACAGTGTATTTAAAGTCAATTGAGACAATATAAAAACTGAATATCCGTCAACAGTCTGCGATTTCTTTGTGAAGCATGGGCGGCGTGATAGAAATTTAAACTTGCTTTTGTAAACCGATTAACTGAAAAAAAAAAATTATTTGATATACGTGGTGTAGTAAATTGAGCGTACCCCAAATTTTCCGCTGTCTCAATTTACTTTAGAAACACTTTAACAATCTAGTATGGCGGAACAAGATGGCGATCTAGCAAAACGTTATACAATTATTACAAAAACTTATTATCAAATTTTGCACAAAAATCAAGTTTCATGGGAATAAACTGTTAACGTTATGATATGAATAAAAGACAGCTAAACAAAATTTTGCGCAAACATTAACTGTGATATAGAGATAAACTCGCAAAGTTGCAGTACGGACTCAAGATGAGGAAACAAAATGGCGACCAAATAAAATATTTAAAAACAATCAACGTAAAAAAATCGTCTTATTCATTTGATTTTAGGTTTTGCAGAAAAATTAAATGTGATATAGGGATAAACTGGTACGAATTCAACACGATGGTGTGTGTCAATGTAATAACTACTTATTCAATTTATTTTAAACTGTACCCAAAAATCATGTGTGGCATAGGTAGAAACGGGTAAAATATTGGTAGGAATCGAATATGCTGGAACAAAACGTCCAATATAAATGTTTGTATGTACGGAACTAAATTGGGTCACACTTCACTATTCCTAATAAAAGGAAATATCATAACGAGGAATTGGTTAAAGGAATTTTATCGATTTTTATTTATTTTATTTACTATTTTTTTTGTGTTTTTATCGTTATCATTTGGTCATCTAACTCTGTGCTGTAGTAACATTTCAACTTAACACCCATTTTATTAGCCTTTGTATCAATAATAATTTATTTAGAGGAGTCACCAGATCTTAAAATTTTAGAGCAACAGATAGTTCTAATATTTTATTGCATAAATTTGCTTATATGAATAACTTAAGAAGGCAGCCGCTTTTGGTTTGGCCGAATTATCAATATTTGGATTTCCATAAATGCATAGAAAAGCATCTTAAATACGCTTAACAGCAAAAAAAGATGATTTTAACGATATTCAGAAGTTTGATTAAAATATTTTGGTAATTAAATATAATAAAGATTTATAAAACGATATTTACTTATACAATATTACCCCTTGCTTAGTAGGTGAAGAATTGAAGAGTACTAGGCTCAGTAGCTTAATGTGAACAAGTATATACGTTCACAGCTTTTCAAACGACCTGCACCAAAGTTTCAAAGGGTTACCACCTCAGCAAATAAGACCTAGTGTAAATACAGCCCATGTAAGTGGCGATATAGTCAGAAGAGACTCCATAAACATAATTTAACTCCATACCAAATAGCTGCTTGATCGGTATTAACAGTAGAACACAGGTGAGAAAAACATCAGTTCGACCAAGATCATATAATCTGGATGGAAAGTGACTGTTCCAGAGTTTTATCTTTTGATGACTCCAGGCTTGCTCACTATTCAATGTATAGAATATTGAGACCTGAAAGAGATCGATATGCTCAAAGCAATATACTTTCCAGAGTGGGAGTCAGTTACGGCATGTCTTTAAAAAAATAGACCAATTTGTATTTTATTCGGGAACAGGTAGCTGGATACTCACACTGAGTTTTGAAACCTCACACCATGTCCTTCTAATTCAATTTTAATGAACCTAGTTTTTTATACGAGCGAATTGAGGTAGGAATTGAAAAGCTATAAGAAGTCTGGATTTGAATTGCATACAATATATATGAGAAAACTTCTAAAATGTCTCGATAGATTTTGAACAACTGGAGTGCTCTACTTCACGTATAGGAGCCATAACAAAATGACATTACGACCGTTATCAGTACGTAAGGGAGTTATCAACATAATTATGCAAGTGGTGACATAAAAACTACTGAAACAATTTTTTTTTTATTTATTTTAATAAACCTACTTAGCTTTTCATTGCTTAGTTTCAACGTCTATAAAAATTAGTTTTAGTAGCATTATATACAATACACACTAAGATTAATGTATATAACTCGCTAGCGTTAAATATACAACTTTTTCTATTTTTTTATGCAGTGATATTCTTAGAAAAATACAATCTTTGAAGACAGACAGATATTTTTGAATAAAATACTGATTATATAACTTTTAATATAACCCAAGAGGGCAGTAACATTATATATGATTACCCTGTACAGGGTACTCCATCTCTGAACAAATCTTATATCTTCCTTATTCGTAGAGATAAGAAAAAAAATTAAATACGATACTTCTGGAGATTTTTGTGATGTTTTTATAAATTTTATTAGAGAACAACTGACTATCGAATTAAAAAAATATGAGACACAAAATTAATCAAGATCGTCAACTGAAACGCAACACCCTATATTTTATTACATTTTTGAATTAAATGAAAATTATTACAAACTTGACTATCTCTAATTGTTTTTGAGATATTCATGTTCGAAAACTGACTGTTTCGAACTTCTAGAGGATGTAAAGTCTAAACGGTTCGACATAGTAAAACATTTCGCACATTCGTCTTTTATGGGCGTCACTCTTAAATTCAATATGAAAAGCAGAGAAACTTTCCTAGCAGAAAGAAAATCAGAAAACAAGATGGGAATGTATTATTCGTTTTGCTCTAGGTCGAACCGTTTAGATTTTAAGTCTCCAAAAGTTCGGAATAGTCAATTTTCAAACCTGAAAATCTGGGAAACAATTAGAGTTAGGCATAGTGTATGTTAATTAAGAGCATTTTTCGAGGACATTGAGATAATAAAATAATAATTCTATTCATGGACTTTGGAAATAATAATATCTCTTACACAATACATACATTAGACGATATAACTGCATAGACTCAAACGGGAAACCACATACATTCCCTGATATAATGGTCTAGTGCAGTGCAGCTTGATTAAAAAGATAGGTTTCAACTCATGCACTGTTCACAGTCAACACATGAGTTGGGTACGGCACTCAAAGAAAAAGAAAATAAATCAAAATAGTCTATAATTAACAAAATATAAATACTTACTGAAATTATTACCACATAAATAACTGAAATATAATTGCGGATTTTCAATAATTCAAGAAGATAATTTATTTGAAATCTAATTACACTGGCATTAACCAAATACCGCACAATTTCCATTCGATAAACCGAAAAAGTCCTCAACAACGAAACTTGACGAGACACGGTATTTATAGGATTTCAATTTGTTGAAAACGTATGGTTTCTATGCAAATTGTTTAGAGCGTTTCTGTTGTAATGCAAATGTGGTGCCATTTTCCAAGCGAGGTTAATTGTGCACAACGTAACGGGGCCAATTTTGTACAATAGAAGGAAATCTTGGAAATTTCTCAGTGGCAATATTATAGAAACTTAATGGAGAATATTTGGAGTAATTCAGGAAATACATAATTTAAGTTTGAAACTGCTAGGATATTACTGGTATAATGATGCTTATCTATAACGAATGCATGATGAAATCGGGTAGCTTTACCAAAGATACAACATAGCATATTTTTTGGTTTTGTCTTTATCAAAAATCAGTAGCATATTTAAACAACTTTATAAACACTTTCCAATAGTTGTAAATATGCTTATTAAAACATCATAGAACTTTATAACAGCAATTGTAAATTAACCAATTCTTGCCTAGAAGTCGACGCAAATATGCAATAAAAGTAAACTGGCAGCGTCATAAAAATTCCATTTTTAAGTACGTACTTTTTTTTGTTTAGGGGTCACCCCAATATATTTTTCTAGTTTTATATCTGCCACCTTATTCTTTTCATCTGTATTCGCGAATACAAGTTATGTGAAAATTTTCTTCTGAAATCTATTTTCTCACTCCTTTTTGTACATTCTGTATTAAGTACTCTTTTGAGTGAACAAGGCATATTAGGTAAACCAAAGGCACTTTGAAAAGCTACATGCTTCACTCATCCAAAGAAAGCAAGTCATCTTGTGGTCAATTTTGTATTAAATTTTTTAAAATAATTTATTGCTCAACACAACTTTCTACAAATATCCTGCGCTAACGAAACTGCAAACTGGTCCTTCGAACCGGGTCATTGAGTAATTTGGGTAGCTCAATATGTTTTGCAAAGAATTGTGAACTATATTAAATTATCTGTTGGGTGTTGGCAATCAAAAAATTAGATTTTAATAAACATATCAACCATTAAATGACATATTTTCTTTTCATTAAAGTTCAAGCTGACCCTTAAGGTGTACATCGAATTTCCCTAGCGGTTTTTATTCATACAAAAACAGACTTACATTATACAACATACCCAAATTAGACCTAGAAAATAGATTTCATAAGAAAATCGTAAAGTTGACGGGGTGTTATTTAAAGCAATTAAGTGGTACATATGCGAAATGTACCTTTTATTGGAAACCTCTTAGAACATCCTTATTTTAAACAAAATATGTATGATAAAGATGTATAATAAAGACATCCACTGAATAAGCGAAAATATATTTGCATTGCCCCATTACATACACCATAATTAAAATCAAAAAAGGAAAATATATAATCGAATACGTCTTGTATCTGGACAAAAAAATTGTAAATACTTAAATTAGTTTTATTTTAGTCTATCACTAGCAACGGTTATAATTTACCATTAAGTTCCAATTACCGGAATAGTATTTTTAGTAAATTATGTCGGCTTAATATTAAGAAAGCCTATATTCTAAAATTTAAATTTAACTATACAAATAAAGTTCAAGTCAAAACCCTTTATTGCTTTTCAGGAGAAATCCTATTAGATAGATTTATTCAAATGATATTAAAAAAAAAATCGAGATATAATGAGCGTCACTCTCCCTTACTACAGAATACAGGCAGAAAGTAAAACAAGTTATGAATACACGAAAAAGGATGAAAATGTGGAATTAAATTTAATTCTCAGTTTTAAATAAAATTTTATGACTTTCGAAATAAAAACGAAACTAATAAAAACTATTTCCGTGTCTTCTCGTTTTAAGTCTCCAATTAACTAGTTCAGGAAAAGAGTTTCGTTTCAAAAGTGTTTTTATTACCTTGTCTTAGCGGTAGTAAAAGGATCCTCTTGTTTGCCTAGAAAAATTATATAGCATTTTATAAGAGCATCCGGAAATATGTAATATAATTCCAAACAAGACAGTAAAATCCCCCTAGAATTGTGCTTGCAACAACTCGTAACAAGATGTTTTAGGTTTTATTTCTTAGAAGACACTTCACATATTTTATTATGGTCTTCCAGTGGCGAATTAAATATAAATTTTGGGTACAACCAAAATATTATTTATCACGGACTGGACTATTTCCTTGATAGTCATTAATATACTGTTTTTTTTTGTATTTTTTTGATTAATCGTTACTCAAAATTAGCCAAAATAACACGTATTCGGTATTTTGTGATATTTTAGAGACTTTTTGTCTTAAATTACACAGGTTGCTAACGTGCTAGAAACACTAAATACATATTCTTTACGGAAAATAAAAACAAATTGGTCGAGAAACGCAATTTAAACTGCATATTATGTTAGATAAAACCACGAATTTTCCTCAACAGCATATTAAAAGGGCAATGAGCGAGACAAAGATTTCCTAAGCCCCGCAACTCGGTTGTTTATGCTTTAAGCTTCAATGCAAATATGTATGATCTAATACAGCCTTGAATAGAAGTATTTTATCAGTTTGTTTTTAAACTGTGAAATATTTATAATGAACCGCAAAAGTATAACAGCGATATCAGATTTGACGTCTAGTCAGGAACGCCGCGCTATAAGGTTAGCATATTTGGCAGGATCAACAATGGTTATGATACTGGTGGGTTAGAATATAATGTCCCATTTTGGGTACTTTTGCGGGGTACCTCCGTTATTTTTATACATAGAAAGTTGAGGTTTTGGAGACAGTGTGCTACTTTTTCGTAAAACTAAAGATGCCGTTAACAAAATTTTCATAGCCCTTTTAGTTTTTAAGATACAGGGCTAAATTGAAAATGTTGCATTTTCAGGCACCCCTCGTATCTCAATCAGATAACTTATCGAAAATGTGAAAATTGTTTCTTATATAACTTTCCCGTAGAACTCAATTCCGCCTTCGGAATTAGTATACAGGGTCAGGTCAAAAAGTTATCGGACCCTACTTTATTTTTTTAATGGTTTATAGACTATAAAATTTGTCTTTTTTTACCTTTTCAAAAATGTATAATAGTATGCACTTTTTCTCAGAAACACGCCAATAAATGACAATTTCCTGAAATTAAACGCATAATATAATAGTAGGCTGTTGCTATTGTTTATGACAACAAACAAAAATAAATCTCATCCGTTTTTGGATCGACTTTTGGTTTATAAAGCAGTTTATGAACGTTCTCTTGGTATTTTTATTTAATTGATGTTTAAGAATTTCTTCGAATAACGGCAGCGTATGAAAATTATTAAAAATATGATATGCAGGTATGTTTTATAGAGCAATGAAAATTCTGCAGAAGCCTAGGAATTATATTTCCAAAGGTAAGTAAGCTATTATGGGGATAAAGATCTGTATTATCATTATAAGTTTTTGCTTGTTAGATATCCAGAAAAAAGGCAACCGTTTTTTGAGATATTTGCTGGTTTAAAAGCAAATTTTGTTCACCCGCGTCCTAAAACATACAACAAAAAGAACAGTGAAAGAAAAGAGATAGGTGTTTTGGGATATATAGAAACAACACATCTGTCCTCATGTATCATCCATACAAATTTCATATAGTGCAACATTCGCATCCTGGCGATGCCGAGCGCCTGGCAATGTTTTGCCTGTGGTATTTGCAACAAATCGATGCTAACGATTTATAATGCTGTTGCTTTTTTTCAAGTGCGGGAATTTTAAATCGTTACAATACCAGGAACTGGCACAGTGAAAAATCAGCATTTAATGTTTGAAAGCGCACAACAAGGTCGCTTTGAAGTTGGGGTTTTATTTTGGGCAGACATATAGTATATACCTAGAAATCCTTGAGGAAGTTATTCCAGAACTGCTCGAAAATATTCCATTGCTAAACATGCTGTTTACCTACAGCAAGATGGTGCCTCAAGTCACATGTCTAGGCTCTTAAGGGAATTTCTTGATAATAACTTTCCTCAAAGATGGATAGGTACCAACGGACCTGTTAGATGGCCTCCACGATCTCCAGATCTTTCAATTTTAGATTAGTTTTTTGTATACAAAATGAAGTATATAAAATACGATATGACGGCATAGCAGAACTTCGAGAGCCAATTCATTTAGCCTTTCAAAATCTCCGTGTATAATGTAGTATACACCCGACGAAGCTACAGTGTTAGCGAAAAGCGTCGTGTAAAAATTCATTCTACATAGTTTTTTTATTAATATATTAGTATTTAATTTCGTGTAATGGAATTTACAGTAACAGCCACTAACGGTCAATACAGTATAGATACTTACCTACTTTTTTTAACTTGTCTTCAGGTCCAAAACACAAGACAGTGTTCAGCTGTGTAACCAGCATGATGAAATCCAGTCTAATTAAGATATTTGACCATATTTTCTCAATTTTTTGCTATATTTTCAGTATATTTAATAGAATTTTAGTAGATTAAAATTATTTGGTAATCAAATATTTCTGAAACTAGCAATTCCGATTCAATAGCGATTTCGATATAATAATAGAGTTTTGAAATTACATGCACGGTCTTCCACGTTTTCGCCTATTTCCATTCCATTAATATCCATAAACATAAATATATTATAATATAAACTATTATGAGTTCGTTCTATTTAAAGACGAGTTGAATTATTTATTTCTGAAGCTTCCCACCGGCCACTCGTTCATGAATTTAAAGTTTTAGTACTTTTTTTAGCATATCGTCATCAACTTTTTTAGTCCGTTTGATAAACAAACTTTAAATATAAAGTTTACAAACATGCTGCGTGTAACGGTATTGCATTGCGGTCACATATTATTGAAGTTTCAATTATGTATAACCAGGTTGTGGAAGAAAAATTGTTTGGACAAATAAAAGTGCCTATTATTCCTAACAGTGAGTAATAACTTATTACTCACGGACTACAAGCAATCCCGTTACTTAAATTTTATTACACACGCTCGCTTTGACCAATCACAATAAAAGGTGGGAGGGTGCTTATTTTTGAGTGCAAGAAGTACTAGCACAACTGGTTCTGGAGTCCACCATCGATATGTGTATTTATCCCTGCGCATCTGATAAACTGACATTTGGTCGATTATGATATTTTGATACCGCTCTAGTATTGGAGGGGAAAGAAATATGGACCCATCGCTGAATGTCTGATATTAAGGTTATTGGTTCATTTAAATGCAAATTCAATATCAGCCGCGGAATCATAACCGAAGTTTTAACAGAGGGAATTTGTATAAAATGGGATCTACCATGACTCACTTTTGCGCCAAAAAGCTGTCGGGAATCTACATTTAACTTACCAGACACGCAGGTCTGTCGGTTCACGAGATAAAAGTAATTGAATGCCGTAAAATGAGTCTAAACATAGGTGAAAAAAAAACTGGTAGTTACAAAACCGGTGCTCAAGACAACATTTGTTAGGTAGTTGTGTAAGGGTTTTACAAGTTTCATAAAGCACTCAACAGTTACCCGCGCAAGAAAAAAGTTGGAAAAAAAAAATCTGCTGCAGGGTGTTTCAATACTTGAACAAATTTGTAAAATTTTACTTGAAAATTTTAACATCAAATTCTTATTTCTTGGTACCTCTTTTTATTTTCTAGGGTCATTCCTCGAGGAGTCTTGCCGATTATCAAGTTTTTTGATTTCTCTGAAAAGATTTTTGTTGCAAAGTGGTTAATTTTAACATTATCTTTGAATCAGAATAATTCTTAAGAAAGTATTACAAAATTTCATCTGTTTATTATTTCTTTTTTATATTGGTGTTAATTGTTTAAACTTAAATGCATATTATGCCCCTGTGGTATTAAATTGCTCTATTTGACTATATACAAATTATCTATTTGACTATATCCTTCCCATAAAAAATTAGTATTTCTTAAAAATGTATTTAAATGCCATGTTTAGTTACAGATGTTTAGTGGAAAATATTATTTTTCCTAGGCTACTTGAAAGTATATTAATCGTTTTTGTTAAATCACTGCACTCTACATTGTAAAATGAAAACCAAATTTCCCATAATTATTTTAATCGGCATTTCAGATAAATTAAAACTGAATAAGTTAACCCGTCTTCACTGGGGCTCGAACCCAGAATTTCTTATTATTGCAGGCAAGCGCTCTGACGTTCTGGATTCGAGTCCCAGCGAAGATGAGTTAACTTTTTTAATTTTAATTTGTCAGAAAAGCCGTTTGAAATAATTATAGGAAGTTTATAATAAAAATACTTACATTAAATAGCAACAACAATGTAAAAATCAAATAAGACATAGCTTTGCATGTCAAAAGCACATAAATGTCATATGGTGGTACTTAGAATGTCACAGCAAACCAAAATATGCAAACATATATAGGGTGTCTTATTAAAAAATCAAAAGTTAGTATTTTATATTATATTTTTCACGTTATTACTATGTTCTGTTTAACGAACATCTTGACGCTAGAGTGAGTTGTTTTCATCATTTTTTCGTCTAAGCAAGATTTATTCACGCTGCAACTAGACTCCGCCTCTGATACTGTGGATTTGGCTTTTTAATAATCCGTATTACTTAAAATCTAGAATATCAGACACGCAGCAATGAGTCAAGTCATACACTCCATTTCTTACAACTTCCTCCCTCTATCGTTATAACACTGACTGGACTATGGGCGCATAAGTCTAGGAGCGGTATCAGAATGTCATAAATAACCATGTGTCAGTTCAACAGACACACAGCGATTAATGCAAAATCCTGGTCGTGGGTTCCAGGACTAAACGGCGACAGTCTCGTCTGTGGTTTTCTTAAAAACATCTGACTTATATCGATCGTAATATGAATATTTTCATGAATAATAAATATTAGAGAGCAAAAATTAGACAGTTTTTAAGGTCGAAACTAGTACTTTCTATATTTTCTCTTCTTTCTACAGATATCGACTTTATCAAAAATATTAAGTATGCCATGACCGTCATTTAAAAGAGAAGACATCATTGTTGTCATTTTTATGTTGTAAATTCAACATTGGTATTTTGATGTTGTTATCGATTTATATTTTCTTTAAAGATTTTTTGTGTGCAAGAATGAGTTTAAGTAAGAATTTAAGTGATGATGAAGACTTAACTGGCACCGCGACGGATATTATATAACCAACAAAAACTTGCGAGATCGAATTTTTACCTATAAAATCCAGAAAAGTATTAAATCTTTTTCATTCAGAAATCAAGCTTCTCGTCTATTTTTGAGCACAAGAAGAGAAATATAAACCACCTTTATTACGTACACATTATTTAACGCTTAAAAGTAGTAAACTTAGCCGTTAATAACGGTGTCAAAATTTAATAATTTAAATAATAATTTAGTCTCGGAAAAAGCATAGTATCTTACTTGCGTGTAATAGTTACTACTTATCCGAAGGAATAGCAACGCGAGTGAAGCCGTGTGCAATTCCTTGACTCTCTCATTAAATTAGTTTTCAAGGTAAACCTTATCCATTGCTATAATTGATCTGTGTATTTACTACTTTTCGAATAATTAATTTTATGTTCCGTGTTCTATAAAAGACAGACTGAAATATTAGCATTACGTTGAATAAATTCAACTTTTGCAGATCTCAGAGTTATTGTTATTTACACACTTACACACGAGTTCAGCGCATTACTTAATATACCTGGATTGAATTGAAAGGGCTGCCAAATGTTTGCCAACAAGAAAAGAAAGCGGTTATATTTTAGTATTTTAGTAAACCTTACAGCATACGAAACGGCCCTGAGATTTTATTGTAACTTGTGGCCTTGTGATGACAGTAAAACTGCATTACGTTTGATATTTTCTCATAAAATGTTATGGCACTTCAACCACTCTCAAATGAATCTTAAATTTAATCTCTTCCTTTACTACATAATAAAAATGCTTTTAGGGCAGTGTAATGCATTATGTAACATTATGTCGAAAAATATTATAGATTTTTTAAGTAAATTGTTCTAAAATAAGAAACTGAAATATAAATCAAAATTTTCTTATAGCAGAAATCCTGCATCATGCCAATATTTAAACAAATATATCCGAGTTAAAGCAGGAATACTTAATAAAAGCGCTAACAACTCCTAGAGTTTTACGAGACTAGCCAAAATATTTAGTTATATTCAATTTAAACTACCAGCTACACGAAAAAAAGGCATACACTTTTTATGATTATACAAATGCCTCACGTTTTGAAATTTTTGTTTTACGGAGGTAAGTAAATGTACTTAAAAATAAAGCAAACCACAGAGGTTCATTTTTTTCTCATAAGAAACGAAAACTTTTTCCGGAAGATAAGCTAAGAAATAAAAAGAAGAGGGGAAATTGAAAAAATATGTGTTTTTAGTATAAAAAATTAAATAACTGAGATAAAAGAAGGAACGAAATATTATCCTGGTTATTCAAAGATTGTAAGTAAATATTAATCTAATAGGATCAGTCCGAACACAAAACGAAACAACATTCTTTAAAAACGAGACAGAGAAAATTATTATTAATTGTCTTAGTTTTCGTAACTCTTATTTTCCCACACATTTTGCTACAAACATTCGTAGCTTTTCAGATACTAAAAAAATCAGTTGATTATCTTCGCCATAATTAACTTATAATGAGGTTGATTTTATTGTCCAAACTATATGGAAAGACAAAGTTCATATTATGAGTAGATATAACGATTAATGTGATAATATATGAAAATTTAGATTGGGTATTATATTATGTACCAAATTAAACATTTTATACAAAAAATATTTTTTTTAATTAGTCGTCAAAAAATAAAATAAAAGAGGCAAAGCAGGGCTTTCCAAAGGATGTACAAGTTGCAAAAGGATACAATTTTTCACTATTTTACTTAAAAATGCAAAATATCTGTATCTGTAGAAAGTGGAAAAGGCGGCCATTCAGAGTTTGACTGCTTTCTATTATAATATAGCAATATACCAAAATGAATTTATAAAAATAGTATATTACATAACAAGAGTTGAAAGTCATATATTTTTTTATATATTTATATATTAGATTATTATTATCTATTTAAATAAAGCGCACCACTCTCCTGTGTTTGAACATTGTTGCCATCCCCTGAATTGTTTTCTTCAGGTGCCTTAAGGCACTTCGATGTTTTTTTTTTAAAGAGGACAACACGACGCGTATGCTAAAATCATTTTTAACCAAACTCGTTGCTTGTACACACTGAAAATTTTTGCTAATAAACAAGGTACAGTACCACTTCAGATATTTGGGTAAACTTTAACGCGGAAAATCCATAAGCCTACTACGGATTATAAAAAAATAGTAAGTACATTCTACTTTATAGCCATTAAGAATAATTACTAGTCTAGTTTAAAAATTGTGATAAAAAGTAGTATACAGAAGCTGTATTTCAACACGAACTCCTGTCTACCAATTTTGAAGAAAAAGTGATGTTGTGTCGATTTTCAGTACAGGGTAAGTAAATATATTTAAATAAAGTTACTTATTAGCGTTTAATACAGTGCGTACACACGTCAATGAGAAGTAAAATTTATATTCTATAAACACCCAAATCTAGTATAAGTTATATTAAAAAAAAAACAAAATTCACATTCATATCAATATTAGAAGTCAAATACTCATTCACACTATAAAATGCATTTTTACTTAAAAGCCCCTTAACTCTGACCTTCATTCTATTTAAGGCAAATTCCTTACATTCAACGAAAGCTTGTTAAACAATTTAACAGCCTAAAATTCTACTACATTTTCACACCGTTCAAAAGGAGGACACCCTATCGTTTCTATTCCTAGTGCCGTATGCAATGCCAGTGCAATTCCTTATACGATATAGTTTTTTTAATATACATAATAAACGCCGGGAAAGTCAATATTCCGAGATCAAAATTTTGCAGTCATCTCTGTGCTTTAGACCAACAGGTATTCTTACAACTTTTCTTTGTAATGCAAATACTCTTTCTACATCTACTGCACTTCCCCACACCAAAATATAAAAACTCAGTGGAAAACTTTCTTGTCTGGATACTTACAGATCCTTTTAGGTTGCGAACTTTATTTTTTGGTCCATATAAATCCTTAGAAAATTAATACTGTCAATGTGAAGATTTACATTCCCAGGATCCCTTATAAAGCCCCGCTAAGTCTTACCTTTGTTCATTAATAGCTGAACTGCACTAAACCAGGCTTCTGCTCTTGCCTGCGCTTCGGCAGTCATCGTTAGGACTTCCTGATTCTCCAGAATGATAAATTGTAGTGTCATTAGCAAAAAGTACATACTTTACCACCGCCTCACCCACATATAAAAATAATCCACTACTAATAAGAATTTGTACGTTTTGTACAAAATATTTTTTACCACATTAAGTAAGAAAATATTGCTTAAATCGCACAAACATATTACTTGCATAGTTCGCTATAGCAATAGGTTAATATAAAACAGATTTAATTAAAAAGTTTTATGCAAAAGCTCAATACGTATACAATTATTTCTTTATAGTGGGAATATAGTCACGCAAAAGTTGTTTTCTACTTTAAGTTATTAATTGGTACCACAGATACGTGATAATTATTTTCGAAGCTCCAAGCTGCTCCTCAGCAATAAAACGAGCCAATTCGCTACATTAGCACTTACCTTAACTGTCTTTCAATATGCTCAACGTCAAAAAAATTTGAAGTAATGAAACGTCTTTTGTTGAGGCATAAACAGTCAGAAATTCTAAATAATATTAATATTTGTGACTTGACTGACTTCTATTAAATGCTGTCTGTCTGCTCATTTAATTTACAAATGCTGTATTAAATTTTGAAGAAACGTAGGAAAGCCATTTCAGACATTCAGACAAAAACTGATATCTGAGTAGCGAATAAGAGCTTGCTTAATTAATTCTCAGCTATATTCTTGTAATTTTCTGACTAATATATGTCTTTTTTTTGCTTTTTATCTTCAGAATGTTTTTTAATTGCAAGATGTAATTGCACAGGCAGCTTTAAGTATATTCATTTATGTAAGTAAACATATGTCCGAAAACGCTTGATTTTCAAAATACAATGAGTTATAGTTTTTTGAAAACTGTAGTTTCTTTTTTCTGTATTTCCTACGGGGTAAAAGCTGTTCAAAACATATTTAAATCACTTTTTAAATGCTTAAAGGTTACATTTTGCTAGTAACATAATACTTCCCCGTAAATGCATATACGTCAATGATTTACTCAAGTTTCGGATTATATGCGAAGAATAAAATGTTTGATGTGTTTCGTATTTTTTTTGAAATTATTATTAGATTCTGAATTAAAATTCGATACCAAAAAGATCTTTTAATTCTACGTTCATCCTATATAACCGAAAAAATGTGGTAATATAAAAAAATAAAACAAATTTGGTCTTCATAGGCTATCCTGTATAGTGTGAAAAAAATATATTTAGACACATAAAAATAAAGTAAATGTGACTTATTTCATCGTTTGTTAAAAAGCTAAACGCTTTTGAAATAAAAATTACTTTCGTCTTCACGGGGCTATTTCATCCCTCTAGGATTGCCCTGAAAATGGGAAAAAATTATATGAAACTGATAAAAGAAAATAGGCGGATTTCATTGTTTTTTAAATACAAAATGTTTTCGTTTTCAACACGCTAGGGGTACTCTTTAAACCACTGATTCAGTTAATTTCAAATTTTGCGCAGGAATTAAATGTTATATAGAGATAAACCGGTAAAATTTTGATACGAAAACCGTTGTAAAAACTTATTCAACTGATTTTAAATTTTGCCCAGAAATCAAGTGTAATATATATAAATATATATATATATATATATATATATATATATATATATATATATATATATATATATATATATATATATATATACATAGGTACAGCACTTGATTTTTGGGCAAAATTTAAAATCAACTGAATAAATAGTTTTTTCAAACTTATTTCTTAAACATTTTATTACGAAGCCATTTTGTTTCACTCTCTTGGATTATAACCAAAACTTTTCCAGTTCATTCCCGTATAACACATTTTTAAGCAAAATTTGAGGTAATTTAATTAAGTAGTTTTTAGTAATATTTTTTTAACAATTTACTAGGCCTCCATTTTGATCCTCTATCTTAGAATTTTATCAAAATATTACCATGTCGTTCCCATAAAACCCATTTTTTGCTGCGAACAGACATTCAAACAGACCGACGAATTCGATAAAGCATGTTTTCTAAAATGGAATTAATTTTTTTTTAAAGTTACATCGTCACACATCTTACTGAAAAAAGTTTACAAAACAAGAACTGTTGTTCACCCTGAATAAAAAAATTAAAAACCCTCCGGTTAAAAAAAAGCAAAATTTTGAAAATCGTTTTATAATTAATTTCTTTCTTGTAAATCAAAATTAGATTAAGAAAATTGACTATCGAATTCAGAAGCTGAGAAGCTTATTTACGATACAGTGTTACCGAACATCTCTGTGGAGTAAAAACATATTATTTTAACAAAACTTCTACAATCAATCATTATCTATTAAGTTATTATCTCTATATCTGTATGTATACTCAATTCCCCCTTTATAGTTTTATAAATGAAAATAACCCTAGAGCGTTTACAACATAAGCAGTTAAAAAATTCTAAGCAAATAAAAGCGTCGGAGTTTATTTGTTTATTCAAGGAAGCTCAATTAATGTAGTCAAGACATCTTTCCAGAAGTAATTAAGGCTAATTTCCGTAGTTCTCCTTCATCGGATGGTTCATCAAATTACATAATATAATTAAAGATTAATTGCATGAATTGGTTTGAAGCATCCCTATTTAACGTAATTATAACACGATTTATGATTCACGGTTGAGTTTCTTGAACCTACATCGGATTAAATCGAAACAGGGACGGGTATATTAATAGCCATATGGCCAATATTTATTTTCTCTTAAAAAACCAATTTTGTTCGAGAATCATTAATATATCTTTCATTTCATGAATCTAGCGTAATAGTTCGTTTACTGTGTTATCTAAAAGGAAACAACTTTATAAAACAGAATTTGAATACTGATAAATGATGCTTACTTATCTAAAATATTTTAGAAAAAGAAATTACTATTGATATTTTCTATATGACTTTTGAACTGAAATGGTGTCCTTAAAAAAGCTGTGCTGAAACTGTCATTTTGAAAATATAACGCCATGAATTTAGATTTTCTCTTTTTTCAAATATGCCGGTCGATGCAAGTTGTCTTTAATTTGGTCAACCTTAGACCCAAATACAAAAGAAATTTGTAGGGTCTTTTTAGATATATTTGAAGGTCTTTTTAGATATATATGAAAACTTATTTGATAAATCAAATTCTATGCGTCTATATATATAAAAGAAAAATGCATTCACTGACTCACCATATCTCAAAAACCCTTAAAGATAAAACATTCAAATTTGGCGTGGAAAAGGAGTGAAAAGTATGTTTTGCTTTTTAACAGTATCTTTTCAACCAAATGATTTTTTAAAACAATACTTGTTTTGTCAATGGCTTTCAGAAATAATAATCTAAAAACATATTTCTAGATTTTTAAATATTTCGTCTTTAAGGGTGAATTGTGTTTTTACTTTTTTATAATATCACCTCAGCTAAATGAGTTTTTAAAACAATTCTTTCGTCAGTGGTTTTTAAAAGTATTATCTAAAAACCTATTTCTGGATTTTTCGAAATTCTACATTTAAGGGAGCGAATAGGGGTGAATTGTGTTTTTATTTTTTAAAAATATCTGTTTAACTAAATGGGTTTTTAAAATAATCCTTTTGTTAATGGCTTTCAAAAATAATTATCTAAAAACCAGTTTTTGGATTTTTCTTAATTAATTAATTTTTTGCAGTATTTCTTCAACTAAATGACATTTTATGATAATTCTTCCATCAACGGTTTAGAAAAAATGTTTAAATATTTTCTTTAAATAAATGAGATTTTAGAATGATTGTTTTTCAAAGGTATCTAAAAATAGTCTTTTAAAAATGAATTTCTATATTGTTGAAAATTCCACTCTTAACGAGATGAACTGTGTTATTCTTTAATCAGTGGCTTTGAAAAAAAGACATAATTTCTAGATTTTTTGAAATTCTACCCTGAAGATTGAAATGTGTTTTTCTTTTTTGACAATATCTCTTCAACTACGTGAGATCTTAATACCATTCTGTTGTTAAAATGTGTTTTTAAATTTTCATTTAGTATCTTTAACTAATTGAGAATTTTAGATGGTCAAAAGGAGCAAAATTTGTTTTGATGTTTTTCAAAATATCTTTAGCATTAAGTAACAATTTAACTGGACTTTGTGTTAAACACTTTTTAATTTCTGAAATCCCCATTTTAAAAGCATTTATAATTTAACCGTCAAAATCTCTACGGAGGGCAGACGAATCAGTGTGTCCTTATGCTTGTTAAAAAAAACGACGTTGAAACAAAATCAAAACTAAAAACCAAACCTTAAACTCTGAAACAAAATATTCCGCCTAAGTACTAACTTAGGTGTCACTAGTAACAGTCCTGAGTAAAATGAAAATATATCCCTATTGTCAAATTTTGAGATAACCTACCTCTGTTTTAACATTTCTATAGAAGAATTTAATAACAAAAATCAATTCCCAATAAATGGTAAGTTTACTCCATATGGTTATTTAAATATTTTGGCGGAATATACCCTACATACAAATTTGCCGTAATATATTGCCCTGATTATGCTTTCCAGTCATCCTGAAAGTCATATTGGACATAGTAATACTTCGTTTATGGAACAGAGAGGCAGAGAAGTAAAGAATACAACTTACCAACACAGCCAACTGCCCAAATCGATGAGCCAACTGTCAAAACTAAAGGTAAGTTATTTACCAACTAGACATCTTTACGACAAATGTATTTAAAAATCCCCTCTATGGATAAGTTTACATGGACCCGTGAAATAGAATTCGGTACAGTGACAATTTGAACGGTAACTAGTTCAAAGAGTTTTAACTTTCGCATATCTCTATTATCATTTTAAGTTATTAATTGCTGTTATATACATGCAACAAAATGCACGGAGGCACCTAGTTAAGTATATCATAAAATGCAATTATTGATTGGAATTTTAATAATGCAAAAAACTAAGCATTTGTTGCACGTCGTTTTACTTTTCTAAAAAATGTGAATGTTTATCTTATTCAAAATAACAAGAAACAATCTTTAAATAGGCATTGTTATGCCCTGTATATGGCATGGGTATAGGTGCCAATTATATTGTTTTTGTTAAATTAACAATAAAATCAGGAGGTTTTCTTGAATTCGACGTTAAAATGCTAATGAAAGGGAATTTTACAAATTGAATTACGAAAAATACTTCATTGACGAGAAAGCATGAAGTAAGGTAATTTTTTCTTTATTTACGAGGATAGTAAAAAAGTAAAAGTGATTCATAAAAATACTATAACTTAAGCAGATCTGAAATCGTATTTATTTACAGGCACCGGAGCAGCAAAAGGGGCTCCTATGAAAAGGTGCCTCGACGTTTTAAATTGATTCTATCGAGATTTCTCAAATTGAAACGTGAAATCTGGCACGTTATTAGGTAGTAGCAAATTATCCAATAAAGTTAAATTATACGAACAGTTAGCAGAGCTTGCCGTTTTATTAGGGTTTGTATTAGTTGCTGTCTAACAAAGGCCCCTTTTGATAAGTTTGATTTTGCCTGGATTAAGGAGCAACGAAAATTGGGAAACATCAAAGAGGACTGAGTAGAGAAATTGAAATAATAAAGCAAATTGATATTCGTAACTTTTTGTTTTTAGATGTTCGAGAAGCATAAAGTATTATATTTTAAAATTGTTTCGGATTAGAGTTAAAATAATTTAAATTGTTATTCATAAAATAAAACATGTATTTCTATAGACCAAATAATTAAGAGATTTTTGAGAAGCATAAAGTCTTATAACGGGTCTTATAAAGGCGTTTAAAAAATACGTTCTGTTTCAAAGATTGTTATCTTTCCTCATTATAAACATAGCAAGACATAATTTTATACGGGTGTAGCAAATATTTCCAGAACAATGTATAAGAATTTTCATACCTTAATCTTAAAAAAAAATTTCTAAGTAATAAAAATTCGTCCATTGTATATATTCGGTTTTTCGATCTCTCGTCGTCTGTAAGTTTAAAGAATTTTCAATTTAACGTAGTAACGTTGAAACAATTGCCATCTTGACCACACAATATTATTTGATCCTTTAATTGCTACTCCGAATAAAATCGGAAGGTTAAAAGAATTTGTATGGAGTATCTAAATAAACTTTTTCTAGTGTTAATCGCCATATAAAATGTTTACTTAAACTAAATTTTACTTTGCAAGTTCCATAGAATAGACAAAATAATCGAGTTTACTCATTGACTCAGAAAAAAAAAATTATTCAAAATGCCCAGTACCACAGGTCAAGATTTTCAAGAAAAATAATTACATCCGTTGTTATTTTCTAGATTGGAAATGCAGATTATTTTTCACAAATACCCAAGTGATGACCAACGCAAACAACTTACCATTTACATAACGAATTTCTACCAGAATGTCTACGATTACATCTGGATGGTAACTATGTTTCATACAAGATACGCTCCATCCCATAAAGCTATTTTAACTCAATTGTTCTGTAATATGTTAGGGCCAATGCCCCAACTTCTCTAGACGGCAACCCGTTGGATTATTCTGTAATGAATGCTCTTCTAGAAATGGTACATGAAGGACCAAGGAAACCTTTTCGACACTTGCAAGAATTTCGTGACAGAAGCTGGCAGGAGTGTATCTCTCTATCTCTGTAAATCTAATAAGTTTGTTTATTGTTAAATTTAAGCCAATACTAAACTCACTTCAAGAAGGCTTGCTTCTCGATTAACGCAATTTTGTTGTTATTCTCAAGTATAGACGAGTTTATAATACTAAAATGTTCTCCTATGACATCAACTCCCGTATTCACTAAAAAGGTTTAAGAGTTAGACCAGGTCTAGTTGCCATGGTACTTAAAACTGTTAGTTCGCCAGTAATGTTTTGCTTATGTCACTGTCATTTTGTAATTGTGACATTTAGAAAAATTATTTCTTCAATTGTTAAAAATGTCATCTTAAACCTATAACTGTCAAATTAAACCTGGTCTAAATTTAAACCTCTTTAGTGAATACGGGTGTAAAAGTTTCTTATTATCTGTGGCTAAAATTTGAAATAGATACCTTTAGGGCTGATATTTTTATCTCCGGATCATTTTATTGGGTGGATATTTACCATGGTTACAATTACCCCAACAATTCAAAGAACAAAGTTATTTGGAAAAAAAATACTGGCCCTAAATCTGTTAAGAACTATTAACTGTTAGAGAGGACGCTTTTTTTAATTGCCACCCGGTATTTTAAAATTAATAAGTTATTGTCGGGGTTGTTGGCTTCACCAAAGCTATTTTAACGTATTTTGGTAAAACTGGTTTGGATTGGTTCTAATTACAGCAATTACAAATAATATCCCTTAAAGTAATTAACCCTACTTACAAATTAATAAAATATTATGAAAAATCTCGTATCGCGCACGCCAATTAATACAGAAAAACAACAACATTTTTACTTACGTATGAAAAGGACGTTAGGACTTAAATAGTCCCAAATTTTGCACAATTTGCACTTACGCACCATAATGCCCAAGAACTAGCACAAAATATTATCAAAATCAACCAAAACCCAATCCCAAAAATAAGGCTCTCACTCAAAGTAACACTGCTTTGTTCGATTTACGGTTTTACGATTTATAAAATAGAGCACTCCGCGATTGACAAAAATGCGGCGATGTTGTCGGTTTTTAAGCAATAACATTTTACGGAAATAAATACAGGTTATTTGACTAATTATTTGTCGATAATAATTATATAAAATTAAAGAAATATTACTGAGGTTACTATTATAATATTAGAACCTTACCACCTTAAAAAATAATTTTATTATTATTAGTCAAATTTTACTTATAGAAATTTATTATGATTTGGATTTATTCTATGTAAGATTGTTGACAACACCCTTTCGAATGAACCAAATCAAGACGATTCAATAGATCAAGTAATAATTTTGACAATGTATGATTGTGTTCAAATCAAACAATTCCGTCTCCCTGTTATTACGTCTAAGGCTTTTTCATTATAAATTTAATTGGGTTTTCTCAATTTAAACACACACACAGTTAGTCTACGTCATAAAAACGATTGAATTATAAGTGATTCTCTGACTCTAAAAGAAGCTAACAAAACTTAATTTGCTTAAAAGTAATTTGTGTATAAATTTCCACAAAACATATTTCAAAATTCTAAAGGATTAAGCTACTGTTATGTCGACACATAAGTCAAGGATTATTTCTAAGGTGATACCTAAATTACATAAATGTACAATTCTAGGAAAATTTTATTGCCAAATGTTACTGCTTGGTACAATAATATTCCCTATTAAACTAAGGATTATATCATAATGTAAGATAAATATTTTAACAAAACAAAACTGAAGATTTTCAACTTACAGAAGAGCAAACTCACATTGCAGCAAAAAGAAAAATTTTTCGTGTGACAGTCCGGTATTTTTTAATAACAGCTCGCACCAAATGCCGTTTAAAAATAATTGTTTTCTCAGAAGATTTAAATCGAAACATCTTAAGCTGAACAGAAAACACGTTATGTGTTATTCAATTGCTATTCTGAGATATTGTAAATTTCTTTTCCTAAATCAGCGTGCATCAATGAAAGCGCAAAAGATTTTATTAAAAGCATCTAAAATAAACTAAAATAATGTATTTAGGACACATAGTTATATACATTCAGTATATAAGTCGACTCTTAAACGTTAGTAAAATATTTGAAAAAGCGCCAAAAAAGGCTTTTAGATTTTTTATACAAATAATTTAATATCAGACTTTCAATATAGGTTTAAAAAAAGGAATCCACCTAAGATGCGATAGATTCTTTGACGGGCATTGTGCGGCTTTATTCATCTATCTAGTAAAAGTGTTTCCATACTGTAATACATAGCACATAATACTTTTTAACACACGCTCAGCCCCCTATTGTGTCAGAACTATGACGGTATTATTATATATTTCGCTGTCGAAGGTAATTCGTGGTTTGAAGTCGAAAATAAAATTCAAACTCACCTGCAAATAAGTATTCATTGACGATTAATCTAAAGAAAACTACATATCTACTTTTTTCAAGTAAGTGTAATTCAGTAATATATTTTCATCATCACCCATTTGGGTAAGAATTTCATCGGATGTTCAGGGTGTCCCATTTTCGATACTTTAGAAGCTGTTATAGGGCCCTCAAATGTCCACATCCTCGCATTGCTCTTTAAATATTATTGCAAAATTGTTGATTTCATTAAGGATCTTGGGGTACTTTTTGATAATAAACTTTCATTCATTTAACAGGTTGAGAACTGTCGAAATAAAGCTTTGAAAGATTTTAAAAATATTGTTTGTATAAAGCTACTCTATACATCCCTTGTGAGGCCCTATCTGGAAAATTGATCTATCATTTGGACTCCCTATTTTCAGGTATATTTTGACAAATTAGAGTCTGTGTAACGCAAATTTCTAAGATATGTTGCATTCAAAAGAGTATAGCAGTGGGCAATATTAATTATTATTTTATAGAAAAATCAATTAATCTAAAGAGCCTTCTTAAACGTAAGGAGATATCTGATATTATGCTGTCATATAAAATCACAAGTGGTATTATATAATGTGCCTTAAATTACTTGCAAAGTTTCAAGATTATGTTCTTCCACGAGCGCATTAAGAGAATCCAGAACATTTGAGCTATATCAGGACGGTACTGTTTACGGGATAAACTCACCAATTAATAGAATCATGAGAAATGGAAATACATTTAAAGGTGATATTTTCAATGAGTCTATTGGGCAAGTAAAATGTCACTTAAAGAAATATTAGGTTTTAATTGGTTTGTTTTTATATATCTGTACTGACTACGGACAAGATTTATATTATAATTTTATCGTTTTAACTTTCTATTACTTGTAATTTGTGTATTGTATTACTGTATAAAGTGTTTTCCAAGCACTTTGTACGAATGCCAGCCCCGTATATGAATAAATAAATAAATATTAAGTATTTTTGATTCACGTTACATCAACGTCACAATAAGGATACCATAATCCCTGTCTGGAACATGTCCTGCAATGCCGAAGGCGCAATGATCCATTTCAGTCAAACGACGAGAGCGATTTCGCTCTTACTATAGCTCATCAGGCTGCCATAGACTATCGAGTCCTGTATAGGGCAAAGGCACAATATGGAAACAACTACTATCGAGTAGTTGTTATTACAGACAGCGATTATGGTATCCTTGTTGTGACGTTGGTGTAACGTGAATCAGAAATACAATAACATTATTTCTTCCAACGAAAGGCAGAAATCAACAATGTAATTCAGTGCCGGTCCTGGTATTAGGCAGTGTTTGTTTCTGTCATTCCATTCCATTTTGTGTAAAGCACTGCACAACAATAAGATTACGTTATAATTTGAAAACAAAGGCAGTAATAGTTGTCCTTAAAAGCTTATGTTTTCCACCACGTACCTACAACCACAGGCAACTTGTAAAATAGTTATTATTTTGTTAGTAATTCCAATTTGGGAGCTTATTATTTAAAATAAAATAAAATTTAAAAGAAACATGTTAAAGGGTGTGCTTTAGCTGCTTTAAAATATATTTGGGGCCCATTGCGCCATTGTATTCTACGTACAAATTTCTATAATAATCCGTTTTTACTTTTTTATTAGCTCGTATTATAATTAAGATACGAAGGGTGCCTGAAAAGGGCAAACTTTCAGTTCCGCCCAAATTATTTTATATTTCCAAAATGAAAAATACCATGAATATTTACGCCATTCTTCGTTTCACGAAAAAGTAGCACAGTGCCGCGAAAACAACATCTCTATCTTGCATAATAACTGATACATCTTGCAAAAGTATCGACAATGGGACAACCTGTACACGACCCGCACTAATTTATTTGTGTTTGAGAAACATAAAAAACTACATTTAATAATATTTAACTCCTGTTTTAATATAAAAAAAACTAAAAAAAAAGAATTATTATACTCTAATCTTGCTGATTTCACAACGTATTTCATAAAATATTCTCTATAAGAGTTAGGGATTGTATACACAAAGCAAGTAGAAAGAAAGTAACTCAGAGAAATAATCGTTTTTATAGAATCAGATGCAGTTTTCCTGTTCAATCTTCTTCTAAAGTAGCTTACTACTTTTCAATGCGATAAAACCATTTGCTGCAAAGTAACAAAAACATTTCTATATTTATGATCAAATTAATATGTAAAGTATAATGTTAAAGTGACTAACATCGAAGAATTTTATGATTCATAAACAAAACTGTAAAAATGTTACAAATTTAAATTTAAAACGCCAATAAAATGTTAACTCATGCTTTTACACTATATACTTGTTTTTTCGTAATGTTATTAATATAAAGTAAGGTCATGACTTATATAAATATTTGCCTTGAATTGTTTACTTTGTGACAAAAGCCTTTTAACTGCGTTTACTGAAACATTTTACATTATCTGAATACATTTTGTTGAGAGAGAAGTAACAAGTTTGTTTATAATAGTACAAATTATTATACTGATTTCGTTATTTTTTAGGGAACTAAACTTTTCTCTAGAGAATATCAATTATTAAGAGAGTGAGACATAATCGGTTGATATGTGGCCTGGCAAAGCTCATCGAGTAGAATCATGGGATGACCTCGAAAGGTAAAACTAAATATTGTGTCTGTAATTCTCTGTATACCGTTTAAAATTTAAAAACAGATTCAATGAATTATAGGAAAAGCCTGTTCTTGGTTGAAAGTAGAGGCCATCACACCCACATTATTAGTAGACGCTATAACTAATGTGCTCTTATTTTTTATTTTTCATAAACTTTATAAGTAGATTAAGATGATAAAAAAAGTCGCTGCTGAGGTCCTTTCTGAGCTAATATTACAAAAACAAAAAGATCGTTTTGAGAAGAATAATTTAATTTTTTGTTAAACAGTCAAATATCATAAACTTACATATTATGTCTAATGTTTAATATTAAAAATTATATCTAAACTTTCTTTTTAATCAAATTAAATTACAATAGCCACATAACCACAATCTTCTGCTTTTCAGCTGATGACTTTCAAAGCCACAAACAGCCGCGTGTGTCTTATGATAGCAACCAAAACTCTATCAAAAGTACACACGACGGCTATCTGAAACTTTGCATGGTAGGCTTCTGAGGATTATCTGATTTTGCCTCTGCTTCAATTGGTGATTTATCTTATCTTCTATCAAAACTATATAATAAATAATTAATACAACTGCAAATAAAATACATAAATTTAATTTTTGACCATACGTTACGAATTTCATCAAGCTGCTATCTAATAGAACACTAAAAATAACTTGTAAATATGACCAATAAAAAATATAACATAGTTTAAGAGCTCCCATAAACCTGAGAGTAGGCCCAGTAGTTAAAGAGTTTCATGTTTAGGTTTACGAAGTCGGAAAAAACTGCAACGTTTTAGAATTCCAGGTCCTTCGTGGCTCTGAGTATAATGTATAATGATTTTGTCAACGTGAAACAGGGTAAAAAAAGAATAGCTTGTCAGTTACTTACAGTAATGTTTTAACTTGGGCCTCAGATGATAAGAAAATGTGTAAAGTGATAATGCTTTGAGGAAAATTTTCGGTAAATGGTCCATACCTGGACTTGTACACGTAACTGAATCCTTGCTTTTATCAAAGAAATCAGACGAAATCGAAATTTATATGTATATTAGGATGTCAACCCCGGGATCCCCACAGATCTTGCAGGAAAAACTGCCTTGAAAATATCGGGATAGACTGATTTTTTGTATACGCCGGAAATTCCCCGTTGTTAGATTCTCGTAATAATACAGTTTTTCTCGCGTTTGGCACGTTGACGTTGAAGGAATGCTCCAAAATTAATACATTACTTATCACTGATCTTCAAGAGACATTAAGAAAGAGAATCAAGTAACGCAGAACCATGCATTTTGAAATTCTTTAGTTAGTATCTCACAAATCCGGACTCTATAAACCTGAACAAGATGATTGTTTTAAAATATCAAACGTTTATCATATTATATCTGACTCAGAAAAACTTTTAACCAGGAGACAACGAAAATGAATCGGCTAATTAATATGATACAGAGCAAATGAACCATTAAGCGTTAAATTGCTAGCAGACGAAAAAAATTAAGCGCGGTTGGCTAACATCATTAGGGAAGAAGTTGATCTATTCACAAACGGTGGCAGTCGCGATCCTAATTTTCAAGAACTTCGAAAGCTGTGAGCTAACTGTTTCATAGTATTTATTTGAAGCATGGACCTGTTAGATTGATTCTTGCTACTAGTGAGTACAGTTATAAAGAAATAAAGAGAAATGTATATAAATTTGGTAATTTTTTAAGAATTTAACGTCCTATAGTGCTATGCATAAAACTACCAATATCTTCTGGATTATAAATATTCCGCGCATTCTAACCCAACTTAACCAAATTGGGAACTGTTTATTCAATTTTCTAAAAGCGTTTAAAACACTGAGCTAATTGTTTAATAGATTTTATTGGAAGCAGGGAGCTGATAAATCGATTCTTGCTACTATTGAGAGTAGTTATAAAGAAATAAAGAGAAACGTACAAAAATTGGATTGGAAAACCACCAATATCTTCTGGATTACAGATATTCGGCGTAGATATTCATCAACTCTTTGAACTTTTTTACTTCCCTTAGATAAACTGCATAAAAACAGTTGAAAAATAAAATAAGATGTTCCCTAAACCGATATCAAATTAGTCAATTAAGTCTAAAAAGAGAACAATATATTGTTTTTGGAGAATATTTTACAAAAAAAAAGCGCTGTATAACAACTCTTTATCAAGTTCAGAAATCTCTTCAGAAAATAATAACAGGTAGTTGAACAGAAAAGGAAATTAAAGAGATGTTGTATGTATTAGAGATATCACGTTTCAAACATTAATATTAAATTTAAAAAAAATATATTTTTGTAGTATGCTACAACCTGAAAATAAGAGTTGCCAAATCTAGCTATTTTAGGTTAAAATGGTAAAATAAAAAAATATAAAGATGTCAAATAGGTGAATTACATAATTTATCAATATATTACGGGTAGATTTCTAACTTATTTAGATATATCTTTCGTAAATAAGCAAGTTGATGGGCAGGGTGTTGGAATATCTTTTTGAATTACAATCATATTCGTCATTTTCTTTAATTCTCTACAAAGTCATCGAAATATCCCTCTTCTACTTTAGTGGAGATCCATCTCCCATGGCGGTTTAAGTTCACTATGCCCACTCCGACGTCCAACAATATAGTGGCAAATATCCGCTTATAACAATAATAAATTAATTCCAATGCATTGAACAGTATGTACATTTTCCGTTTTGGTAGTTAAAGAAAAATCTTTAGGACGTAACTACGCATATTTTCTTATCAAACTTAGGTTATTGCCGCCAGGGATAACAAATGCTGGGATGAGTTTTGTTGCCTGGATTTTTAAAAAGGAACATAGAGTCTTGTTCTTGGATATTGACTAACGTTAGATTCATTTATTCTCGATAACTGTAGCAAGTTTCACTAACCGTTAAACATGATCGACAGCTTCTGTCAAAAACTTGTTGATGTCATCTTGGGTAACTTTATATTTTTAGGGTAGAACCTAAGTTTTTTTTTAGAATTGCTGTTACTCTGAAGTGTTTGCTTCAATCATAGCAAATTTAACCTGGTTATTATTTAACACTGAATGCTTTGAACGTGCCTATGTTGATAACATTTCCACACTAGTGCTGAAAAACAATTTTTCCACACTAAAATCTTTGTTGAAAATTAAAATTTCCGGTGATAGAAAACATATTTTCAACATTTATGCAGTGATATGTTTACACGTTTACTAAAGCTAACAAATATTTATAACATCACTTTAATTATAGAAAAGTGCGTGTAATTTAGCACTTTAAAACTTCGCATGTTTAACTCTCATAAAATTATCCTTAATCCTTAAAATGTTCATTATTTTTATGCATTGCCTACAAAATGAATAATTATGTGATATTCTTTAGAAAGTATATTAAACGTTACAAATGGCTAGTGTGTTCATTTTAATATTTCATATTTTATATTTGTTAATTTCTCTTATTTTTAATAATTTATAGTAAGTGAAACTTTCCATTATACCGCTTGTTTCAGATTTCTATAGTGGCATTACATGCAATAAGATTAGGCGATCCTTCAAGCAGTAATTTTCTCTCCAGAAAAAATATTTTATATCATTTTAATTTTCGTTAGTTTAAATTTAGGTACAAAATACTATAGATAACTGAATTGAAACGTTCTATACCTCAAAACTGATTAATTCAACAAAACAAAACCCAAAATTTAATTCATCTCTAAAATCTTTAAATTCTAACATAAAACACATTTTTTAAATTTAATTCAAACAACTGATATTGATAATAATAAAACATAAAACCATAAGCACACAGTTTCTTGATTTAAACCTGTGTAAATGTGTTTTAAAATAAAAAATATTTGCAAATAGTACTTCCCCGTTAAATAATAAATAATAATAAACTTTATCTTTATATTATTGTTTTTTTTATTATCAATTTATATTCTCAAAAAATACTATATCTACACCAATAACCTCAGTGGTTCATAAACAATATTTGTTTCCAGGATGATTTAAATCGGCGTCGTATTTTACATTTAAATCATGTTCCTCTACAAAATTAGCGCCTTTGACTTTAAGGTATGGACATAATTACATATTTTTTTTTATTTTATTGAAATCAGATAATGTGTCTTCAAAGTATATTTTTAAATTTGATACATAACACACATTTAGCCAAGAATCACGGTGATCCCAGATATTTAAATAAACAATGTTCCTACTACGTTTCACAACATGTTCTCATGATTTGTTTTTAAATATTTTCCTCTAAAAATATCAAGTTTCTGTATATACCCAAAAAAAAAACAATCAAGTGACTCCTTGCATAATTTTTTAAATGTGAAGATATCTAATTCAATGTTTTTTATTTTGAACTTTTACTGAAATTCAAATTGTTCTTAAGAGATAATTTTCTTAATTTTATACACC
Source organism: Kuschelorhynchus macadamiae (assembly GCA_030620095.1). Lineage (NCBI taxonomy): Eukaryota > Metazoa > Arthropoda > Insecta > Coleoptera > Curculionidae > Kuschelorhynchus > Kuschelorhynchus macadamiae. Next base: position 179,696 of record JAUTXW010004146.1, on the reverse strand, counting down.
TTTATAATTTCGAAGATCAATGCCCATGACAACAAAACTCTTTTTACAGCAAGATCTAGACCTAGACTATTTTCATATAGAAATTTGAAGGAATCGGTTTGACCATAAAACATATTTTTTTGGGGAGCTGTTTGACGTAGAGCTATTATGTTTAGTGAAAAAAAGTTCTTCTATATAAAAAATTAAATCCGCTGTAAATTTTTTTTCCTTTTCAGAGAGCTGTTTTATCCTCGTAGAACTATCCTGCATAGTAGAAAAATTCTTTATACTCTACAATATAAAAGAAATTTGACCTGTTTCACTGTGTTTTAAAAAGGCTCAACGCTTTTCAAATGTTTTTTTGTCTTCAGGGGGGTGTTTTTTATCCTTTAGAGTTATTATATGAAAAAAATTATTTATCAAAAAAATACATACATTTGACGTCATTTTTTAATATTTTTTTACTTTCTTCGTAAAATGGAGTTAAGGTTTATATATCTTCACGTTTTAGGGTCTCTTGATGCCAAAAAAAATATGTTTTTTTTAAATTCTGTCGGTCTGTCTGTCGTTCTGCCTGTCTGTCGTCGGTCTCTCTGTCTGTTCGCGGCATAGCCAAAAACTACTTACCCGATTGCCTCCAATTTTTGAACGTACGAATCCAAAATGGCGAAACAAAATGGAGACTTTACAAAATATTTAAAAAACCAGCCTGAAAAAATTACTTATTACATTGCTCTGAAATTTTGTGTAGTGAATGTTAAAAAAAGTATTACTAAAAAATACTTAAACAATTTACCTCAAATTTTGCACAAAAATCAAGTATTTCGTTGGAATAAACTGGTGAAATCTTGGCACGAATCCAAAATGGCGAAATACGAAATGTAAAAAAAATTATTACTACAAAACTAGTTATCCAATTTACCTCAAATTTTGCAGAAACATCGAGTATATAGAAATGAAAAGTGAATTGTCGAAGGAAATGTTTTAAAAATCAACCTGAAAAAAACTACTTATTAGATTGATTTTAAATTTAGTATAATAATTAAGCGTGATATAGAGATAATTCGGTAAAATTCTGGTAGGAATTAAAGATTGCGGAAAAAAATGACGTCCAGATAAAACGTAACATTTTCTTACTCAATTCAACATGACGGAATAAAGTGGTAGTGTAAAATATTTTAAAAAGTCAGTGTAAAAATTACTTATTCAATTTATTTTAAATAATGCCTAAAAATAAATTATGGGATAGGTAGAAACTGGTAAAATATTGGATTCACAATTCCTAACGAGGAAAGTTCCGGGTAAATAAAGTTTACTCATTTTTTTGATACGATTAAAAATTACCTATGCCAGTTTCTTAACTTATCAGGCGCAAAAACTTTGCTTACACACATAAATCTATACAGACACAACGACCAAACCCAATATATATATATATATATATATATATATATATATATATATATATATATATATATATATTAGGTGTCATATTTGACTCTAAACTAGTTTTCGATTGCATATCGAATCGGTCGCTAATTTTGCTGCAAAAATGTTAGCCTACGTCATACGAAAATGTAGACCCTTCAATAACGTCAAATCCGTCATGTGTTTGTTTAACTTCTTTGTGTTGAGCAAATTGTGCTTTGCTAGCAATATTGGGAGTCCACAGCAAATTACCTTCAGTAACCGGTTGGAGAATATTCAAAATAGATTTATAAAATATTTGTCTTATAAACAAAAATATGTTATACCCAATAACGATATTTCTCTGGCACGTAATCATTTTCGCTTGATGTCACTAGAGAGCAGGAGGAAGAATTTTGATGTACTTTTTTTTATTTAAAATTTTAAGCAATTTTATAGATTATTCCAATATTCTCGAACAAATTAATATTAATGTTCCTCAAAGGTCTTTAAGGACGAGAGAACTGTTTCACTTGCCTTTTAGGCACACATACTTAGCTCAGAACTCGCCCCTCTGTCGAATAGTAAGACATAGTAATGTGCACTATGTTAACATTGACTTTTTCTTTATGACTCTTAGAAAAGTGAAAAATATTTTAAAGACAATGTAAGATCGGCACATCTAACTTTTGTTATATTATAAGCGTAAAATAATTTTTGGTTTCTTCATGTAGTCTTAACTTTCACCTTATAGTTAGTATAATTCTAAACTTTTATTGATATTTTTTTTATTGTTAATATGTGGATACTTGGGTAGATACAGTATATATCTGTTTGTGTCCCTTTTGTCCAAAAATTAATATATATATATATATATATATATATATATATATATATATATATATATATATATATATATATATATATATAAAAATTACAAATTTGCAAATTAAAATATTCTAAAGAACGAAAAAATTTAAACTTTTTAACTTTGTCAACTTATAATCAGTAGTGTCTTGATTTTTCATTTCATCCCCTATTGAGAATTAAAAAGTTTTGCCTTGAGATGTTCTTTAAAAATAGAACGAATATGAACCAACTCTGGAGAGTCATTATTTTACCATTATTTCTGAATGAGCTGTTTGGTATGTTACATTGTTCCCTAAACAAAATTTTCATTGGCGAAACACAAAGGGATAGACGTGATAAATTAACACAGCAATTTATATAAAAGGCGCAACTAGCAAGAAAGTTGTGGCAGGGCGGCGATAATTTCACAGGACTCTTTTTGCTCGAGCTCCGGAAAAGCCAGACCTTGCCAAAAGAACTGCTCGAAAATACATTAGTTTTGTCGAAATTTGTCTCTTTTAAGATAGAGGAGCGATGGCAACCGTGGTGAAATATGGTTTAAGTTACTGAGCTAATTTAGTCTTTGGTCCAGCATTGTGTTGTACATTTTGATTATAAATAGATATTATTTGTTTCAATACTTAAATTATTGATTTATTTAATAATAATAATAATAATAAATGTCTTTATTTGGAAACAAAGAGTAAATATTTATTGCAATTTACATCTAATTTAAAAATTTTTTTAGTTGCTAAAATGGAGAAGTTCATACTTAAAAAAGTTAACTTTAACACTTAAACCTTTAAGTTTTAGAGTGAAGTATAAATAAATAAATAAAAAATTTTTATTTCTTCAGTTTAAAAGTAAATACAAATGCACATACAATTACTGAAGAAAAAGTCAGCCTGGCAAAATAAAACATAAATCACAAAAATTATGATAATAGAAAAAACTAAAGGTAAAAATTCAACACTAAACAAAAAACAAAAGAGCCTAAAAAACAAGACATATTTATGTGACTAAACACATGAGTCGAAATACTCTTGAAGAGTGTAACAATTCTTCTGTGGGAGAAGCGTTTTAACATTATTTTTGATAATATTCAAAGTGTAACTATCGGTGATACTGCTACTTCAAGTATTAAGGATTTTACATATGTATTATAAATTAATAACAAAAATTATAATAATAGAAAATACTGTTGCAGGCCAAACATTATGTGTGTGCTTTTTACTTGTTTACTCGTCTGGAAAGTATTGTAATAGTGAAATCATCCTCCCTGGTTTTTACAGATCTTAATCTTAAAAATAAATAATTCTTATTCAACAAACTTTTTAAAGCAATTTTTGACAATATAAACTTCGCTTTTGGCAATACTTACATTAGACGGCTCTCTTGTGAATGATATTATTTCATCTACACCATTAAAAAAATTTGACTGAAATCATCCATGTCTATTTGGAATTAATAAACGCATGTTGTGTTAATGATCAGTACGTTATAACTCAAAATACTCTTTATTTTTATCAACGTAAACATACATCCAGAACATTTGCTTCAAACCGAACATATCGTTATGAGGAATAGGAATGGAACAGTTAAAATAGCAAGAAAACAGTAAAAAAGTTGAAACTATTAATCAGCGTGAATAAACTTTTAGAGAAAACTATACCGCATCAGTAACTTTCTACCAAATTAATCGGGCAATTTTAAAATGTAAGCCTCAGCAGCTGCTGCATAATTAAGATAATAAAAACCCTAATGGGCGTTCCTATAGCTGACAAATATTTAAGAAAGTCTTTTTTACTAAATTGTAAGAGAAGTTTGTATATGCAAAGACACAAAAGTATCTGAGAAAGCTTTTTTTCAAGACAAAGAATGGCAAAAATTAGTGTTTTTTAAGTAATAAAAATATCTTGTTTTTATTCAATGTTAGCAAATTTTGCCAGATAAACTACATTACAGTTGCCTGTGCTTTTTCAAGTATTATTACATATGTACTTTCAGCAGTACATGAAAATAACAACTTGTTAAACGGATATTAATTATACTAGGTCCATTAATTATGGGATACTCAAATATGCATGTCCATTCCAATTAATTATTCGTAATTTTCTTAATTGTAAACCGATTTTTTTTTGACAGAGTAACAATTAATGCTAGAATTTAGAGCAGGGTAACTAATATATCTATAGACTTTCTTTTCAGAGTTACAGATAATGTTTAAATACATGTAAATTGTATAGTTTAATTTGATTGCATAGCAAATGCCAGATAAAGAAAAGCTTATCCTTATAGTGCTTCAGTGAGGGGCTTATCTATAGTAATTACATGCACAGGTACTTTGCATTGACATACCAGGTACAGGGTCTAACAAGTTTAACTTTTAGAGATATCAAAATAATTATTATTAAATTTTATGGTTTTTTTCTGAACCCCAAGGATTTGCTATAAAATATACAAAAACAAATGACTCTATTATTTTAAATGGAACACCCTGTAAAATAATATATATGGGTATCTTCTTGTTTATTATAAAAATACCAGGTTTAATACCTCTATGTTTAGAGACAAACGTTAAGATTGACAAGAAACCTGCCATAAGATGAAGTGTATTTCTTTCTAATGACTTTTCTTATGAATATGTTCTCTCTTTTTCTAACACATTGTCCTTTATGGAAGTGTTTTTGAGGTAAACTGGATAATTCGTTTTTTAAGTAATAATTTTTTTAACGTTTTTTACCACAATATTACCAGGTCATCCCTATATGACTTTTCATTTTGGATTAAAATTTGAAGTCAATCTGATATGTAGTTTTTAAGCTATGCTGCGAACTGACAAATAGACAGACGGACCCACGGAATTGATAAAACATATTTTTTGGCATCTAAAGACGCTAAAACGTGAAGATATGTAAAAACTGAGAGAATGATTTTTTTCATTATAAACACGTTATTCAGTCGCCACTTTGTTAAGCCATCTTGAATTACTACCACAGTTTTACTAGTTCATTTGCTGCCACAATTCATTATGGCACACAATTTGAAATCAGTCCATTAAGTAGTTTTTTTTTCAGGTTGAATTTTCAAATAATTTATTAAGCCGCCAGTTTGTTCTGCCATCTTGGATTCGCACCAAAATTTTATCATTTGATTCCTACATAATACTTTATTTTTTGTGCAAAATTTGAGATAAATTGTATAAATAGTTTTTTAGTAATAATTGTTATAACGGTGTACTAGGCTGCCATTTTGTTTTGCTTTACTGTATTTTTACATATGACCCTTAATTTTAGACCAAAATTTGAAGTCACTCGGGTAAGTAGCTTTTTTAGCTATGCCACGAACACAGACGGACGGAATTGAGAGAACATCTGCATCTAGGGACCCTGCAACGTAATGATCTGAAAAAATCACGGAGGGTAATTTTTTCACGATTACAACACTTCCCAAGGGAAATTGAATTTTAATATTTTTATCCCACCCTGCAAACATTTTGGCAAAAAAGTAAAGAAAAGGTGTTCACCACATCATTAAAATTCGATATAGAAACTTCGTGGTACAAAATTACACAGAATTTTAATTGAATAACTAGTTCGAAAATTAATTTTAAGTACGAATAATAGAACTTATATTGTTATGGATGTATTTAAACTCTTATCTATCGTAATAATGTTCTTCAGACCAAAAATTAATAAAAAAAATATTTTTTAGCTAAATATAAATATATATTTACTGGTCAGTTTAAAGCGACAAAATACAAGAAAGTATTAAGGATAAAAGCCCTTTTATAAAATGGTACACCATTTTTGTTTGCGTTTTGTGTTAATAATAAAACAGAAACAACCGAGAAAATGTAATCTCGTTCAGCTTAGTTGCAAAACGGTTCCTTGGAGACCTTATTAAAAAGACTATGTTATAGACTGGCCAAGTTATCAAGACAAGAATAAGCGCCTTCCTTGATATGACAAGGTATTAGAGAGGACAAAGTGGAGGTCCCGTTTAGACACGGCAAAAATGTTTGTGTAAGAAATTTTAACACTCATTTAGGGATTTGCTAAAACTATTAGGTCAAGTAAAACATTACAGAAAACCCGCGAAACGAAAAAAATTCTTTCTGATTTTCTCTGCAAATACTGTTAAACAGTGTCACATTTTAAATAAAAGTAAAAATATATAAACAGTTTTTATTTTTGTTGAAATTTCGTACTTGAATGAAAATAAATAATAATAATTTAATTGTTTATCAAAAAATGTATTGTTTGGAATACTTACTTCAACGCATTTTTACATTTTCTTTAATTTATGACTTTGATAATTTCAACGATGCTGATGATCAGGGAAGTTATTCATCGATCTAACCTAGGGACCCACTTTGAAATAAAGTGTGGGTGTACCAACCTACCAGATAGGTTATTATAGTGAGGCAGATCAACAGAGGTGAATGCGAGACTAGAGGTAGTAAGGAAATAAGTAAAAACAAAACATAAATGTAGAAAACAATGACAGATACATATGCATTGTGAGACAGTAAAATCTCAATTTAAAATAAAACCTATGCCTATAGCCCCATATCACTAACACAAATGAAATCATACAAGTATTTGGTTAAGTGCTTTCAGATGATATGAAAAAAAAATGTTCTAGCGTAGAATATATTCTGTGCTGGGTAAATAAAATTTATTTCTCAAAAATTATCTAAAAAAATAGTTCTATTCTTACAAAGGTTCAGTCTGTGAAATGAACAACGTACCTCTAAGCTTCTACAAAGGAAAACTGTTAAATTTAAATATTTGTATCTATAGGTAGTCACATGGTCGAATATTGTCGTTACCAGTATTCATTCGTTGTCTCTTTGTTTAAGATTCTTTTAATTCTTTCGATACCAAACAATTTGCTTTAGCAGACACATTAAAGCACTCTTCTCTCTTAAAGAAAACACATTTTTAACACAATAAATTTAATATATTATTTAAATAAGTAATATAATTTAAGTTAACAGTTTTTTGATTTCCTTCTAGCTAAAAAGTCAAATCATATCACTAACTGTATAGGACAGATCGTAAATCATATTTTTAAGCAGTCGAAAATTAGTTAGCAGACATGTTTAACTAACACAGCATATGATAAAAACATGTAAGACTAAGTCAGACGACTGCTAAACATGCTAGAATAACTTTACTGGCAAAAATATCTCTAAAATATACTGGACAATATATCAAATCAAAACTATTAAACTAATTTAGAGCTCATTATTATTTGGAGTAGTAGTAAAATTGGTTGGATTTGCTCCATGTTTAAATGTTATTTTTAAAGGACCTAATTATATTATTACACTATGTGGTTTAAGATATACGCCAATACAAATGAATGCTAATATTTTTTTCATTTTTGACTGAACTGGGTTATAGTTTTTAAGATTTTCTAGTTGCTCTTAATATTTAATACAAAAAATAATAAAACTCACTACCTAAATTGTAAGCAACTACTTTCCAAACGTTTTTCTATGATTCTCATCTATATATAAAATTTCCGTTTATATCATTAATCTTATTATTTTCTATTTTATTCAGAATACTAGGAAGAGTTGCTCAATCCGACTTGCAATCCCTTTTCCCATCATTCACAATGTTCCTGAAAATTTTCTCCAATACGACCGAGTTTATCCATGGTCTGTTTTTCGTCCTCAAGGGTTTGACAAACGAACTTTTTATCATCACCGCAAATCCCGCCTAGACTACTAAATTTACCACCGACAACCGCAAATTGCAAATCAATACTATGGGATGTAAACTTAAGCCGCAATTGAGGGCTTACCGATATCCAAAATAGTAGCTTGATAAATTAACAGCAATTATAATGTTAAAGAGATTTGTCTTGTAACCCAAATTGGATGGCGTATATCGTGTATACTTCACACTTAGTTAGAATTATCTGGAAAAGAAACCACAAAACATATTAAAATAAGCGACAGCTTTCTTTGTATAGATACTCAGTATTCCGTAAAAACGTAAATATAAATCTACTTATAAGTCCCCCATATAGCGAAGAAAATATCTACTCCAATGTCCTGTTTCACACCACTAATCTATTTATTTTTTTTGTGATGACATTCATTTGGTAAACAAACTTTTGTTCTAATTTTCGGTTTCTATTCATTCTTACCGACCCTAAAAGCATTTGTAGAAATATTTTCAAATTTCTGAATAGCACATTGAGTGAGCTATGCCGATTCTGCAGTAATTTCGGTCACTTTTACATGAGTTATGTAACGATCCGTTCCCAAGAACTGATCCAGCGGATCTGATGCCTTTATAATATTGCACATTAGCAGTCAGTTAGAAGCATCCATTTTTGTCATTTAAAATTTTGTACATATAATTTCGACATTTTTGTACAATAAAACTTTTTAAAAAGGGAAACCGTCGGTCGTGTTAGTTAACTGACGCAGTCGGTAGGATTTTTGGAAATCGATACATATCGATTGTATTGAGTTTTTCGTTTTAACCGAAAAAAAACCAACCGTTATCCGAGGTGCTTAAAGAAGGGAGGAATTTTCCGAACATCGAAAGTTCCCAATCTATCGAAGAACTGCACATTACCATCGAACAGCCTATGATCGGAAGATAGGACCAGTGTCGCCTGTCTTAGCAAGGATCAAGACTTCAATCGCCCAACCAAAGCTTGCCTTATAGAAATGACCAGAGTTAACCTTGTAGTTTTATTGTAAGTTTAGTTGATTTGATTTTGATGTCTATTGAAAATATTGTTCCCGAATTACAAAATTTAAAAATTTCGACACATTCAGCTGACTGTTTCTAATGCAAATTTAGATATTAATACTCAATCGGTTAATAATTCATTTGTAAGCAGTATGTCCCAATTTAAACCAGAATACCTAAATTGTGTTTCAGTTTTTATTTCAACATGCCAATCACTTATCGATACCTTTTACGACACAGATAATACACACAATTTTCGAAATATTTATTTATTAAAATAAATAACACTTACTGGCCATGAAAAATTAGTCGTAAATATTCAAAATGTTGGAACGTGGGTTAGTCTGAAGGACAGAGGCTTATCATAGGGATGAACCTTGTCTAAATAGAGACTTGGTTATGACGAAGCAATTACCGAATTAAAGCCTAATGATTTTTATGAGAGTATTACACATTTTATATATATTATGTTCTTATATACTCTCATGAAACTACTATTTCAGTAAAACATTTAAAACTCGATCTATATAACAACCTTACTCTTAAGACATTTTTATCAGAGCTAAAAGAGCCGCTTAGTACCACCATAAGGTGTATGCGGTCAGATAATTTATCGCAGGCATTACAATTTGTTAGTCAAGAATACAATATACACTATTTTCAAAATTAAATGAAACTTGGCTAAGCAATTTAAAAAAGTAGTAATTTTTAATTTTAAGCCTATACAACATAATTTCAACTCTTTCCAACCTAATTTCGCAGTTAATCCAAATCGTTTTTTTAATTAACAAACACCACACAATGCCTTTTAAAACCAGCTTATCTTATGGACAATTATTATTTGAATTGTTTTAATTGTATTACGCGGGTATTCACTATACAAGATGATATTTCAAAGAAGATCCTTTGTGAAAAAACTACCCAGTCAGAAGCTAGCCGTCCATTAATAAAACTACCTCTTAGCAGATGTAGTTAAGTCAAGAACTGCTGATCCACCGGATCCGATGCCTTTATAATATTACGCCGTAGCAGAGCCCAGCAGTCAATTAGAAGCATCCATTTTTGTCATTTATAATTCTGTAAAATAAATTTTTAAAAAAGGGAAACCGTCGGTCGTTTTGGTTAAAATCCCCATAAGAAAATTTAAGGTCCGATACACACTCAAGTCGTAGCCATTCATGCCCACACAAACACAAAGCACGACATCCTTTTTTCTAAGAATAGATCTGTTTTAGAGAAAACGGCTCACGAAACGGGTCTGTCATGCCTGTCAAGTACCCAGGACGTCATGCCTTATGCTTGTATGGGCTTGAAATGAGTGTGTATAATTGTGCATGTATCTGTATGTATGGGCATGTAAAATTTACGTGTAAAAACGACCGAAATTGCTGAAGAATCGGCATAACTCAATCTACTCGGGTCCCATGTTGAGCACGGCTTAAGCTAATGATTTTCTTTAAAAAAAAACAAATTTACCCATAGTGTCAAAAATCAAACGCTACATGCGTTTATTACAAATTTTTTAAATGCTACACATGTAAATGAATTTTGTGGTTTTAACATATCTTTTCAAGGCCCCTTATAATTTGCAAGAATTATATTTTTATCCTGTAATTACAGCAGCAAATGACTACATATTATATTTTGTTTCAAGAAATTATAAATGTTTAAATATTAACCAAAATTTTGTTACCGAAAATTACTATTCCTCGTAGTAGTAGTAGTAGTAGTTCCTGCACGAGCAAAAAATATGTTTGACATCTTTCAGTTAATGCGTAGTTTTAAACTGAATATCTATAATACCTCTTTAATGAAACTCTAATACTACTTAAGATTCTGTTCAAGTTATTAAGGCAAAGGTGACGGCTGGCTAATGAAAACAAGAAACCTGTGCTCCTTTTGAATAGAAAGAGATTCGTCGAGACCTCATTAAGACATCTTTTGGAAATATTACTCGTATATAATGGCGAAGATGTAAAATTGCGGCTTTCTATGGGTTATCAAATAAATCTATTTGAGAGAAAAAGCTAGCGAGTCATTTTCGTATAATCCGTTTATACTTAATGTCAAAGGTATCCCTACCAACGAATAGATTATTTTTTTGTCGATATTTTATCTCTGTCATAAATGGATCTCTCGAAAAGTGGTTTTTGCTGAATAGTGGCTTTTGCTAAAAAGTGGTTTTTGCTGTTTTGTATTTTTTGAGTTTTTACATTTTTGGCGTTGCTATATAAAAAAACCGGTAAATTCCCTTTACTCGGAACTTGCCTCATGAATATTTCCTTATATTAGGAATAATGAAGTATGACCTTATTTAGTAGGTACATAAATTGTGTTTCTTTTATTTTTGCAAACAAAAGGAAGGATGCAAGACGCAGGAGATGTGCGGTTAAGTTCCTTTATAGATTGGTTTTATCCAATTACCCTGAAGTTCCCTCATAAGGAATCATTTCGTGTGAAAGAGGTGAGAGAAAATTTTTGTATGTAACTACTAAAATATGTAAAACTAAATAGGATCGTATTTTACTATTTGTAATAAAAAAAAGGAATAATGACAAGTTCCAGGTAAAGGTAAAGAGGCAAAATTTAAAATCAGTTAAAGAAACAGGGACACTAAAAGGTGAATATTTGGAAAAATAAATTGTTTTTAAGACTTCTAGGATATTTCTTTGCCGCCTTTTTCAATTACATATTATAAAGGCTACATAAAAGCATTTGGGCAAATATCTTAGAGTTGTCACTTTAAAAAGAAACTAGTAAGGATTGATTTTGATCCTATACTAGATGTTTATGTAGATATACAGGTAATTTATATCCATAGTTTTGTATCAATTAAGTACGAAGAAATCTGTTAATTATTTTTTTTTGCATTATTTTAAAAGCTGATATCTTTATTTTTAACCCGATTAAAACGACTGCGACGTCACAAATTTCTTAACAGAATATACTTGGCAACACGGTAAATTGTACCCTAATGTATTTTATCCTCAGGAGATTATCACCTGTAAAAGTGTTTAGTGTAACATAAGAAAAACTATTTCATATTAAAGATGAAATTAGAAAAAGTTACGTGTGCCTACCAAACCTCTCAATTATTGAATTTTAAATAACGTAAATATTGGAATCAAAAATTAGAAGTTTTGTGCCGTCAAAAAATGAAAAGTATTATGCCGTTAAAAAAGAAAAGGATTCTGACAACGAATGTTCTATCCACGTATAAAATATCGGCTACATATTTATTGTGTCTCCTTTTTCATTTTATGGAATAATCCGATTATTAAATTTCGGATGTAAATAAATAAGATTTTTTCTCACTGGGATATTACTTAAAATAAATACAATTTTTTACTAATTTGTAAGAAAAAAGAATGGATTGATGTCAAAGTCTACTGTTATTTATTAAATACTTGAAAATACTAAAAAACTATATATATATATAAAAACATAAAGTGTGACCAGTGAAGGTCTGAGGTGACTCATCTAAGTAAAATGACGATCGCCATTTCGCTCTTTTTAGAGCTCATCAGGCCGCCATAAACTAGCGAGCCCCGTGTAGGGCCAAAGACATACAATGGAATCCAAGAAACAACTACTCCGCTGGCAAACAGAGGTCACAACCGCTTTGACCGCAAAAAAAGTTGGCTGTAGTGACGGTGACCTAATTTTGTATTCCTTGGACTTAATATATTTTGCCCGTTTAAAAATGATTTAGAAAAATGTCTTTAAAAACGCGGACAACTTTAATGGCTTTAGTATCAGCTTTTATTATCTAAACTATAAGTTAAAAACCATTAAATTTGTCCATGTTTTTAAACAAAATTTTCTAAATCCCTTCAAAACGGTGCATTTTAAAAAATTCCAGTATTTATTTGAGGATATAAATTGCTTTATTAATCTTCTTCAATGTCCTTTCCAACCTGTAGAAATATTTTAAGAGTAGAGGCGTACATCTACGCTTTAAAATATGTGAAGGCAATATAAGCATAGCGCACCTATATAAAGAAATATGTTCAGCAAAGTTGGTTATATTTGAAATATAACTTTATAAATTGATTTATTATAAGTTTAATATATGCCAGAGTGGGTTAAATTATGGCATAGTAGCGCTCTTGCCGTGCGCTTTTCTAGGTAGTTTAGAAGTTTCTGAGAAAAGTTTCCAATTTTATACGATTTAACTAAAATAAAATAAAACAGTTTGTCATTTGACTTACTCTTATTTATTTTGAGAATAGAAACTTACAGTAATAGTCCCTTTCTTAGAGTTTTTATATCTTAATGTAATGAAGGGATATATTATAATTTAGGACCATACGATATCTAAGGAAATCAGTGTGTCCAACGCAAAATCAAAACGCAATCGCCTCTTATAGATACCATGTTGTTTACAGAACTAAGTCTGTAGCTGTATTGTATGCTCCCTGCATATTTGCTATAAATGCATTTACATTTTTGATAACACGAATCTCGAAACATCAAATTATAGAACCTTAATTATTCGAACCGATTTTTTACTATGCGATTATAACAATTCTAATACTTGTTATACTGATGCGTGCATTTCAGTTATTCTATGTTAGTGATTTTCAGGTTTCAGTCAATATTTAATTTTTACAGGAGTTTGATATGTCATACTTATTAATAAAAAATTGGAAAATTTCCTTTACCCGGAACTTCCTTCATTATGAATATTTAGGAATAGAGAAGTGTGACCCAATTTAGTTTCAAACATTTTTATTGGGCACCATTTTGTTCCATCATATTGGATTCCTACCAATAGTCTACCAATTTCTACCTATACCACACTTGGTTTTTGGGCTTTATTTAAAATAAATTCAACAAGTAGTCTTTACATTGACACACACCTGGATTTTGTAACGTCTTGTTGAATTCATGCCAGTTTATCACTACTTCACATTTAATTTTTCTGCAAAATTGAATAAGATTTTTTTATGCTGATATTTTAAAAATTTTATTTGGTCACCATTTTGTTCCGCCATTCGAATTCGCAACTTTGCCAGTTTATCTGTAGATCACACTTAATGCTTGCACGAAATTTGAAATTAATCTAATGAGTAGTTTTTTCAGGCTGACTTTTAAAATATTTTATTAAGCCGTCATTTTGTTTACACCACAATTAGTTATGGGACACAATTTGAAATCAGTTCATTAAGTACTTTTTCAGGCTACATTTTTAAATATTTTATTAAGCCGCCATCTTGGATTCGTACCAAAATCTTATCAGTTTAATCCTACATAATACTTGATTTTTGTGCAAAATTTGAGATACATTTGACAAGTACTTTTTAGTAATTATTTTTTTAATATTTCACTATGCCGCCATTTTGTTTTGCCATATTGAATTTTTACCAAAATTTCAAGGCAATTGCATAAATAGTTTTTTTAGCTATGCCGCGAACAGACAGACAGACAGACGGACCGACGGAATCGAGAAAACATGTTTTTCGGCATCTAAGAACCCTGAAACGTAGAGATCTGAAAATAAAATCGAAAAGTGATTTTTTCACAATTACAATACTTCACTTTTGCGAGGAAAGTAAAAATGAGAGATCATGGGATCTGGATAATATCGGGTGGAACTTTTTTATAATGCTTTATTTTTGAGTACACAAAACCCCTTCCGGGTGTCTGTATGGTTCATTATCAAAATCCTCAGTATAACAAACGGCCCACCTGTGTTGGACAGATAGTCCCGATAGCAGCTCAAAGTACTTAAACATTTTCATACAATTCTTCCGTTGAATCTGTACCCATGCGTCATCATTCATATGCATACGAATCAAATAGAAATTTCCTGGCTTAAATAGTAAAAAAAATATAAATATAAAAATGTATAAATTAAATTAACATGATACTAATATATATACTTACCAGCAAGAAAAAATACAACCAATGTAGCTTCCTGAATGACTGAGTTGAATATTAAACCACATAAGACTTTATAAATATACAAACACGAATAATATAAAATGACAAAAACAATAATAACCTTCAAACAAATACTTAACTTTTGAGACTTTGATGTGAAAAGCCTGCCTATGTTAATGTCTTTGTCTAGCAAGTTAATTTTGATAATTTAATATTTTAACATATGTCTCGTATTCGGGTGACAATATTTCATGTTTCATCATTTTCTTTCATTGATTGAGGTAATACTAATGGATGAGAAAAATACGATGTATATAAAGCACGTCTTTGATATTTCGTCGATTGATGACGCATGGGTAAAGATCCAACGAAACTTTCTATTTTTTTCTTAATTTCTATAATAAATAAAAACGTGGGCTAAAATATTTAGTGCTGTTAGATCGTATAATATTTAAGAAATACGATTATAAACCATTATAAAAATACCATTAACTATTTAAACAACTTACAAAAGCTATTAATATTTATTAACACTTAAGAATATCTTTTGTTACTATGAATAAAAACATGCAGTAAAGTACTTATTCATTCTTTAATATTAAGAAATTTTAGAAATCAGCTTATAAATAGTTACCTTGCATGAAAAATATTGAAGTACAATAACACTTATTTAGTATTTCTCAAATCGTTAAAGAATCTATATATCATAAACGCGTCACTTGTCTCCCTATATTTTGTTACATGTTCGAGCTTAATAAATACCTGGCCGGTCACGTACAAGTTAGACGGAGGCGGTGGAAACGGAAAACCGTGGAAAATGAATGATTCTTAGACGAACGGGTCACGTTATCCAAAGCATTACGAAACAAGTTCAAGGGTATTGGTGAACTTAATACTTGTGATAACACTTTGGTAAGACAATCATGCGATATTAATTAAATCTTAAATTAGAATTAGAATTATATTTACATCATTTTATATTATCACTGAACAATTTGAATTTAATATGTAGGAAAAAAAACCCTCTCTAGAATGCCTATTACAAGGGGATATTTTAGATAGTTATTTCTGCAAGTAGCGCATGCAAACTTACCTACGTTGAAAAGTTGAAATTTTAAAAAATTGTTGCTGTCTAACGAATTGTAATATTATAAATTGTTGCTAACCCCCGTTTATTAATCATGAACGTAGTTTTGGTGTGCCACATTGGAAGCTTCCCATATTTAGACTCGAAGGTTTAATCACCAAACCCCCCTGTATACCCGTGTGTCATCCGAATAAAATATTTAAAAATTCACAACCTTGGTTAGTGTGAGATTTATAAAACTCCTAAAATAAAATAATTAACAAAAAAGCAAAAAGTAAATATCCCTAGTAATACTTTACTCTTGGTCAGCTTAAGAATTTAAACCGTACTTCCCAGATAATTAAATACAGGGTGATCTCCCATCTAGGAAACCAACAAGTCTCGGTTATGAACTGGTCAATTAATTTTAGATTTGAAAAGATAATTAATGCGACTCTATTTATAAAGTAATTTAAATAAGTATGTATGTATAAAATAAAAAAATATTTAATTTTCTGGATTTATTTTTCTCATGTAAATTCTTAGATGGAATTCCAAAAAAATCTAGAATACTTAAGACCGCTTTATTTATGTATTTAAAGCCGTGGAATTAGAAAAATTTGGCTTAAAGGACAATAACTCCAAATCATTTTAAGCTTAATTGTTAATTTTCAAAACAAATTTTCTTTCAATTTTCAGAACCTCAAATATAAAGATTTACTACAATAATTTAATATAATTTGGTGTGTTGGGTTTTTAAGAATGTTGATTAAGAAGTTTTTTACTTTCCTTATGAGAAGAAAGTATTGTAACCGTAAAAATCATCTCCGTGATTTTTTCTATGTCTTAGGGTCCCTAGAGGCTGATAAACATGTTTTTTTAATTCCGTCTTTCTATTTACCCCAAATTTTGTAGAAAAAAAATAAATTGCCTTTATTTACAATATTATAGTGAGTACAATATTATAATATTTAAAGTATGGTGGCGAGATCTAGCATTTGCTACTTACCTAACCACCCAGCCAAAAAATGAATAATACAAAACGAACTTCTAAAAACTAATTTACATATTACAGAACTTCAGTACTACGAGAAGGAATGTTATAAAAATTATAAACAGTAATAATACAATATTTTAGATAACCGGAAATAATTTAAAAAGTAAACAAATACGCGATCTGTTAAATTTTGCACAAATTAATTTATCATGATTTAATGTGTTTCTTTAAATGTTTCTTAGACAGTGGGCCTGATGGTGAGTCTGAATGCTTGACGTTTTGCAGTTTTTCAAGAAGATATGGAGGATCTTTCCATTTATCAATTTTTTGTACAAGGGTACAAAGATGAAGCAAAATCTATCCTCCAGCTTGAACTAGTTTGACTGCATATAATAAGGAGAGATGTGATTAAATTTGCGTACTCCGCATGAGAACCGTAAACAACTTTAGATACTTACTGAAATCAGCTGCATTAATAGAGAAAAGTAAAGGACCAAGGACAGTACCTTGAGGAACACCATGATTTATCACGACTGCCAATTGACACTCTTTGTCACCTATCTATTATAAAACTATTCAAATAGTTTATTGCCTACTGACTTAAGCCAAACTATTTCATTCTAGTACATAATATTTGGTGGTTAAGAGTGTCAAAAGTCTCACTATAAGCAAGAAGCAATAAACAGCTATTTTTGCCTTCAGCAGATACCCAGAATGCCATCAGTCATCTTCAGTAAAGCAGTAGACGTACTGTAACCTGGTTAAAACTCTGATCAAATATTTATAAATAATCTGTGATACGGTGATGAAATACAAATTACTACTAAAGAACTACTAATCAAATTTACCTCAAATTTTGCGCAAGAATCAAATGTGACATAGGGGTAAACAGGTAAAATGTTGGTGGGAAGCCTTTATGATGAAACAAAATGGCCTAATTAAATATTTAAAAATATCAGTGCCAAAAAATAAAATTACTTAACCAATTAAGTTAAAATTTTACGCAAAAATCAAGTCTGAAACAGGGATGAAGTCCAAGCGCCATAGTAATGGAGGGAGGAAATTGCAAGAAATAGAATGAATGTGAACATATCGCTGAGCATCTGATATTCCACACTGAAGAAATATGGGTTACATATAGCTAAATTCACCATAACAGAAGCGGAGTCCAGTTGCCTGACAAAAACTTGTTTTTTAGCCGAAATAATAATGCAAAGAAAAAGAGTCATCGTTGCGAGATTTTTGTGATGTTGGTCAGACCGCAGCGATGAGTTTCCATTTCATGGCAAAAAATTAGCAGTATCAAAGATCAGATTATATACACAGAATGTTCATGTTAAGGACTCAATTTCCATTATATTAGACATATTGTACCATAATAATCTTGATAATAATTTAACAGTCCTAGTGGAAGCTTGTCTTACATCTACTTATTTCATTTTTCAAGGAACTTTTTATGAACAAACTTCAGGGGCAGGTATGGGATCTCTATCTCCATTTATCTACTTTTGTTATTTAGCCTCATGGACAGGATAATATCCTTATATTTCTGACCACCTTAATAAACAACATCATAATATTAAACTTGCAATGGAAATTAAATCTAATGGAACGATTCCTTTTCTTTCTGTTCAAAGGAAGGAAAATGGTACATTAGGATATTCTGTGTATAGAAAACCGGCACATTTAAATAGGTATTTAAATGAATTCCTACCACCATCCAGCACAAAAGAAATTGGTTATTAACTCACTAGTATTTAAAACCATTTCGATTTCCGATCAAGAGACTCTAACATCGGAAACATCAACACTGACCGAAGCTCTGAGAGGGAACGGCTATTGCACTGAAGATATTACGCGTTCAATTAAAAGATATAGTAATCCGTCTCAGCGAAAGGAGAATAATAAGGAGCCACCGTTAGGTAGTGTGGTTCTTCCCTACATACATGGAACTACAGACAAAATATGACGATTACTCCTGCGGTCCAACATACGTACAATCTTCAATACACATAAGAAGATTAGACAATGCTAGCAATCCTGGAAAGATGTTGTACCTTTTCAAACAGAAGGAGTATACAAAATTCCTTGCACCTGTGGAGAAGTGTATGTGGGAGAAACAGGACGCTTAATATCCACTAGACTTAAGAACCAAAGGTCTAGCGTCGGTTCCATTATTTTATCAACGAAAAATTAGAGAATCTATTGAAATTTTTAAACATACATACATAAAAACATAAACAACATAACATACACATACATACGTTGTTCATAACACGTGGAAACTGATCTTAACTCAGGGTCACGGTTCTTAGAGAACATGTCGGATATAAAAGCTCGCGTGTTCAGATCTCGTCGGGTAAAGATCCCTGAAGATGCCTCGTGCAATCTAAGGCGAAATGTCGGATAGTAATTCCAATTTGACACGGTCCAATCCCAAGAACCAAGATTTCTTAATTGACCAAAGCCGTGAAAGCTTCCGTTCTATGGTACAATAATTGTCACTTAGTACAGACGAAGTCTCTTTATCCCACTGAATATTATTTTAATTTTAGGCTATAAGCTCGACATGTGTTATCGATGAAAATATACCAAGGTGCCTGGCCATATGCACATTATTAGAGATAGTAACATCACTAACTGAAAGCATCAATGGTTTAAAATGACCTGGCACCTATAGATAGGGGTTAAGATCCAAAATGATATAATTTTAGCCAATCTTGTCGGCGCCAAAAATCTATATCTATGGGAGATTTGGAGCTCCATAGTAGATTTGCTACAGACAACTAATGAAACTAATAAAAGCTGAAGTACAAATAGTCCATAACCTGTAATTATATTAATATTAATTTCGAACATTCTGAATATGCATATAAAACGCTATAATATTGGTGAAGTAAATATACAATGCACGTATGTTCTCACAGTTATAATGTATGAATGCAACAGCCTTTATTTATTACTTCCGCAAATGCAAAATAAAGCTTAATAAATACTTTTCCAGTCACGTAAACGATTCAGACGAATGTGGCAAAAAAGTGGAAAAACCGTGAAAAACCGATCGGCTTTCTAAACGAACTAGATCACGAATTCAACCGAAATGTAACGCACGACCGACTAAGGTCAAGGGCCAATGTGTTCTATAGGAGTTTCTAATGAGATAAATATCTATTATAGTCCAGTATCTGAAGGGTGAAATCTCGAAATTACGAAGCAGGTCATTTTTTTAAGTATAGCTCTTTCGAACTAACTAGATTTACATTGCTAGACCATCCGAAAGCTAAAAAAATATTGCAAAGCAGATGTATTTTTTTTTTGCCAATAAATGCCAAAATATTGTAGATAAAGCAATTATATAAATGTAAAAAATGAAAGGTCAGATGATCCAGAACAAAAATGAGTTTAATGATTATTTTCCTAAATGAAGACAGATTGATAACCATAGTTACCACTCACATGTTCTGTCACCAAAAACTGTTTTTTCTTTACTTCCCTCGTGAGGGGAAAATTTTTTGTAATCGTGAAAAATCACCCTCCGAGATTTTTAAGATATTTGCCTCTAAGGCTCCCTGGACCGCGACAAATGTGCTCATATTTCCATCAGTCTGTCTATACGCGGGATAGCTCAAAAACTACTTATCCTATTTACTTCAAGTTTGGCTCAAAAATCAAAGATCACATAAGTATAAAATGGTAACATTTTGGTAAAAGTCCAAAATGACAGCCAAATACAATGTTAAAAAATCAATTAAAAAACTATTTATTCGATTGAGTTCTAATTTTGCACAAGACTTAGATGTGATGTATGGATAAACTAATTTTTTTTATTATTGTACTGAGGTAAAAAAGTCATACAATGAAAATGAAGGGTTGCTAGTAGTTTTTAAAAATTTTATCGGCTTAGCATTTTAATATATTAAGCAATCTCTGAAGGTAAAACAAAATATTTCATTACTAAATAGGTTAGATTAAAAATTTTGTTCCTCAGGATAAGTACTTTTAAATTATATTACAATTGGCTCGTATACATCGTCACACTCTCTAAAAACGATGTCTAACTCAACCTTTAACCCACTGGTTACAGAGAGAGTCCAACAGCTACTTTAACACTACCTATCATTTTTACTATACAGAATGTGGGTTTTAAATGCACAATTGACAACAAATATTATAAATTTAGTAATAAAAAAAATTAAGAAGATTTGTTGAAAAAATAATATATATTTTGATTTTGCTAATACGTTCTGATTACTTGTTCTGTTTAGAATGACAAGCAAATTTTTTTTCTATTTTTTCACAAATATGTGCTATAAAACCTTAAGGTAAATGATACAATTTCTTATTTCTGCTCAAAATAATATTTTTATATTATGTATCGAAACATTCTGTCTGTGGACAGACAAGTCCACATGTTGAGATATCTGATTTTATTAAATGTTTGATTTCAATCAATTTTAAGTTATACATTTTATACACATGTGAAAAAACCAAAAAAAAATCTGTTTATTAATCAACAAACAATCTGAAGGCATTAGAAAAACACTGTAGATAGCTGCAAACTATAATTTTTCTTGTTTCTAGGTTACGTGTTAAACAAACAGATACATTTTAAAATTTCTATTATAAATGTTACTCTTCAAACTTCTACCCTAATAATTACTGATGCCCTTAATACTACTCAGCCAACAGTATGACGAATTTTTCACAAAAATCACCATTTCTATCCATATCATATTCGAAGAATACAGACTCTTTTACCACTTTCCCAAGCGCATTAATATGTCAGTGGTTTTTGAGAAAAAATTGATTTTCTTTTTACGGACGAGGCAAACTTCCCTCGAAATCGGATAACACATTTTTACAACAATCACATCAGGTCCCTAGAAAAGCTGCACGCTGTTAGTAAGACAGTTTCACTACCAGTTTTCAGGGAACTTATGGGTACGGATAGATGGTGATTACTTGATAGGTTCTTTCTTTCTTCCCCCACGTCTGCATGGCGAAACTTATCGACACTTTCTGGAAAATGAACGGGTTTACTGAAAAATGTATCATTAGAAAGTCGCATTTAGATGTGGTTTATGCTTGACAGGGCTGCCACCTATTTCAGCGTCGTGACTAGGGTATACCTTAATACAAATCGATGGATTGGTAGGGCAGTTAATGAGCCTAACCAACCGTGGACGCCTAGGTCCCCAGATCTAAATCCACCGGATTTTTATTTTTAGAGACACTTGAAATCAATAGTTTATAAAAGGCCAGTGAAAACGAAAAAGACCTACGAAATCAAGTAATAGTAATCTGTGAAACAATAAGAAACCCACCAATAATTTTAGAGCGTGTAAGAGACTCCTTGACAACACAAGTAGATGCCTGTATCTAGGCTGAAAGTGGTTACTTTCAACAATTCATTTAAATATTTTATTTAATTTAATGTTGATTTAAAATAAATTCACATTTTTGAGATATCTTATTTGGTTGAATCAAGCAAAATAAATAAGTATTTATGCTAAAACCCGTATCAAAAAACCACATATGCGTTTTGTGCTGCAAACAAGACATTGATTTACATTAAAAAAAAAATAAAAAACAAAGATTGTCAGTGTAATAGCATAATTTTCATAAAAGTTATGAAAACAAAAGCCTGTACCAACGCCACTGGTTAATTCCAAAAATATATTTTATTTCTAGAATAAGTTTTTAAAGGTACTTTTGGATCACTTTGTATGTACATTTTATATACAAACACATCTGTCTATATGGCATGCATAGAATTTATTGCTTCAATGTTTTTCAGTTGCTTTGTTGCCCATTATGCTTCACAATTTCTGCTCAATAATGGTAAATTTACGAAATTTTCATTTTTGTGCGAGTAGAATACGCGTTCGATACTTATTTTGATTGTGTTTTAGCGACTTATTTAAAGAACTTTGCGCTTCATGAATCTGCTAACTTAATATAATTTAAGCATTTGACGCAGCATCCGATCTTTTTTCACGAATTTTACAAGTTGATTTATCAAAGCTACCTCTAGAGACCACGCCACAATGTACAAATGAACTCAGAATCAGGGAATTTAAGAGACAGGGCTTTTTGAGACGATTACTAGCGGTTTGCGACCTGGTTATTTCTTACGCAACATGAAACGATAACGGGATCTGAAAAACTAACATACGAGATTAAGGGCTTGTAAAACGCTACTCGAACCTACTAGCTCAACTTGTATCTTTTGTATTAACTTGAAAATATATTAAGTTTTAATTGTTCACTACATATGTTCCAATTACATTTGAGGTTGGATTGAAAATGTTAAAAATTTTCTGAATTCGAATAGTTTATGACACAAACTGAACAAAAAAAAAACTATATCAAAACAACAAACAGCTAATATCTTCATAAGAAAACTCTTTTGAAACTTAGGGTTTATCGTTCTTCGCTTCGTCGGAGGTAAAACGTAAACATAATAACGCAATTTTCTTTAATGGAGTGATACTTAAAAGAAAAATGAAATTTCAAAAGTTTGAAAGCAGCCTTTTATAATGTAATTTGTATGAACCAATTTAAAAGCCAAGGCTAATAAAATTAACATTTTAACCTTTAGGTCAAGTGCAATCAAGTGCACGAACATACTACCTAATTTAGTATAAAACCCATTTGTTATTTTAATACGTTTTAAATTAGTTATTTTATTTAAATTTCGGACTTAAAATGCATACTTTCTAGAATCTCAGTCAGAAGGCTATGCACTAGTAATGAAATAAAATAATTTTCACCCATGTCATTAATGTCTATACTGGCTGAAGAAAGACCGTGTGGTTTATTTCTGTTTTTATATTTTCCAGTTTATTGCAAAACTTGTCGATGTCAATTTATTTAAATAATTGTACTTAATGCAATTAAAACCTCTGGAAATAATAAAATGCCTATCAATATCAAAAAAAAAACGATTAAGAGTTTAAATTTTTTACACTTATTAAAACTAAAAGGTAATTAAGCAACTACTCCAGATTAAGTTTTTCTTTTCATTTTAAAAGTATTGCTCAATGTTTCAATGAAAACTAATCTATTTGGTGCACGTTCTGGTGCACATATACAATGTACAGGTGTCCCATTTATATTCTGACACATAGTTAGACTTTAACTATATGAGAGATACAAAAAAAACCTTAACTACAAAAGTTGTAGGATTTTTCTTGTATTATCTTTTGAAAATATCAAACATTACAAAATAGAATAATAGAAACAACTACTCCGCTGGCTAAAGTCAGGAATCAACCGTGTAATTCAATGCCGGTCGTGGTGTTAGCCAGCGGAGTAGTTGTCTCTGTGATTCCAGTTTGTGGTTTTGCCCTACACGGGGCTTCATAGTCGATGGCGGCTTGATGAGCTCTAAAAAGGGCGAAATCGCGATGGTCGTTTGACTGAAATGGATCATTGCGTCTGCGGCATTGCAGGACATGTTCCAGACAGGGATTATAGTATCCTTGTTGTGACGTTGGTGTAACGCGAATCAAAAATACATTAGTAATATCAAACATTCTTAAAAATCATAAGTTGAAAAATATACATTTACTTATATTTTTTAGATGGGACATCCTGTATACATAGAACGGAATCTTTCACGGCTGAAGATTTTATGAATTTTATTTTAATAAATCGTGGTACTTGCGATTAGACCGTGTCAAAATGGGATCACTTCCCAAGAAATCTCAAGAACCATTATTTCTTAAGGGACACACTGTAGTTTATTATTTCATGAAAGGCCGCCTTTTATCGATTTTAAATATACTAAGTCACCTTTATCTGCAAAGACAATAGAGAAAATTGACGAAAACCGTGCTACAAGAGGTAATGTTGTAGTCCTATTGATCCTATGGAGAAGCGCATTGCCTCTTAGGTAAGAAGAGGCCCATTTAATGCAATAACAATATACAGGGTATTTTACTTAAAAAATATAGGTTTTGTATATTTTTCATCCTTCTAAGAATTCGTAAACATCTTTAATACTTTTAAAAAATAACATAAGAAAAATCCTAAAACTTTTGTATTTAAAAGTTCTTTTTGTATATGCTATATAGTTAAAATTATAACTAGGTGTCAAAATATAAATGAAAGCCCTGTACAAAGTGGCAAAAATTTGTATAATACATGCTTTATATATTATATATAATGCATATAAAAAATACAAACAAAAAAGTATATAAAAATAAAACAAACAGCTAATATCTTCATAAGAAAACTCATCTGAAACTTAGGGTTTATCGTTATTCGCTTCGTCGCATAATAACGCAATTTTCTTTAATGGAGTGATACTTAAAAGAAATATGCAATTTCAAAAGTTTGAAAGCCGGTTCTTATAATGTAATTTGTATGAACCAATTTGAAAGCCAAGGCTAATAAAATTCACATTTTAACCTTTAGGTCAAGCGCAATCAAGTGCACGAACATACTACCTAATTTAATATAAAACCTATTTGTTATTTTAATGCGTTTTAGATCAGTTATTTTACTTAAATTTCGGACTTAAAATGCATACTTTGTAGAATATCTCAGTCAGAAGGCTATGCACTATTAATGAAATAAAATAATTTACACCCATGCCATTATGTCTATACTGGCGGAAGAAAAACTTTTGATACTTTTAAAAGATAACACAAGAAAAATCCTACAACTTTTGTATTTAAAAGTTCTTTTTGTATATCTTATATAGTTAAAACTCTAACTAGCTGTCAAAATATAAACGAAAGACCTGTACAAAGTGGCAAAAATTTGTATAATACATGCTTTATATATTATA
Organism: Kuschelorhynchus macadamiae; assembly: GCA_030620095.1. NCBI lineage: Eukaryota > Metazoa > Arthropoda > Insecta > Coleoptera > Curculionidae > Kuschelorhynchus > Kuschelorhynchus macadamiae. Next base: position 153,993 of record JAUTXW010004146.1, on the reverse strand, counting down.
CATAATGCATATAAAAAATACAAGTTTTTATGTTGGAATGCCCTATTATGCTTAAATATGTATAAATAGAAATAAAATAAAGTAATTTGAAAAGGTAGAATGAATCTATTGTCCGGACAATCTACAAAGTGTAAATATTTTATTGTTCTTTCAGCAACGCTATTTATAATGGTTTGCTACAACACAACACCTTATTAAAAAATTCTAATATAACGAATATATAAGTATTCCATACAAAATCAACCAACTCTGGATGTATCAATCTGTTTTATTAACAGATATAATCAGGAGTGACTACCGAGTTATAATTCTTACCAGCCTAATAGTTTGAACGCTGCATGTACTCAAGAATGGATATAGTGGCCAGTTGGGTTTTGGTGCTCTTTTTTAATTGTTTTTTATTTCTATCATTTGAATATAAAATAAATTAGTATAATTAATGTATTATTAATTCCATTTTTATAAAATAATAGAAATTTAAATAGAAAATATGATAAGTGGATTTGTAATGAGTTAAACCGAAGATCTGATAAAGAATATAAATATACAAATATTTACATTCCTTAATTTCTCCTTCTTTTAAAGGTTTAGCTGTTTATTTTTTTCTAATAGGTTTGTATCTCTCATTGATTGTACCGGATTGATATGTTGTTCAAATAAAACTTGCGTTAAATCTAAATTCTTACACATTAAAATTATTTTTATCCATCATTTCATCTACAACTGACCCATCACCCGATAATAGAACAATAAAGGAAACACCGATTTCTTGCTGGACGACAAACTCAGTAATAAATATAGCTATAGGCCACAAGCCAGCTAAATATTCATACCAGTTGGTGGTTTTTGCAGGTAAACTTTCTAAACGAACTTCAATCAATATTTTAATGGAGTCAGTCTAACAGAAATTTTCGTGAAAAAGGAAATGCTCTTTCCCTCGGGTTTTTTTTATATGAATATGTTGGTGAGATTACAAAGGAAGGAAAAAAGTGCATTGCACAATAGTAGTTATAATAGGGGAGCGCCTCCTCCTCCTCCTCCTCTTCCTCTCTCTCATGTCCCTCATTCTTAACTTCCTCCCCTTTTATTCTCATTCGCATCATATTTTTAATTTTTTCTCTTTGTTCTCCCACATTTGATTTTGCATTCTTAAGTCTTATAAATAGGTGCATCATGATCATTTTAGTATGCCGAGACACATTTACTAAGCTGTGCTCGAGTTGCGTAAAAAGTTTTTTTTGAATTTTTCCACCAATTTTGTATAAAACAAAATGAAAAAATGTGTCAAGTAATAAGTGAATTATGTGTAATCGCGAAAAATTAACTACAACTATCAGACAGTTAAAAGTTAAATATCTCAATTTCTTTGAAGTGATTTCGAAAGATGAATACACCAAGCTGTTTTATCCACTGAAACGAGATTATTTAAAAGCAATTGACTGTTGTGATGATTATTTAGAAGGAATTATAAGCCTTACTACGTTTTTCAATACATTTGGGAAATCATACTTTGTAGGAGAATTAAGCCACCTAATAGAATTTATAGGAGAAGATTGCCAATTTATACCTGCTATTATTGCAACCCAAAAGAGGTTTCAATTATACGAAGATAAAAAACAGGTATTATCAAAGAAAGTTAATCCTATTCGCAAGAGACGTCCCCCTACATATTTAAAATATTATGTTAAATAAATGAAATGGCTGAGTTGCTGATTGCAGTTAAATTATTAGAGGAGAAATTTAGTAATCTTTCAAAAACCTATTTCTCATATTGTATGGCAAGTGGTCCGGAGTGGATAGACTTTTATTGTAATCAATCTGAGGAATTCGTAAAGGCTGCCCTCTGTTGCAACAAATACATTGAAACATTAAATTTTTTTCAACTTATTCAAGATCTAAAAGATATTGGCTTTGGTTACTATTTAAAAGACTTGAAGCAATTTATTGACGAGGATACTATTCTTCAAGAAATTGAAAAGGAAGAATAAATTTAATAATATTTACAATGGAGCAAATGGTTACTGAAATGTATGAAGAGTTTATTATATCTGCTGCATACTTCCAATATTTATCAATTGTAGGCGAAGAAGATGCAGAAGCACAAGATTTGTCAGCATATGTTAATAATATAGATCGAATGAAACAATGTAAATTAGCCGCTAAATTTTGTAATGATTATTTAAAATATAAAAATGAGTATGAACTTTTAAATGAATTTAGAAAATTAGATTTAAGGTATCATATTAATTGTATTCAATCATGGTTGGTTAATGCAAAATAAAAAGGTAATTAAGTTTTTTTTTATATTTTTATTCATTCATAAAACAATTGTCATATACAAATAACACATTTGTCAAAGCACACATACAAGGTGATTTTGAATGATAGAAGCATTTTGGTTCCATTAGCTTTAGCGCTGGTTGTTCATCTATTTCAATCACATGCTTTTTAGAATATTTCTGTATAAAATCCTTTTTTTCGCTTCCTTTTACAAAAACAAAATCTGCTTTCTTCGTAAGTGTTTCAATTATTTTCGGGAAATGATGTAATGGAGTAAATCCATTATTCCAATGTATACAATGATAATTTTTCGTTAACCATACCGCCTGCTTGTGACAATCAGGTGAAAGAAACTCCATTGGAAAAGGCTTTTTAAAAATGTAATGAGTCATTTCATAACCATCAAAAGCTGCAAGCTCTTTCAGTATAAATTTATTTTTTTCATCTTTGAATCCTTGAATATCTATAACCAATCTCATATTTTCAAAGCAGCAAATTTTTTATTGAGACTTTTTACTTGAATAATTTGCAATTTCTTCTTTCAGTTGATTAATTTTAAAAATAAATTTTTCAATTTGTAGTTGTAGTTTTGATGTCATGATTAAAACTAAAAGCTTTTGAAAATTTCTTTAAATTAAATCGAAATATGAAAATAGTGGGGATAAAGTTTATAATTGTTTCACAATTTTAGTAAGAGGGTTGTAGCTAAATAATTTGTCATGTAAAATAAGACAATAAGCAGAAGTATCTTTTTTAATTGCATTGTGTGTCTCAAATTCAATTCTCATTACTACGGATCCCGTTTGAATTGTTTCTTTTTGATGGGAGCAATCAATATGTGTAATAGGACTAATGTTTTTGAATTGTTCAGGATTAAAAATGGGTTCATTTGGAACACCATAGTAAGACTGTCTAAAGTTGGCAAACATTTCGTATAAAGCAGAAAATTTGTTTTCTTCGAAATTTAAGTACAAATCGTGATAAGGATATCTTTCAGAATTTAAATATACTCTAATATTTGACAAGGTAATATTGTCAAATTTACTCATATCTTTAACAATTTTCCCTTTTCTGTTTTCTTGAAAGCCAATCACAACATGACGAGGAGATTCTAGTTTACTAGTTGTTTTTACCGGCCATGTGTGACGGGTTGTTTCGGTTAGAGAAGAATATTCAACAAGTTCCCAACTCCTGAATCCTATCAATATATCTTTATTTGATTCTAATATTTTTGATAGAGCAAGTTGTTGTGGCATATCAACTAGAATGTGAGGAACTTTCCAATAAATTTTATCGAAAGTAACCAATGGAGTGTCAGGAGCAGTAACAAGGTGTGCCGGATCTTCTTTGAAAATAACACCATCTAAATCATCAGTTGATCTAATAAGAACCAATTCCTGTTTCATATTCATAATAATTTTTCTGTAATCTTCAAAAAATCCTAAAAGCATTTTTAGTGGTATGGATACGGAGAATTTTCCATCATTATCAACTAAAATTGTATCACCTTCTTTCCGATGTGGAAACCAACCTGCATTTTCCAGTTTTAAACTTTCGTTGGTATTGTGAGAAAGGTAGCTTTTTAAGGTTGATGCTAATCCAACATTTCTTATTGAATCTATAGTAATTCCGTTTAGTTCATAGCGGATTTCTCTGAACAAAAAGGCTATACCATTGTTAATAAATAGCAATTCTTTCTTATATTTACCTTCTGTATTAGTTAATTTTCCTTCGATATAAAGTAAACTATCTGATGGTAGAGTGTAAGCATCGAGTTCTTGAATTGGGATCCTTATTTCATCATTGTAATCGAATTTTGAAGAAATATATGGTTGATATGTGTGAAGCTCAGAACTGACGATGGAATTGTCTACATAAAGCTTTTCGTTTACGTTTAATATGTTCATTATTTTAAAACAGTGAAACCCAAGGATGTGAGAAATTTACGATTATCTCGTCTTAACTTGTTGGTGTTGGATTTGATACTGAACTGTTGTTTAGGCTTTTTCTTTTTATAAGTTGCTACTTTGTTGATAGTGGTAGGGGCAAGTCTCATCCCAAGGGCTCTATTATATCTAACAACCATTTTATATTTCACTTGTTTGTAAATGTAACCTTACTGTTATAGTTTCTCCTCTAAAACTGATAAGTTCTCCGTCTTGATCAACTATTTTAACTGTTATATTGTTAATTGCTTTGACGCTAACTGGAAAATACAAAATGGGCAAAGGAGATTCAACTATTTTATACCCTGGAGCTACAGTTGGATAAAACTGGTGAATAATATGAACAGGTTTACCATTATTGTAAGAACCGACACAAATATTACAGTCAATACAAATAGCATTCACCTTAGTTATTTTTGCAACATTATCTGATTCTTCCTCTTTCATAGCTTCTAGTATCCTGCTATTAAAACCCAACATTTTTCCTATCGAATCTTCCTTGGTAAAATCAATTATTCTACTACACATTAAAAAAGTTTTTAGAGTATTAACATTTGCTTTTAAAAGAAAAAAAATTTTTTCATTCGGAAATAAATCTTCTATACTTTCTCTTATGTATGTTTCTATATCTGTAATGTCATAAGTTCCGTCGGGAATAACAATTACTTTTTTATCTATATAAAATTTATTATATCCTTCTTTTATATTGGGGATAGTCATAAACGTTTCAAAATCAGCTAAACCCAGGTAATATTGTTTTTCATCCTCTAAATATATGGGCGGATTAAAATCAGCAGACAAAACAGAACTGTTTCCTGATATGGCAATTGTGGTAGACATTGCAGTTTATTTATGAATGAGATATTACAATAAATAATGAGTTTATATATTTTTTTGCAAAAATTTTAGGGATAGTTGACCACAGTTATATGAATTAAATTTTTGTTTATTTTCATAAGTATAAAATACATCCACTTTGCCATTCGAATTAAAATATTTGAGAAGTTCAAAAGGTGGTTTTAAATTTCCATAACTATCAAAATATATTACATTTTTGTTATTTTTAATATAAGCAGTCCAATGAGATCCTTTATTTTGTTTTTTATCCAAATTTACAATACCACATTCTTTCAGATTAATTTTTTTTGGAAGTTCATCGAGCATAAAAACACCTCTAAAGCCAGTTATTTTTAACAGCTTTACATATTTAATAATATCATTGTTCGTAAGTGCTCTTTTTGGAAAACTTATTTTGAGTTTTTTTTGTCTGATTGCTTTCATTTTAACGGATCCTCCTTTATAAGGTCTAATAAATAGTCCCTTTCCTTTATATGGTCTAATATATAATCCTTTCCCTTCTTTAGAAGCATTTTCCATTGCAATATTATGTCTATGTATTTCTTCTAGTTGCTGTTTAGCTGCTTTAGCATCATTTACTGCCTTAGCAATTCCTGCCGCGCCTCCACCTAGTGCACCCAGGGCGCCAAGAATGGGAAACAAAAGAGGTAGAAATCCTCCAATTTTTTTGGGTGTTCGAATGATACGTTTTTTTCTCAATTTAAGTTTACCCCCTTTTGTATTTTTTAATCCCAAACCGAACTTTCTTTTACCCTTCATTATTCCTGCAACACTTAAAGCTGCAATTTTTTCACCAATAGAAGAATCTTTAGCTTTTACCCTATCCCAGGCTTTTTTTTCTAATATTTGGTCAGATATGTGTCTTTTTGATAAATCTTCAGTCTGAGAGTAAGATATATCATGTTCTTTGCAAGCGGAATCCAATGGATTTATACCAACGTCACCTCTAGTTAATCTTTTTTCCAAGTTGGTGCCGGGACCACAATAATTATATCCTGGTATATGAACTTCGAAAGGTAGTTTGCTAATTAATTTATTTACTAAACCAGAGCCTTTTCTATTACGTGTTTTAATAGTTTTTTTCAACTTATGGCGACCCACAGTCATTGAAGTTCTTTTTATACTAAAAGCACATTGACATTTTTCTGGTATAAATACTTTTACAGCTAAAAATATTTACTAGTGTGATTAAGAATGAGGATTGAAAAACAAAAATTCTCATTACCAGTAAATAATCATGATGAAAAAATTTTAAGTAAACAGTTGAGAAAGCATGGTGACTTATTTTGCGGTGGTTCAAAAAGAGGGCTTATAGTTGGTTGCAGTGGTAGCGGTAAAACCAACGTTATGCTTACACTGCTCGAGCATCCAAATGGAATTAGGTTTGAAAATGTCTATGTTTATTCAAAGTCATTAGATCAACCAAAATATGAATATTTAAGAAAGTTGTTAAAACCTATGAAAGAAATTGGATACTTTGAATATGATAGCGATGAGAACATTATTTCACCTCATGAGATAAAGCCAAATTCCGTTATCATTTTTGATGATATTCCTTGTCATAATCAATCTATTATTAGGGACTATTTCACGCATGGAAGGCATAGAAACACCGATTGTTTTTTTATTTTTCAAGGATATTCCTCAATCCTTAAACGTCTAATTCGAGAAAATGCAAACTTATTAATTTTATTTAAACAGGACTGTTTGAGTTTAAAACATATATATAATGACCACTGTATATTGGATATGACATTTGATCAGTTTAAAAATATTTGTGCTAACTGTTGGATGGATCCATATGGCTTTCTTGTAATTGACAAAGATTGTGAAGTAAATCACGGCAGATATAGGAGTAAATTCGATTCCTTTATATATTTATAAAAGTAAAAAATTTGCAGTTTTATTTCATTTAAAACTTGTACAGCATGGATAAACGTTTAGCTCGAGAATTAATAAGATCGAGACAAGCCGTGAAGCAGAAATATCAAAGCTTGAAATTAGCTACTTCTACTGCTCAGTCCGAATTAGAACAAACTTATAGACCAATAACACAACCACTTAAACAGCTAATTTCAAGTATTGGTAAATCCGAACCATTCGATTTAAAAGAAGAAAGAGTTTCAAAGTATGAAGATTTCAAAACACCTACAAAGCTTTATAAAACATCAACTCCGACGAAAAATATTCAGAAAACAGGAAAAACTCCGTCACTCCCTACAGAACTACCAACATTTTTAAATGACAGTAGTATCACTTCTTCCTCTCCTGTAGTACAACCATTGTCATCAACTGTTATAGCAGAAACTTCAGATCCTTCTAGTGACACAACAACAAATTTAAACTTGTCAGACATATTGGAACAAACTAGAAAAACAATTCAAACCTATGTTGGTACACCATCATATAAAGATTACTTAGCAGATTTTCATGAATTACCCAGATCATATATTGATGAGGGTGTGAAAGATACACAACATAAATTTGACCATTATTATGGAATAGTTCATGACCTCGAAACGGATAAGTTTTCTTTTGGTTTAACACAGATACCGGTAGAAATTATTGGAAAAGACATTAAAGTGGGAGGAATAACGTACACAGGCACGCCAGGTTTATACGAATTGCTTTTCAAAAAAGAACCGAAAGGTTATAAGAAGGAAGATTTAGATAATTACATGAACATTCTAGCTAAAACAAATGTATATCGTAGGAATTTTGATTCAAATGAACAAGTTCAAGGAAATACATCACACAAATATGTTACAATAATAGGACCATATTTACAAAGAAAGGGGATTACAAAGACAAAAACCTTGCCAAGATTAGTTACAGCATTTAACAAACCAAAACCTCCGTTTAGAACAACTAGAGCCAAATCTACAGGAAAGGGATTAATTTTGAAAACAAACAGATCAAATACAGACTATGTATACTGGAATAATGTTAACGAAATTGTTGATAGGCTACGTTTATTAATTTCATCAAGTGATGCGGGAAATAATGCTCATAGTAACGAGATTATCTCTATTATTGAAGAATTAAGAGAAGATAAAGTAATACTATAAATAACAGCTATCAAATATAATCATATTTATTGTTTAATGAAAGCTCAACATGACAGTTGATAAATTTGGACGCCATATTTCAAAACAAAATCAAGAGAGAATAAGTGACATTAATAATTTAAAAAGGAGATTAGGTGAAAATGAAACAAATAATGAAATCTTTGCTAAAAAGCTTAAGGTTTTTGATGAAAATTTTTTAAAGTATGAAAACCAGATTAAAGGATGCTATACCTCAATTGAAAACGTTAATAAACAGTTGCTAACGCTAAATCAAATAAGTAAAGATTTGCAATTTTTAAATGAACATGTTATAAAGGAAGACAAAAAATTAAGTGATGATATCAACAAAATTAATAAAATAATGGAAACAAATATAAGAGAAGTAATAATTGAAAAACACAAGGAAAAAATTAAACAATTAAGAACTTTTATAAAAAGGTTAGATGATGAAAAAAAAAGAAATCAAAATAGCATTCTTAACAGTAGAACAATTGACCAACTCACTTGGGAAGAAAATCAACAATATATTTCCTTGGAAAATATAATGTCCAGTGTAATTAAGAAATTAGAACAAGAATTAAATAAAACAGAGGAGGAATTAAAAAATAGTGATAGTAGATCAACTACTTTCTTAACTGGAGAGATAAAAAAATCCTTTAATGCGTTAGAAAAGGAGATTACTAAAATTAGTAAAATTTTAAATGAAAAAAGTTATAGAATACAAATTGATAAATTGAATGAATGGGAAAAAACATATAAAAGTTATATTTCGAATTATTACAAAACATAGAAAGTGAACTTCCTTAAAATTGAATAAACAAGTTTGTTGTCATGACAACCGTTAAACAACAAGTCGTTAATGAATTACATAAACCTGCTAGAAAAAACCACAAACGCAGAAGGGTGGTAGTGAAAGGGTTAAATGATCTTTTTCAAGCTGATTTGGTTGAAATGTTACCCTATGCCAAATTTAATAAGGGATTTAAATATATCTTGATTACCATAAATGTATTTTCTAAGTATGTTTGGGCCGAACCGTTAAAATCTAAATCTGGAAAAGACGTAACAGCGGCAATGAAAAAAATATTAATCAGTGCAAAAACTCCACCAAAAAACTTACAAACGGATAGAGGGAGAGAGTTTTTCAATGTACATTTTCAAAATTTGATGCAACAATTTCGAATTAACCATTATAGCACGTTTTCCAATTTGAAAGCGAGTATAGTAGAAAGAGTGAACAGGACTTTAAAGAATAATATGTGGAAAATATTTAGCATTCAAGGAAATTACAAATGGTTTAATATATTAGCGGATATTGTAAAAGATTATAACAATACAAAACATTCTTCAATAGGAATGAAGCCAAAACAAGTAAATAAAACAAATGAAAATAGAATCTTGAAATCTGCATTTACTCATGCTAAAACGTTAGATATAAAATCTCCAAAGTTTAAAGTGGGTGATCACGTACGAATAAGCAAGCATCGAGAGGCATTTTCAAAAGGTTACACACCAAATTGGTCAAATGAGATATTCCACATTAAAGAAGTTAAGATGACAAACCCTTGGACATATTTAATTCAAGACGAAGATAATCAGGACATTCTGGGTGGTTTTTATGAGCAAGAATTACTAAAAGTAAAGCATACCGATGTGTATCTTATTGAGAAGATTTTGAGAAGGAAAGGAAACAAAGTTTATGTGAAATGGTTAGGACTTGATAAAAAATATAATACATGGATTGATAAAAAAAATATTGTTTAATTAAATTGAAATTAAATTTTAGTTAAATTTGTTTTATTTCTGTTCCTCACTTTATGCTTTAGCTGATACAAATTACAAAGTCTTAATGTGCTAATTAATTTCAAATAAAATTCACATTTACTAAACTAAAATTTTATTAAGTAAAACATCAAATACAATTTTTATTAAAACGTGTCAAATATATTTTATTTCTATCTTCCTCAGATAATATCGAATCTAGAATAAGTTTACAATCATTTATTCTTTTTTCAAAACGGAGTCTATCTAAGTACCACATCTGAAAGTTACTCCTACGGGCTTGTCTGTAAGCAAAGCTCCACTTCACTAACACATGCACCTTATTGTTCTCTTCCAGAAAAGATATTGTTTTCTTCGTAATATTTTCTTTTTGATCCATTTTCATTGTTTTCTTCGTAATATTTTCGTTTTGTTCCATTTTGCTTCAATTTGTTTTCCATTTGTTCAGGATATAAAGCAAGTAATTCCATCATAGTTGAAACATTTTCACTGTTAGGATTTTCTGTTGGACTTATTATATTATAAACATGCGTACACAAGTCGCCACAATCAGATGAAATATTATTTTGAAATATTTTGAAATATGTATTGAATTCTTGCCTTTTAAGTATAGATAATCTATAATCAATAATTTCCTTTAATCGCCACAAATTGTCCAAAGACTCTTGTCCTAAGTATATGAAGTGTGGGCCTTTTGTAATTTGTAGAACAGGGGTATCATTTATTTTCTGAACCTGCAGATGAATGTTGTTTATATTCACACTGGTTTGATCAACTTGAGGAAAGTAGAAATTGTTTACAATAATTCCTTGATGAACACAAATGTCTTTCCAATTTTCTTCGGTTAGTGCGATTGAAAATCCAGTTTTTCCACCAATTACAATTTTTGGAGAAAAATCATTTAAACTAATGCCAACAAGAACAAATTTTGACAAAGAATTATTTAAAAAATAAATTTTTGAATTAAGAAGCGTTTCCAAAGGTTTATGAACCACGGCGTTGTTCATAATGACTAAACGAGACTGAAACATATTGTGTTATTCTTGTACTTAAATATTCTCATCCCCACTTTCTTTAAAGTTTCGATTAAAATGGATTAATGAAAAAATAGATTTCCAGTTTGAAATTTGTAATAAAGATAAATAATTAAAATGGTAATGTATAAAAATAATGCAAAGTTTAATGTAACACTAATGATGGAAAAGTAATAATTTTTGAATCCGTCATAATAATTGGTACAGTTGGGGGTTAAAATTTGTAACTGATTATTTTTAAACTCTAACCTTTCTATCCAATTTGTATCAAAAATAGATCGATTTGGATAATGATACAAAATTTTAAAAAATTTACTTGCATTTTCATTTCCATTTATTCGTTCCATCCAACTAATTGTACTATTGTTAATTAATCCAATTTTCATAAATTTACAATATTTACTTAGAGTGACGTCTGTTTTATTAGAAAAACATATTTCACACTGTGTTACGCCAGGGGGATGATGAACATAAAAAACATTTTGGAAAATAAAATAAAGAAGAATAAATTGAGATCTACTGATAGTCATTAAAACAAATTAATAATTATATTCCAAATTTATTAACATTAAGCAGATACTTTCACCACGAAAGCAAAAGCAGTTGTAAAAAAATAACAATAAAATACTTAATTTAAATATATGTAAAAGTTCATAAATAAGGATATTAATAATACTATATAAAATGTGTAGCTTGAAGACTTATTTTGAATGGTTACAATTATTCGATTCCTATTTTTCCATAAACAGTTATTTAAATCACAATTCCTAGCAAATTTCTTATGCTCCACAATAGGATCATCATAACTTAACCAATCAAAAATTTCAATACCACAATAAAAACATTTACAAATATCATTGATTGAAGTATAGTAAAAGCCAGCTCCAGCTAACACTTCTGGTCTCAATTTTCCTTTCCATTTTTTAAAAGTGGAAAGTCGTTTTTCATATGTTTTAAAATAACTGTTATCAATTTCTTTGTCAAAAGTTTCTATGCACATTTTGTGAAAGACTTATGAAGACTAACTTTGGTTTCAAAAACAACAAATTTAAATACCTTATAATATCTACATAAATATATCTAAATCTTCATGTTCTGCATTCCATTGATACAAAGCAATATCTTGGTGTCCCCAAGCTAATGTATTAAAACTATAGGGAATTTTATACCGCTTATCATCTTCGGAACTCAAAGCCAATTTATTAATTAACTCTGTAAAAATTGTATGTTGTCTAGATCGAAAAACAAACATTGAACAAAAGGTTTTAGAATGATTTTCAACAACATCTTTATAATGAATAAAATCCAACTGCTTTTTAATTGCACTTTTTTTAACACCTTTTGCTTTTTTTGTTAAACTGTTTTCCGTTTTAATACAATATGCTTTTGCTCCAGTACCAAAGAAAGCAGTAATGGGTTCACCAGCATATTCATCTTTGAATTTTCCTATAACTGACTTTGTAATAGGCATTTCATGAATATTATTAAATTCATAATTAGATGTGTCAAATTTGTGAATATTTTTTATCATGTCAGAATAAATATTTGGAGTTGTGACTTCTAAAATGAACGAATCGGTATCGGTGTATAAAAGTGAAATATTTTCCTGATAAAGAGGTTTTAAAAAATTATAAAAGAAATCATACATGACAGTTTTAGATATATCTAATATTGAGAAGCCTACATATATTGGTTTATTGTAAGTAACTTGAATCTTTTGCATTTGAATAGCTACCAAGTTTTCAGAAAATATTGTTAAGTCCTTGAAATATGGTTTTGCAATTAAATTCTCAGCACCATCTTTTCTTCTATTTTTTTCCCACTCTGTAACAAGTCTTACGTCAATTCTCCTATCAACATTTTCCATAGTCTTGCCATAAATACTATTATTTGCCAACTTGTAAGTATTACGATCAAATTCATTCTTTGAATCATTTCTTAATCTTGAATTCAAGTCTATATATTTTTTCAACCAATCAGATTGAGAAAACTGTAAAACTCTATGAACTTTAGTTAACTTGAGTCCATGTTCCAAACATTGTTTTAATAATTGATAGTGAATAACATATTTTGATTTATCATTTAAATTGGGTATTAATTTTATGCATTTAGAATTTGGCGGTTTAAAGTTTTCTGGACAAAACGGAAAATCGTTATGATAGGAATGTAGACTTGTAGGATATTCTAAATCAACTTCTAAAACATATCCCTTATTAGATTTTTTAGAAATATTCATAATATTTAAATCATTGATTTCTTTATCTGTTAACCAAACAAAATCTCCCGTTGGAATGTGCTGTGACATTGCATAACCATACAAATTTGTTGCATCATAATAAATTATGTATTTAGTTGGCTTTAAAGGATCAAAATTTAAAAGAAATGGGTTATTAGCTTCAGATTTTCTACAAATGCAAGAGCTCACACCACCGCGAACGCTTTTTTTGAAAAAGTGTATCATATCTGGATCAGTTAACAATTCTAACTCTATTCCAGTATAACGCAAACACGCCTCCCAGGATAAACCTGGAAAAGTGTAAAAATGAGCTGGATCGAGCTTATATGTGGATAAACAAGTGCTTCTAAAATTTTCAAAAATATCTGCCAAAAGTAAAGTATCAGAGAGTAAGTAAACGTCGGAGTATTGACCAAGAGATTCACATTTAAACAATTGCCAAACCTTTACAGCTCTTTGGTATTCTGCATCACTGATGTGCTCATCCGTTAAAGTATTATAAAATTGGTCTTTCTGAGGTAAATTTGTTTCTTCTAATTTTAAATAATCATCAATATAACTGTAAGGAAATACACCTTTTTGCCGAATAAGTTTAAATCTTTCTTCATCATTGAAAATTTTTTTTATTTCCTTACATTGTTCATCTTTTAAGCTTTCAGAGAGTTTTGATAAAGAATGGGATAGAAATTGAAAAGAATCAATAAACCTTAATGATATATTTTTTTTCTTAGCCTTTTGTGTCTTTTTATCAAAATAGTTATCCACATGAATAAGCTTTTCAAATGAAATATATTTTTCCTTGTTTTGTGCGATAACTGTTAGTTGTTCTTTGTTTAAGCATAATTTTTTAAGAAATAGATGAGAATCATAATTACGCAAATTATGCAATATAACTGGAATAAAGTTAGGTATTCTGTAATTTATGTTGCAGAGTGAATGAGCTGGACCTCTATAAAGACCGGTTATATGACAATGATCTGCAACCCTGTCATTTAAAAGAGGTTTATTACAAATATGACAAACTTTTTCATAGTTATGATAAATTTTGTCCAGTTCATTCAAAGGGATCATTTTTTTAGGAGCCTTTAAATATTTATTGTATATGTTATACACATCTCTTTCTAAAGAATTTATAAATAATGTATCACAATTTTGACCTCTATATTTTTCAAATTTAGAATAATTATCGTCGAAGGAACATTTAATGTAATAGGCAAATGAATGTGGAATATGTTCATATTGTTTTAAGGTGTATGAAGTATTAGGATTTTTATCAACATTGTCATTATTTAAAGGCTTTAAAATGCATTCAAAATCTGCATACACCACGAAAGGAACTTTCATTTGTTTATGATAATTTACAAATTTCAAAATATTATCATATGAATAGTTTCCAAACTTATCTTTTATTAATTCTTTAGAAGGTAGGTTAATTCGTAAATGATCACAATCATAGCTATTCTGTTGTAATAAATTTTCTTCTGTAGGGAAATATTGTAAACAACCATCGCAAATATATTTTTTTCCGTGATGTTTAGAAATTTGTGCAGAAACTAGTTTTGATAAATCTTTAATATAGCAATAATGAAAAGTTTTTTCATCATCATCACTTATTAACAATAAATTGACATGTTGATTTTTTTTATTCGATGAATAATAAAGTGGACCAATTACTTCATACCCCTTTTTAGGATTTATAATTTCTAATCCATATACATTAATAGAAATGTTATTTTTTTCTTCAAAAATCTTAATGTTCTTTAGCAACATTCGAAATTCTATACCTGACATATCCAAAACAGAAGAGTAGTGTGGGTAGGATGAAGTTTCAAAATCTAATCCGCGTGGTTGGTGAAGAGCAGACACAACTGCCCAGGCGAAGCAAAAGTTGTCATCATTCCTAATGTTGATCACAGCTTGACGTCTCTTGATCTCTTGAGGAAGTTCGATAAAAGATGAGGCTCTCAGCGGATTGTGCTTGTTAACATTAATTTCCAAATGAAGTAAATTCATCAAAGCCCATCCTGCAACGTAAAAATTAAAAAATTACTTTTTTTGTTGCTGTTGTAAAATCGAAAATAAATTCTTTACCTGAATCTCTTTCTGCAAATTCGTCAGCTTTCTGGTCAATAATGGTGCAGATTTGCTCTAACAGTTCTTTTTTCTGATATCCCTGGCAAATGACTTGGAACGGCGCATTAAAAGATTTGACATCATAGCTGTCGCTGCTGGGGTTAAAATAGAAACCGAACAGTTCCATATTTAGCTTGATACATTTATGTTTCTGCAGTTCTTGATCTATTAGATGTGCAATTTTGTATTCCAAATGTTGAAAATATTCTTTCACATTTATGAAGTTTTGGTATGAGGAAATCCTATAAGATATTATTCGTTCCCTGAATGCTGACTTGATAATTTCAACACCTTCCTCCAAGCCTATTTTGGAATTGTTCTTGTGCACACTAGATCGAAGATGTCCACCCCATAGACTTTGGTTTATATTTTTCTTGCATTCTTTACAATATTTTACAATATTTGTAGAATCTATATAAATTAAGAAAAAAATATTTTACAAAATATTTTACAAAATATGACATGAAAAATAAAATGTTCTTACCTTTAACAAGCTTTGGTTTTTTCAACCAACTGTTGAGTTTTGTGGAATTTCCGTTAACATGTTTTTTAATATGTCGCAGTAAATTATCCTTTCTAGTAAAGATTTTATTACATGTTACACACTTATGCATTTCTGAAGTTTTCTGCATAATAATAATAATAATAAAATTAATATTGTGCAATTCTATTTAGTTATAGTCAAATTTTGAAAAAAGCAATTGCATTTTTGAAGTTCTTTGTATAATAATAAAATTAATATTGTGCATTTTTATTTAGTTATAGTCAAATTTTGAAAAAAGCAATAGAAATTAATTGACTTTATGAATCCATTTCTTCAAATGAGTCAACTAATTTGTCAAAGGCCTGTTTAACATAATTCACCGTACTTTCGTCTCCCTTTTTAATTGTGATCAAATTAGTTAAATTTTGAATAGCGAAACCCAGACACTTAAGGTTTGCTATTTGTTTTTTATTTTTTTTATTAATTTTAAATTTTTTTTTAATGATAAATGATGGTTTCGAAATTGAATTTTGTTCAACTGGTGAATTATTAGGAGAAATATCCGAAGTCAAATTTGCATCAATTTGTTTTTCTTGCGGATCAGAATTTACAATAGCATATGGTGAATTAATAGAAGATATAGCCGAACTTAAATTTTGATCAATTTGTTTTTCTTGCGAATCAGAATTTACAATATCATATGGTGAATTAGTAGGACAAATAGCCAAACTTAAATTTTGATCAATTTGTTCTTCTTCCGAATCAGAATTTTCACTAAACAAAAAGGGAGAGCAAATTGGTCTCGGAGAATTAATTGGCGATTTTAATGTTAAATAATTTGGATTAGATTTTTGAAAACAAACAATATCCTCACAGCTAGAATTTTCAGTTTCGTCAATGTCATTCAGTTCTTCAAGAGTTTGTTTAGTTTTTGTTGTAATTAAGTCCGTTTTGTTGTCAATAATGTCATTAAGATCGTCAAGAGTTTGTTGTTGAGTAGCTGTAAATAAATATTTTTCGTTGTTGTGTTTGTTGGCATTATTCTGAACTTGGCTATTATAAATAATTTCATTCAAGTCCTGAATAGTTTGTTGTTGACTAGTTGTAAATACGTCTGTTTCATTGTTTTGTTGGTTTGCAAAATTCTGAATTTGAGTACATGTGTATAAGTCAAAGTCATTGTCAATTATTTTGCTACTCGATGCCAAAAAATTGTCCATTATGAAAAAAATCGTAATAACAAATAAAAATGCCACAAATGTACATAAAAATGTCACCAATATATAAGAATTAAATCTTGCCAAATAAAAATGTTAGAAATAAAAATAAAAATTTACCAAATAGACACAATGTAAACACCAGAAAACTCGCGAGCTCTGCACAGTGTGAATGCAGAAATCAATTGCATTCGTCTCTTCGCTGAGGCGATTCTATATGCAAAAGTTAATCACATGTGTCCTACTTAAAGTTGAACGACAATCTCTAAAAACCACTTTCCCAAGCCGATCAACAACCTTACCCCCTCCCCCCCCCCGGACCCCTGAATTTTCGAGACTAAAATCCCGGTTCCCCAATTTCGGGCTACCCTCTTCAGGTTAAGTTAAGTTAGGTTAGGTTATGTTAGGTTAGGTTAGGTTAGGTTAGGTTAGGTTAGATTAAAAAAGAAGAAAAGAAAAAAGGAGAAGGAAAGAAAAAGAAGAAGGAAGGAAAAAAAAGAAGGAAGGAAAAAGGAGAAGGAAGGAAAACGGAGAAACATATAAAAAAGAGAAAGAAGGAAGGGAGAGAAAGAAGATAAGGTGAGAGTGAGGGGAATTTAAGGGGGGCGAAGCCCCCCTTGGCGCCCCCCCCCCCCCGAGGAAACTGACAGGGAAAGGGACAGCGAAAAAAGAAACAAAAAAAAAAAAAACTTAAGTATTGCAGGTAGTAAAAGTGGTGGTTGATGGGATATATACTTAAGAACATCCACTCGACGATCATACAGTATCATTCGCTGTAATATCAGTTGTCGATATTATTTTATAAGCTATAACCAAAATTGTTTTTTATCAAATATATCTATCTAAATCTAAAGCTCCTAACGATGGCAGAAAATATGATTGGAAACGCTGACCAAATTGAAGAAAATAATGTGGAGAACGCCGCTCAAATTGAAGAAAGAAAAGAAATTTTTATTAACTTGGAAGGCGATTCCATCACTTATAAACATTCATTTTTGGACAAATCATCTAGGCTTGTTAGAAGATCATTCTTATGTAACATCGACATTAATTATATTGAGGAGGAAGAAGAAGAGATGGAGGAAGATGATCAGGAAATTGACGAAGGAGTGGACATGGATGGACAACTACTAAATTTAGGAACCGAGGCTGACGTAAAAGTAAGCAAGTTTAGGGCTAGTGAATTATTTAATAATTTTGAAGAAAAAGATGTATGTGTTATACAAAGCTACTCTAAAATTGAAAGTCGAAGACTAGGAACATTTGCTATTTGCCTTCCTTGTAGTGCAATTCACATGAGATATTTACGGAGAGGGGAGTCCGATCATGTGAGCTGCCACTACAAAAGAGCCTATGTTGTTAGTGCTTCTGATTTACATTGTGCTATTTGTAGGATACATCTTTTTCTACTAATTCCTGAACATGCTTGCTTTTACTGCAACAAAAATGAAAAAAAAGAGATAGAAAATTATGTTGTTAAATATTAATAATAAACATAGTTTGTAAAGGTGATGGGTAGATTATTTCAACAATATTAATTTTAAATATAGATTATAAACGTAATGGGTAGATTATATCAAAAATATTAATTTTAAACATAAATTGTAAAGATAATAAGTAGAATATGTCAACAATATTAATTTTAAAAAATGTCAACTGTTACTATAAGCGGTTATATATTTTCATTGATATATGCAAAATACTTCTTTTTATTCTAACATCTGACACTGTATTTGTAAATGAAATAGCTAATCATATGTAAAAAAAGTGTCGATTATGTCAACTGCCACTAGAAGCACTCATATATTAGCATAACATTTTGTTAACGCTTGTTTCTGTATTCAATTGAGTTTTCTCTTACTTGATGCAAATTATATTAATATTATTAGTATAATTAAAAAGTAGTAGATTAGGCTATGCCGGTCCGACAATCAAAACCGTCATTTTTACATGTAAATTCCCATAAGAAAATTTAAGCTTCCATTTGCAAAAGTGGTGCCATTTTAGGGCGTGGCACTTTTTGTGTAAACCCATAACAATTGTTTTGTTATGTAATGTGAAAATTAGTATGTATTAAAAAACTTGTTAGATCATTGTTGTCGTTTCAATATAGGAAAAGGAAAAAATGTGTGTCAATTATTATATATATTTACATTTACTTTTTTTACAAAATTATTTGTTACCAGAGTTTTCACAAACACAAATTATAAAAAATATTATCCTCTTTTTAAAATTACAACAAAATGATGTCTAATTACATCTTTGAAGATTTGTACCAAATAGTAATATCTAGTGCGACATACAGGACAATTGTTTACCATTATAGAACAACCATTTTCATCATTCCATCTTAAAATACATTTTAAACAAAAAATGTGGGAACATGTATTTGGTCTACATGAATCATAATATTCGATTATTTCAAAACCTTTCCTATTATTATTTCCTATCACAAAACACTTTTTTCTCTTCACTCTCAGTTTTATTCAAATTTTTTAAAACAATCCCATTATTTTCTTCTCGAACTAATGGTATATTTTCTTCTTGAACTCCTGGTATAATTTCTTCGAGGCTAATTGTCTGAAGCGGAATGGATCGATTTCTTTCTCCAACTGATTCACTCATTTTATTTTAATATTATTATTAATAGATTTATTCAACAGATTTTTTTCTTTTAACAGTCACTCGTACCTTAACATACTAAAATGATCTTGATGCACCTATTTATAAGACTTAAGAATGCAAAATCAAATGTGGGAGAACAAAGAGAAAAAATTAAAAATATGATGCGAATGAGAATAAAAGGGGAGGAAGTTAAGAATGAGGGACATGAGAGAGAGGAAGAGGAGGAGGAGGAGGCGCTCCCCTATTATAACTACTCACAATGACTGAAAGCCATATTTGTTTTGACTTGTAGGAGTATGGTGTTCTTGACAACTTTTTTTTTAGCAAAAATATACGACTTCTATTGGTCCCATCAGAACATAGCATAAAGAATTTTCAAATCGTCTTCATACTTTTGCTTGCATTTAATGAATTTCAAAGAAACTGGTGAAAGGGTACTTCTAGAGTTTACTAGTAAACATATCAAATTTTAGGATTTTGTGTTGTATCAAATAGAACGGCTAAAAATTGCAATTCAATTTTAAAATTGAATCGTTTGTAGTATAGATACATCACTTCTAAGCTTACATTCTCCCTACACTTTTAATAATTCATTCAAAGCAATGACCTAGTTCGTTTGGGGAAATCGCACATTTTCTGGTTTTTCTCGCCTCCGATGGAACCTTACGTGACCGGAAACGAATTTATTAAGCCCGGACACGAAACCACCCGTATAAAAGAAATTACTCCTTCATTAAATAATCGCCTTCTTAACAAAAAAAGGACACTGTGATTAAGTATCCAACTATGTTTTATTAGTAAATTATTGATAAATTACTGAGGGGGGTCAAAACTTTTTCATAGAGTAAAAAGAAATGTTTTTGTAATCTATGCAAATTAATAAATATTTTCTGCATTTGATTATCCAAGACTATTAATCATATCATTATTAATTCAATAATTAAAGTTTTTGTTTAAAACGCTTAAAAAGTTGACCTTTATTTCAGAACAGGCATCACACCTGCTGCTGTAGTCATTTTTCTCCAAATTGCAAGCAGATAAAAGCTTCCCATTATTTAGTAAAAAAAACTATTTTACGTGTAGCTACTTATATCAAAATACTTATTTAGGCTCATGCATATTTTGAAGGGATTCCTAAAAATTCAATCAGGCGTGCATCTTTGGATTTGGACGTCAGAAGAACAACGCTGTAGACGTATCCTCAAATAAACAAATGGAAGCCCTATAAATATTGACCAGTAGAAGAATTGGAACAACCTAATTACAACTCCAGGTTAGATTTTTGCAAAATTCTTATATATTTGCTAATATTATTAGAACTGCTGAGTCCATATTTACAACTTCAACTAAAATCTTTAACCGAAAAAATACCCATTATTGGAGATTGAGAATAAAAAAAAGTTATGAAAGTTATAAGATCAGGAAGAACTTCGGTAAAGGTTTGGTGTAGCATTTATAGGTCCAAAATTATAGGTCCAGAATTATATTATCAGAATTTAAATTTCCTGCGGTACTTCGTGCTTTTAAGTAACATCCAACGCCTTGTGGCAAATTAAGTACCTCCAAGACTACGAGCAAATTTAATTTGGCAGCAAAATGGTGCTCCATATTATAGACTTCACTTCTGTAATAACCAACTTTTTGAATGCATATTATAGATAATGGATTAGGGAAAAGGGTAATTACGCATGGACCCCTGGAAAATATTGAGATTATTTTTTTACTTTTTTGATAGCTTTTAAATTTTAACATGGGTAAAAAATTTCCTATTATTGATCTTCTTTCTCGCAGTTTATTTTTCACTCATAATTTTCAGGAAATCGTCGTGAACTGTCATTTTTGACAGCCGTCAAAATATTTCACAGTTATTAAAGTATCTTCAGCGGATCTAAATACGTGTAAAAAGTTTTAAACCAATTTGCAAAGTGGAAGTGTTTCAAAAATGACGTGAAACCCAATATCTAATGAACGCTTGCAATTCTTATAATTATTTCACTGTGGGTCTGTGTCGAGTAGGTTAGGTTATTGAGTCCAACTCAATAGCGATGGTACTTTCAATCCGTGAATTCTTATATGGATACTGAGGACTCAGTGGCACTTCGAAGACTCTGTGGTCCTTAATTCATTAAATTCATCTAATGTAAAATAGAATGAATGTGACCTAAACACAGACGTAGTAAATAACTAAATTATAGGAATAAGCACTAAATTTAACAGCATAAATACGCTGGAATATTATTGAATGTTCAAATAATTTGAAAACAATTAGATATACAGTATATAAAATATATGAAAATTTTTATGTATTTATTGAAAACATATCCGGGGTTCCATTTTTGGAAGATTGAATTGAATAAAGCATGTTTCTACCTTAGTTAAAAAGTACATGCATCTCTACAATTTAAAGCAAACATCATGCTGAAAAAAGGTTTAATGGTGTCCCTGTATATAATCAATAATGTGGTACTTATTAAATAAAATCTTGCTTACTGAAATGGATATTGCCCTTTTATTTTAAAATGTCTTTGTCTAGAACTTTCCACTGCTCATTTAAACGTTGCCTCGTGCTACATTAACGACGAATTCAGAGTCACTTGAGCAATTCAGAAGACAATGCAAAAGCTTTTAATGTAGTTTCATTTGAAAATGGCAATAAAAATAATTTGTCTCTTTCATTAGGCTCCTTTAATTTAAAATGGGAGAGTTATTAAATTCTTGGTGTTTTCAATATCTCAATTCAAATATTAAATGATGAATGGAGAATATAATTTTTAATATATTAATTAGTCTGTAATAGATTTATATGTTACGGCCAAATAAATTATATTATTATTAATTTCAATAGTCTGCAATAAAGTAAAAAAGACATTCACGTCTCTGACCGGATGTTAATTTTTGTTAACATTTGAAGGCTTATTTACATCTTTGGCCGGTCATTATTTATAATGACGGTTCTTGTATGCGTAATGATGTTTATAATGTTGGTATTTTGCGTTTTTTACGCGACATTTAAATTATTTAACTGATAGTATTGTATTGAAGATATAAAGACTTGAGAAAAAAACCATTTTTACTTCGTGAAAAATCTCCCTCGAGGACTTTTTAGATCTTTACTTTTCAGGGTCTCTAGATGCCGAAAAACATGTTTTTCCAATTTCGTCGGTCTGTCTGTTCGCGGCATAGCTAAAACTATTTACCCGATTGACTTCAAATTTTGGTCAAACATTAAGGAACAGATGGTGACGACTTGGTGAGTTTGATAAAAATCCAATATGGCGAAAAAAATGGTGGTCTAGTGAAATATTAAAAAAATTATTACTAAAAAATTACTTGTCTAATTTACCTAAATTTTTGCACATTATTCAGTGAGTATTATGTAGGAGTTAAAATTGTGGTACGAATTCAAGATAGCGGTTAAATAAAATGTTTGCAATCGTGAAAAAAATCACCTTCTCAGGTTTTACATATCTTCAGGTTTTAGAGTCCCTAGAGGCCAAAATATATCAATTCCGTCGGTCTGTATGTCAGTTCGGGCCAGCTAAAAAACTACTTACCAGATGGACTTGAATTTTGGTACAAAATTAAGGGTCATATGAGGATGATCTGGTAATATTTTGGCAAAAATCCAACGTGCCGGAACAATGGCAGCCTAGTGAGGCGTTAAAAAATGATCATAAAAATCTAATTACCCAATTTACCTCAAATTTCGCACAAAAATCAAGTGATACATAGTAATGAGCTCATAATGTTTTGATATGAATCCAAGATAGCAAAATAAAATGGCGGCCTAGTAACTATTTAAAAAATCAGCCAGAAAAAACTAGTTATTAGATTCATTTCGAAATTTTTGCAAGCATTAAGTGTGATATAGAGATAAACTGGTAAAGTAGTGGTACGAATTCAAGATGGCGAAACAAAATGGCGGCGAAGTAAAAAGTTTAACAAAACAAGGTAAAACAAATCTTATTAAAACGATTTTAAAATTTGCATAAAAATGAAATATGATATAGAGATAAACTGGTTCCTATCAAAATGGCGCGGCGGTATGGGTCAATGTAAAAACTACTTATCCAGTTCGTTTTAAATTATGTCTAAAAATCAAGTGTGGCATAGGTAGAAACTGGTAAAATATTGGTCCCCTGAGGTCGAAAATAACGATGCCCAATACAAATGTTCGAAAAGACAGTATAAGTCTTATTAAATGACTATATACCAAACTAAATTAGATCTCACTTCACTATTCCTAATAAAATGAAAAATTCCACCCTAATAAAACAACTAAGATTTACATTAGAACCTTCTGATGATGATTACGACAGGCTTTAGAATTCTGTGAGACAATGATGGAGCTTTGTAAAGCCAATCTAAATTTCAATTGTCAAATAAATGGAACCGTCAACCGGCATAATTGTTGATATTGTGTTTTTTAAAACCCTTTTTATATACACTCTAGAAAATTCTCGGGTTTAGGTTCCAATAATTCTTTTGTATATTTTGTATGATTTCTCACAGGGTCTTTGTTTTATATAGACGTGTTATATAACTTGTGTGTGCGTTTAATTACTCTATTAATGTGTTTTTCTGGGAAAGGATTTTTTAATAATACTTTTTTTAATTTTTTCAGTATTCTGGTCGTGTTAAGTGTAAATTGTTGTCAGCTAAACCTGTTATTGCACCTAATTTTTGATTTTTTGAGTGATTTGAATTATATTTAGATATCTCTCAGACCAAGTGACGTTAGTGTACCATTTTGTTTTTGTCTAAGAAATTAATTTGAATATGCTGCTCTAGCTTAAATTAAATGTTAAATTCTTACAGCGTTTCGTTCAACTTATTATTTCGTTGTCATTAAACAATCGTCAACATATCTTTTAAAAAATAGAAGTTGAGAAATTAATTTTGCCAAAACATTGTCCTCCAAGAACTCCATTACTAACTGCCATTCGATGATGAAATTGGAGAACACATTGCCGCAGCCATTTTTAATACTAATATTAAGTATTAATCTATGTAATTTGTATATTTTTAGCATTAATAATTTTTTCTGAAGATGCCCAAAATAACAGGGCGAAATGTCAAATAAATGACAAATTAAAATTTTGGTATTTTATTCGAACCTAAATGCAAGAAATGTTTACACTATATATCAAGGATATGATCTTTGTTTGAAACATGTTCTGCATCACAGTAGCCATAATGATCCATTTTTGTCAAACAACGATCGCGATTTCGCTCTTATTAGAGCTCATCAGGCCGCCATAGACTACCGAGCCTCGTGTAGAGCAAAAGCAAAAAATGAAATCACAAAAACAACTACTCCACTGGCTAATACCACGACCGGCACTGAATTACACTGTGACTCATGGCTTTCGTTAGGAGCATTAAATGATAGCATATCTTTATTCCACATACACCAACGTCATAACAAGGATATGATCCTTGTTTGGAACATGTTCTGTATCACAGCAGCCATAATGATCCATTTTTGTCAAACGACGATCGCGATTTCCTTCTTATTAGAGCTCATTAGGCCGCCATAGACTAGCGAGCCCCGTGCAGGGCAAAGGCACAAAATGGAATCACAAAAACAAGTAGTCCGCTGGATAATACCACGACCGGCATTGAATTACACTGTGACTCCTGGCTTTCGTTGGGAGCATTAAATGATATATATATATATATATATATATATATATATATATATATGTATACATATATATATATATATATATATGTATACATATATATATATATATATATATATATATATATATATATATATAAATATATATATATATATATATATAAACTCATACACGTGCCGAGACACAAAAAATTAATATAGTTTTAGTACATAGAAATATAAAGGAATAGACTGTACGTGTTTCTCGGCCAACAACTGCTATTCCCTTTATCTCGAGTTTTATTACAGTTAACACGCGGTGACCAGTTTTAAAAGGGCCACAAAAGCATTTTTGTAACAATAATTCAAAAAGGGTTACACTAATTCAAAGCCGGATTTTTATACAGAAAGGTGGTCTAAACTACAAAGAAATGTATGCCGATACTTTAGGAATACTAATTGGAGTTAAAGTAGATTATTTGTTGTTTTTACTATAATCAAATTCATTATGTTTATTAAATATATTTTAGTGATGTCAAAATGCCTGAGAGTAACTACTTAGAATATTCATCGGTCGTATCACATCAGTCTCTACATAAAACCAAAAGTCTTATATAATTGCGGAAGGCTCAAATTAAAAAAGTCTTTTTAAAAATTAGAAATTAACTTCTACAAATGTGTAAATTTCTTCCTGGTAAAACAAAGGGCATCCATTTATCACTGACAACGTTCAAAATGGACCGTAAGGGCTCCTCTCAAAATACCTCTATTGTCTTGTATTTCCGTTCGCTCGAATTTAGGACGTTTTTTTGCTAGCAGCTAACACTGGGGAAACAATTTTCAAACAACTACAAGAACCTTTCTGAATCATTAATTAGAAAAAGAGAAGCCCGCATGCTAAACAGCGTTTTCTACGTCGAAGTAGAGTAAATTTAAAAAACACACCTTATTGTTTACATTGAGGAAGCATAAAACAGGCCATTAAACATAAGTGGCACAAAGCCAATTATCGTCATTAAATCTCGATTAGTACATGAAATTTAAATCGTAAGTAATAAATCGATCTTATGGTAAATAATTAAGAATAAAGAGTAAGCAAACAAGTTCTTATTAATAGAAACAGGCAAAAAAATAATTTTAAGTGAAAAGGAAAAATTTGACTTCTTAAGTAATTTTGCTTAGATCTCTCTAATGATATCTTAGTACATAGAAAGAAAAACGACGGATAAAAATTGCTCACGATTGCTTCAGGTATCATCGTCTAGTGACTCAAAATTTAGGATAATCATAAAAATGTATAAGATTCCTGTTGCTAGTTTATAAGGTTTTGCGATTTTTAAAACTATTTGTTACATTATAATTTTTTTATGTTATGGACTTTTTGAATTTTTCGCGAAGTAAAAAATATAAAAATATGCATTATTTTTAAGCAATGAGCTCACTACTACAATTTAAGTAGTACTGTCTAATCGTGAAAAAAATCACCCTCCCAGCTTTTTACAGGTCTTCCGCTTTAAAATGTAAAAACATGTTTTCTCAATTCCCTAGGTCTGTCTGACTGTTCGCGGCAAAGCTACTTACCCGATTGACTTCAAATTTTGGTCAAAAATTGAGAGTCATAATATGAGGATGACCTCATAACGTTTTGGTATAAATCCAATATTAAAAAAAATTATTTCTAAAATCTATTTATCCAATTTAATTACTAAAAAACTAATTATTCGAAGAAAGAACTATTTATTAGATTGATTTCAAATTGTGTGCAAGAAATAAGTGTGGTATAGAGATAAACTGGTAAAAATTGTGATACGAATTTAAGATGGCGGAACAAAATGGCGGCCAAATAAAATGTTAAAAAACCTTCCTATTCAATTGACTTCATATTGTACAAAAATTAAATGTGATATAGGGATAATCAAGAAATATTTGGTATGAATCTAACAAAACAGTCTAATTGAAAAATCAATTGTGGCATAGGTAAAATATTGGTACGAATCCAATAAGTTTTTGATTGGTTTTATCGTGCACTAATCTATATTCATCAAATGAAACAATAACAGCTTTCTTGGAACAGTTAACTACACCACTGAATTCTATGTAAAAAAGTGTATAAAAGTTTTTACTTTTAGTTGAAAGAGATGCAATGCAATATTTTCAATTTCGCCCGAAAAGAGCTATGCATATTTTGTTTATAACACCCTGTCCAATATTGCAGCCTTCGGCGGCTACTAACTGTGGGACGTATTAGAGGACAAAATGATTGCCTCAATAATCTACTCACGCCATTAGCTGAAAGCGTTGTCGACACATATCTACCTCGCCTGGGGATCAGACATAGATCTCTGATTAACAATGTCAAAGCTGGACTAAATTTAAAAACCATTGGTTATTTGCGTACTCCAAAATGAAAGGAATTTAATTTAAATAATACAGTCACAAAATAACAAACGATTCTGATATTGTTAATCTAGATCCCGGTCAATATCTCTATAACCAGTGAAAACGAAATAGGCTACTTATATGGTGTTTTTCGTATTTTTTTCATAATTGGACACTATACAGAAAAAAACAATTTTCGTATACTGAAAAAAAAATATCGATTCAATCATCTTCCGACGGATCATCTGCGTAGATTAAAAAATTAAGCCAGTGCTGATTCGATTACAATCCGCAGAGTTAAGCTAATTTTAATAGTATTTATAAAACAAAATAAAAATGAATGAATTTAACATATTTACAGTCTTAAATGAATGCAAAATAACGATAGTTAATAAACCTGTGAAGTGTTGACTGAATTCTAAAACATATTGAATTAAATAGAAAGGCACGGCTAAATGAACATTAAAGTAAGTTGAAATAACACGCTTAGAGCGTCAATAGAAATATGGAGTAGGTGGTTTTTAAATCGAACTTCTATATATTCTTTAATTTTTTAACATACTTTGTGGAGGCAAAACAATATAAATATAAGATATTATGTCGGAGTGATAAACAAAATAGACCAAAATTGAACATAATATTTTAAAAACATATAGGGATTCCATTTAAACTAATAAAGTAGCAAAAAATGTTATTGGCTACAGATATTCCTTTATTGTATATACTAGCATACAACTTGGTATAACTAAAAAAAAGGTAACCCAGTTACGTTAGATTTGCCCCAGTTTTAAGGAAAGTCTTTGAAAATTCTACATTGGATGTCGCAAACGGAAAACTTATGTATATTTTGTATAAATTCTGTCACTCTAAGTGTACAAAAAAATGAAAACTATCTTTTTGTGTTTTTATTAAATAACATAATAAAACTTTAAAACCTTATTATTCTATAGTATATTCAAGATCAATATTCAGGTTTATTACAGGTGGCTAATTTTACATTACTGAAACGCCCATGTTATTAAAACATTTTTATGTCTTGTTGCTTTAGAAATATAAAACTAAGCCCTATGTAACGCGACTTCGTTACAATATTCAGATTTACAGCATCTTGATTATACTGCACAAAACGAAGCTGAAGTCCCAGTTATTTAATTTAGTACTGGGAGTTTCACTAAAAACGAACCCTTTCTTCATTGTTTTCCCTAATGAGGTTGAACACATTTTTTTTCTACGAATGTTCTAGGGTACGACAAAGTATTCAAAAAACAGTCTATATTTTAAATACCCTGTATTTTATTTGACCATGAAATGGTCTTCTTTTTGATAGTTGCTAATTTCGCAGATTTAATATCTTTACTAATAAGCTCAAAATCTGTAAAGGAACCTAACTAGAAATTCCCTCCTGAATTTTTTCTTTTGTCAGGAGATATGGTACTTTGTCACACTATTTCGCCAACGTGTATGTGTTAACACAACTATTGAAGTGCTGTGTGTGTTAAGAGTTGTGACTAAATTTGGAGAAAAAAGATGTGTGTTGAACTAAAAACGACACGTATATATTGCAGCTTTGTGCAAGTAGTAGTTTCGGGTTGTATTACCGTTGATCTAATGTTAAGTATTAGAAATGTAATAGCAGTATCATATTCACATAATACTAGTGTCTCATAAGCTTCTACATAAAATAAATAAAAATTATTAGGAAAGACGTTTACAATTCGTTAACGAAAGGATAATTAGCAATCCGAGTTTTATTTTTGTTATTTTTACTGGAAAGGTGTCAGTGCCGGTACTATGCAAATACTAAGGAATGCCATTAAGTTTAGACTCAATATAAAGTGGGCTGGAATAGTTGGTGACCATCTAGTTGGCCTTCTCGTTTTTCAAGGCAATTTAACTGGAAACATGTACTTAGATCTATTGTTTTTGTATTATATTTGTTTCACCACAGTGGTTCCTCACCAAAATTTTACCATTTTATCGCATCTTGATTGTATGTCCAAATTTGAGATACATTGGATTATCAGTGTTTTAGTAATTATTTTTTTAAATATTTTATTAGGCCACATTCTCTTCCGTGATATTGGATTTGACGTTAATCAGATAAGTAGTTTTTAGCTATGCCGAGAACAGACAGACAGAATTGGGAAAATATGTATTTCGGCATCTAGGGATCATGAAACCTGAAGATCTTGAAATATCTCGGAGGATATTTCCACAAGTACAATACTCTCATCTTACGAGGACACGACCTATTTTCCTCACAATTTTCAAATTAATCGGAGAAAATAAGTCGCATTTCATACCATACTTGGTTTATAGCGGTTTCTAAAGGAGACATTTCCCGGCGGATTGACACAGGGGGCCTGAGCACGTCCACCCGATTTGTTTCCACCGTACTACTTTCTGTGAGAACAACATAAAACTAAAATGTATGCTACTCAGTCTGATTATTCATTGGAGGTATTACAATATCAGTAAATAAGTGCCATCAAATAACTCCAGAATGCTCTGTTTAGGGCTAGTTACGCATATCAGTCATTTGTGCACGATTCGATACGATGCCACATGTATTGCTTAGTTGCATAGAACGATACCAAAT
Organism: Kuschelorhynchus macadamiae; assembly: GCA_030620095.1. Taxonomy (NCBI): domain Eukaryota; kingdom Metazoa; phylum Arthropoda; class Insecta; order Coleoptera; family Curculionidae; genus Kuschelorhynchus; species Kuschelorhynchus macadamiae. The sequence goes on along the minus strand of JAUTXW010004146.1, from coordinate 123,729 downwards.
TATATTACATTGTCTTATTCCTTTATACTTACAACTACCCTTATTGTATTCTGTTATTAACTGATATTGGTAGGTAGAGCATTTTAGAAGCAGAACCGTCTAGTCTGGGAAATGGGAAAAAAGATAAATGAAACGATGAGAAATTATTCTGAAAATATAACTATGGATATATAAATGTACGATCTCGATGGAATCTTCGAACCAACTGAAAATAACTATATCAAAGTAAGAATGTATCTTAGTATCCAAAAAAATTATAAAATATGCTGCTATTGATTCCCTAAACCTTTACAAAATAAATTCACCTGGATTTATCCAGTTGCGAATCGTATTGAAATCCAAGAAGCGCGAGGTTTTTGTGCCGGATTTACTACATAGCAAAATCCATCCAATCAAGTCTGCGGAAGCAGAGTATTTCCTTTAAAACTATTTGAAAGTAGGATGAGCTCTTAAGCCTGAACATCACGTATGCACATTTTAGCTCCAAAATTTAAAAATCAAACGAAGGAATATTATTCTTTTCACTCTCATAAAAAATAGTAATCTAAATTGGAATATTTAGAATTGCTATAAGTTTAATGGATAGTTTATGCACTGAACAAGCATAAAAACCCATATTTAATAAATCAGGCACAAAACAGTATTGCTTTCTGAAAACACATTTCTTCAGTATTAATAATGGTTGTTTTTAGCGACCCAGCATACAAGGAGATTAATATAGTTATTATACTATCAAAAACAAAATTTTGTATTTTATAAAGTAAAATATAATTTCGCACATTCAGTTAACGTTAACTAAACATAGATAATTCTCCGATTGGACGATCCATCCAATGTAAAATAAAATATCCCCTAAAAGGGATCCCATCTTTGTACTTGATGTCGTATAGTTAGGATCCAAGCGATTTCGGTGTAGTTTAACGCCCAGAGTTGCAAGTTTTAAATCAAGGTTCTGGCAACATAGAGTCAAATAATATTTCGTGGTTTTTAATTAAACGGCAAGGCTAGCAACTTAGGTACTTAATTTATTCTATCTATTCGAAGTGTAACTGCTTTAACTCAATAATACTGCAATAAAAAATGCACTACGAATAAACATTTGTGAAAATGAAGATCTACAACATAACTACGGGAAAGCTATTGACAACTCCAATTGAATTTCGAAGTTATATGATTGATAAGAAACATAATCAAATTTATACTAATAATTAAAGATAACAAACATTATTCAACTTAAATGTTCTAGAAGAAATAATAACAAGGTAAGAAGTAATGTATGAAATTGAAGTGATCGAAAAGTCGATGAAGTCTGTCCTCTATTGACAGTCAAACTCAAAACGACGTGATATTAGTGTATATATAAAATAAATAAATATCCAAAGTACATAATTTTTCCGTGTTATACGAAATCGGGACCAAAAATTTTCTTATGAATAGTGAAATGTAAGCCAATTTAGTTCCATACATAGTTTTCTACTAACACATATAAATCTACTGTCTTTTCCAACATTTTTATTGAGCGCCATTTTGTCTCGCCATATTGGATTCGTTCCAATATTTTAACAGTTTTAACGCCACACTTGATTTTTGGAGAAAATTTAAAATATATTGAATAAATAACATATTACATTCATTTTTTGTGAACATTTTTTAAACATTTTATTTGGCCGCCATTTTGTGTTCGTATCACAATCTTACTAGTTGATCCTTATATCACACAATGCTTGCACAAAATTTGGAATTAGTCTAATAAGTGTTTTTCAGACTGATTTTTTAACTAATTTATTAGGCCGTCATCTTGGATTCATACCAAAATGTTACCAGTTCATTTCTATGTAATACTTGATTTTGTGCCAGGTTTGAGGTAATTTGGATAATGAGGATTTTAGCGATTTTGACAGGTCACCATATTGTTCCGCCATATTGGATATTTACCAAAATGTTACCAGGTCATTCCCGTAGGACTTAATTTTTGATCAAAATTTGAAGTCAATCGGATAAATAGTTTTTTAGCTATATGCCCCAAGTTAACAGACAGACACACCGATTTAATTGAGAAAACAAATTTTTGTATAACCTTGGGGGGCGATTTTTTTCACGATTACAAACAATTTATTTGGCCGCCATTATGTTCCACCATCTTGAATTCGCACCACACTTTTTCCAGTTCATCTCTAATCTAAACAATAGTTTTTTCAGGTTGATGTTTTTACTTTTTCACTACCTTGGAGTCCTACCTAAATTTTACCAGTCGATTTCTACGTAATACTCGATTTTTGTGCAAAATTTCACGTAAATTGGATAAGTAGTTTTTAAGTAATAATTTTTTAAAACTTCCACTAGATCGCCATTTTGTTCCGCCACCTTGGATTCGTACCAAAATTCTACTGGATGATATCTACGTAATACTTGATTTTTGTGAAAAAATTCACAAAAAGTAGCTTTTTAATAACATTTTTTTTAACAATTCACTAGGCCGCAATTTTGTTCAGCCATATTGGATTTTTACTCAAATTATACTATTTCATCCCCTTATGACCCTTTATTTTGACTAAAATTTGAAGTGAATGGGATAAGCAGTTTTTAAGCTATGCTACGTAAAGACAGACCGACGGAATTGAGAAAACATGTTTTTTGGCATCTAGGGACCCTAAAACATGAAGATCTGGGAGGGTGATTTGTTCACAATTACAATACTTCCCTTTTACGAGGGAAGTAAAATATGATAGAAAAAACAGTTTTTCTTTTCAAAATTTGTGAATAGACTTTTTAACTACGATTTTCTTAATAGATCGTTAGGGCCTTTTTTCCTTATTTAATATATATATATATATATATATATATATATGCAACAAAATATAAATATATTATGTATCAAAAAAAATTTAATTATATTTTTTTACGTTTACAGCTTCTGAAATAAGGGTATCTTACATAGGTTATCCTGGACATAATTTTTAGATCAATCCGTAGCAGGCATACTTGCAATAAATGTATAGAGCTAGAAACTCGGGATACCATTTATTAAATTTGTTCGACTCTTGTATTATTGCTCTCGGTTCAATAAGATAAATGAAAGAACCTATTCTGTTTATGGACATATTGTGTAAAAATTGTATTAATATGTTAAAGCTACTTACAGTCTGGCGTCACATAATATTCATTTCAAGCCGCTATAACAGTGTGTGCTCAGAAACTCACCTAAAAAAAAGAAGCTATTAGACGGGGCTTGTTGACTAAACATTTTATAATTAAATTATATTGCCTTATTTTGTGAGGCACGGTTGCTTTAAAAATTAAAAACCATTAACCGAACTTTTTATTTCATCACAGTTTAATTGCTCAGCACAAAATAAGAAACTTTGGGATTAGCATGGAAGATGGATGCTTTTAATTTCTTTTTTACACTTAGAAAATGAGATTTTTTCGACCATAATGAAAGTAATATAATACTTTATAATAGTATGGAATAGTATGCTATTATTTATTGTTGATACAGCATCAACAAAAACAAAATAAGGTACTAGAAATCTATATTTTTAACCAGAATAGGTTTACAGCACAAAATATTTTTAAATTATATTTTCTAAATTCTTTACAGATTACAGATTACAAAAAATACATAATGGCATTTATATATATATATATATATATATATATATATATATATATATATATATGCAAATTCCAGAAAAAAAATGGAAGGAACTTTAGAGGAGGGACGAAAGGAGATAAATGTTTTTCGGACATATTGTTGTAAACTTAAGTCGTTCCGGACTTCATGGTATAATCAAACAGAATCGTCTAGTTTTGAACAAAAATAAAAAAATCTATCCCTCTGACGAGAGAGAAACTTTGGGATTAGCATGGAGGATGGATGCTTTTAATTTCTTTTTTACACTTAGAAAATGAGATTTTTTCGACCATAATGAAAGTAATATAATACTTTATAATAGTATGGAATAGTATGCTATTATTTATTGTTGATACAGCATCAACAAAAACAAAGTAAGGTACTAGAAATCTATATTTTTAACCAGAATAGGTTTACAGCACAAAATATTTTTAAATTATATTTTCTAAATCCTTTACAGACTACAAAAAATACATAATGGCATTTATTTATATATATATATATATATATATATATATATATATATATATATATATATATATATATATATATATATATATGCAAATTCCAGAAAAAAAATTGAAGGAACTTTAGAGGAGGGACGAAAGGAGATAAATGTCTAATAAATAAAACCTCCGAGGCTTTTGCAGATCTTTGAGTTTTCGATAAATTTGTTCTCCCATTTTCGTCAGTCAGTCGGTCTGTCGCTCTGTCTGTAAGCGGCATGGTTCAAAAAGTATTTTTCCGATTGAATTTAAATTTTGGGCAAAAATCAAGGATCATATGGAGATGAAATTGTTACTTAACAAACGGCCTCATAAAATGTAAAAAAATCATTATTAAGAAACTATTAATCGAATGGACTTCAAAATTTGGTCAAGTATAAAGTGTTATCTAGGGATAAAAACATGACGGTCTAATGAGGTTCATTTTTATGTAATATTTAATTTTAACTAGTTTTTTAATAAATTTTTTTAAACATTTTTTCAGGCACCTATTTTGTTCTGGTATACTGGATTTTTACGAAAATGTTACTAGGTCATCCCTAAAGTGCACTTAATTTTTGATTAAAATTTGAAGTCAATCGGGTAGATAAGTAGTTTTTTATGACCAGAACTGATAGATATGTTTTTTTGATATCTAGAGGTGCTAAAATATAAAACCTGTAAGAGAGCTTGTTTTTCACGATTACAAAAAATGTGCCTGGCCGCCATTTTATTTCACCATCTTGAATTTTACCAATTCATCTCTATATCATAGCTACTTAATTCTTGTACAAAATTTTAAACCAATTTAATAAGTAGTTTTTAGGCAGATTTTTCAAATATTTTATTAGCCCGCCATTTTGTTTCGACATCTTGGAATCGTACCAAAATATTACCAGCTGATTCCTACGTAATACGAATTTTTGTGCAAAATTGGTGGTGAATTGGATAAGTAATTTGTTAGAAATATTGTTTAACATTTCACTCAAGTCGCCATTTTGTTCCGCCATATTGTATCTTAATGTTACCAGGTCATCACCATATGACCTTTAATTTTTGACCTAAAAAAGTCATTCGGATAAGACAGATAGATTGACAAACCGACGAATTGAGAAAACATGTGGGCTTCAGAGAGGGATTTTTGGTTACAATATTTCACTTTTACTAGGGAAGTAAAAATGGTTAGCCCTCATGGGTGTACATAGACAAAATTACAAAAAGACCAAAGTCTATCTATTTAAACTTTTTTTTCGCGTATAAACTGTTTTTAAAATAAATAAACAACTTTTTTATTTATAAAAACAGGGATACGGAAAAACCTTTGCATAATAACCTAACTTTAAACCAAAACGGGATGACAAATATTTGGTTATAAATATCATTATAAAAACAATTTATTCTTGGTTTAATTTTGGGCTAAACAAAAATTTGAATTTTCTTGGATCTTTTCCAAATTCATTAATAGCTTATGCATACAATTAACCTATTATTATAGAGGTATGATGGTCATGATACATAGCCCATCCAGTAGGATTTCGCGCATTGTCGAACAAATTTAAATTTGTACCCTCCATAGAGTATTAAACGATTTTTTAATTATGTAAGTGGTTGAAGGCAAATATAATAAAATTTCTGTTGCTTGACCAATCTTAGAATAAAAATGGCAATTCTAGTAAGCCTAGCATTGATCAATTATCTATAAATTTTATATTGATTTAAGTTTTCCAAAAGGAGAGCCACGTAGGGATTGTTCTATAATTTATAAGTTATATAAATTATTCAAGTTATTAATATTTTCTATTGAATAATTCTTATGTTCAGGAAAATATTGGGACTCTTTTTTTGGACTATTTCCTCAAAAGTCGAATATGTGTCAGATGCTATTTTATTATGCTCGTTTTTTTGTCTTTAAAACATTTTATTGCATATTGCATACTGATTAGAAAAAACTGGTTACCTGCTGTTTCTTTGCCAAATTTGAGCTAGAGCTACTTTTAGTATACTTGCATGACATTTTTTATAAATTTACTCTTCAGATTAATTTACCTATTTAGGCATATAGTATATATTTTGTTTAGAAGAAATTTGCTCAATTATGCAAACAAGAGCCTTGATATCAGACATCAGCAAAATTTTGAAATTAAATTTTATCAAATTTAATTTGTTATCCCAATGTTCTGAAATAAACGATGGCGAAATGAAACAAAAATCGTTTAAAAAAAATGAAATTAATACGTTTCGGAAATTTGTCATTTTTGTAAGTAAAACCAATCACTCTTTCTGAAAATTAATATTTACAAAGGCAGGTCCCATCATATCCCATGAGGTTCTCCTGCAAAAGCTGGACTCCATGAAAAAAGTGTTCAGTTGATAGCTAGTTATCTAATGGAGCGAACGTAGCAGATTTTCTCTGAGGGAAAACTGTCCACATCCCTGGTCATCAAGCATGGAGTACCTCAGAGGTCCATTCTGGGTCCCCTGCTTTTTTTAATCTACGTTAATGATATCGAAACTTCTACAAGCAACAAATTAGTGCTCTTTGTCGTTGACACAACAGCAATTTGTAGAAATAAGAATTTAAGTGCACTGCAGGGGAAAATGGAACAATGCATGACAAATCTTGAGAATTGGTTTAACGCGAACGAATTGTCTTTGAATATTAACACGACCGAGAATATAATTTTTAGTCTGAGGTATATGGATCGTGATGTGGGCACCGGTGAGGCGTCTCAGAAGGACTCTGTGAAGCTTCTCGGTGTCAGCCTTGATAGCACCTAGGTGTTTGATGTCCATGTTTAACATATGTCAAAAATATCATTTGACATATGTCAAATCCATCTTTCTCCTAAAGAACTGAAACTAACTGTTGACAACAACGTTACACTTACTTTGGGACACTCGGCACAGGCTGAACAAATTTTCAGGCTTCAGAGCAGGGCTGTTAGGGTTCTTGTGGGTTTGCCCTATAGAGCTGGTGTCAGGTAATCCTATATTTGTTTAAAAATTCTTACCTTCCCATCAATGTATATTCTGAGTTGTCTGGTTTATGTTAAAAGAAATCTGTCCAAATATAGTCTTTGTAGTGAACGTCATAGTCATAAGATTAGGACCGGGAGTAACATTGATGTGGAATTTGTGAGACTAAAAAGGTTTTGTATATTGGCAGCAGGTATCTTGTACCAAAATTTTTTAATAAACTTCCTGAATATGTAAAAAATCTGAGCGAGAGCGGATCTGTCAATAGTGTGAAAAAATATCTGCAAATCCATGCATTTTATTCTATCCAGGAATTCCTAGATAAAAACATTCTCATCTAAAACTAAGCTTTAAACAATCTAATAAACGTATCATATATAATATAGTTTACAATGTATAGCTTTAATTTAGACCGAAGTACCATTTATTGTATTTTTTTGATGCATGTAAAAACAATTTTGTTTATGAGCATGAATAAATTCAGTATTTCAGATCACCTCTCATAGTTAGTAATTTTCACCAACATTTTTTGTTAGTCTTACTGATCAATGATGTAAGAGTTGGAATCATGATAAGAGGTGTACAATTCTCTAGCTACAAAATTTCTAATATCAGCTGAAATAACGATATTAGCCTGTAATAAGCCAAAAACTACCAGTTATTAAAATTTTACTGAACGGTTCTTCGTCCAAACAATTGACGAATAACTTTGGTAAATTTCGTTTCTGCTTCCCTTGTAAAAGGGAAGTATTGTAATCTATAATTATATATAATTGTTATCTATTTTTTTAGATCTTTACGTCTCAGGCTCCATAGATGCCGAAAACCATGTCAATTCCGTTGGTCTGTCTGTCAATCTGTCTGTTCGCGGCATAACTAAAAAAGAACTTAACTTGGCTTCAAATTTTGGCCAAAAATTAAGAGTCATATAAGGATAACCTGGTAATATTTTAGTAAAAATACAATACAGCAAAACAAAATACCGGCCTAGTAAAATGTTAAAAAAATTATTACTAAAAACTACTTATAAAATCAAGAATTATGTAGGACTCAACTGATAAAATTTTGGTACGAATCCAAAATAGTGGAACAAAATGTCGGCATAATAAAATATTTAAAAACTCAGCCCGAAGTGCTGTGCTATAGAGATGATCTAGTAAAATTGTGGTACTAATTCAAGTGCGTCTGTCGATTTGTCTGTCTGTCTATCAGTTTGCGGCATAGTTTAAAAACTACTAACACACAAATTTAACATGCCTGAACAAGATAGCGGCCTAGTCAAAACGTTAAAAAAATTATTACTAAAAAACTAATTATCCAACTTACTTCAAATTTTGCACAAAAATAAAGTGTTACATAGGACTGAACTGGTAACATTTTGGTAAGTATATAAGATAGCAAAACAAAATGGCGGTCTAATAAAATATTTAAAAAGTCAGCCTGAAAAACTGTTTATTGGATTAATTTCAAATTGTGTGCCAGCATTCAGTGTGACAGAGATAAACTGGTAAAGTTGTGAAACGAATTCAAGATAGTGGAACCAAACGGCGACCAAATAAAATATTAAAAAAATCTATTTCAACTGTCTTTAAATTGTGTAGAAAAATTAAATGTGATTTGGGGTAAACTGTTACGAATGTAAAATGACAACAAAATGTCGGTGTGTGTCTATTGAATTTATTTTAAGGAATTGAAGAAATCCAATATGATGGAACAAAATGGTGCCCAATAAAAATGTGTGTCCCTAAATAACTATGTACTGAACTAAATTGGGTCACAATTCACTATTCCTAATAAAAGGAAATATTTATAACGAGGGAAGCAGTGGCGTGCCGAGTTTTAGGGGGTCTCTTCGCAAGACTTTTCTTGGGAGCCCCCTGCATAATTTCTAAAAAAAATAAGTAAACAAAAAATGTCATAAAAAATAGAAAAAGGAACGAACGATACACATTTTGAGATTAATAAACACAAAACAAAAATTAATTAAACATTAAAAAATAATAACTATGTTCTGCAAAACTAAAAAATAATAAAAAACAAAGAGTAAATGAATCATTTCCTTTGGCGGTAGACTAGACAAAGTTTTGTATCGACTAGATAAATACTTATCAACTAGTTAGTCAATATTTACTTCTCTAGCCTTTTCGTGCTCATAGAAGCTACAGAACTAAGACAACTTTGAGTTATGGTCTACCTAAGGACATTTTTAATTAATTTCAACTTTAAAAATGATCTTTCCAATTGAGCTGAGGTTGCATGAAGCATAATATACTACTTAACAATAATTCAATTTTTCGAAAATATAGTTTGCGAATTCACGAGTTGTATTAAGTTTTTAATATTGTAATGATTTTATCTGAATTAGCTCAGTTGCTAGTTGAGAAGTTAAATCATTTGAATATTTCTCCACTAATAGCTGAAGCTTTTTCCAAAATTCAGTCATTTAATTTAACCCATATCTGAGGATTTAGAATTGAAATTTTATTTTAAACGCAGTAAATCTTTTATCTAGCTGACCTACTGTTACATCTAAATACGCATCAAGTACTGTCATTTCCAAATGTTTCGTAGGGTTTATATATTACGTTATCCAATAGTTGCGAAATACGTGATTTTTTTAACTATGGAAAAAATATTTTATTTGAATACCTTGAATAATTTGGGGGCCTCTAGTAGCCGGGGAACCCCACGCCGCGGGCCTTTTAGGAACACCACTAGAGGGAAGTTCCGGGTAAAGGAAATTTACCGATTTCTTATTTATCGATTGGCCTGATATTGAGCGGTTCTAGAAAAAATGGCTTTGAAGTGCAATGTTTCAACTGAAATTTTAAATACCTATGTATGTACCTATAAGTTAAACTCAAAGAATCTCGGTCACTATGGATTTAATTGCTTAAAAAAATAAAATAAATATGATTCAATTAAGTTTTAAAAAAACATGTTTCTTTTCACGATACAAATTTAAACCATTGTATATTGTGTGGAGAAATAGTTGAATAACTACAATTACAAATAAGAATATATAAGACTGCCTTTCCAAGGATAAAATCTTTTAACTTCTGATGGGTATCTCAAAAGCATTTAGAATTTTGGAGAAAATAAAATCAAAACTCGAAAAATATGTTATGATAAAATATATTGAACACATTCCATACTTTTTTAAGGAATTCTGCAATTTAATAATAAATAATGTCATACTTGCAAAAGCGAAGAGGGGCCATTGCTCCCACTTGCTCGCCCCTGTAAGTGCCCATGAGTCCTTGTATTCCAATAAATAAGAGTTTTAAAGGAATAAACCGAAAAGACATTGGTTATTGCTGATTTCCCAAGTTTACAGTGGACGGAGCCATCTAGCATTTCAAATTTTAAGGTATTATAGCCTAGTGAGTGCATTCTGCCTGATGAGTTTAGTAGTCACGATATCCCACGTTCAAACTCAAACATTGAAGCCTGTAATTGGACCATTCGATATGCAATTTCCTGTTTACCTTGTCAGCGAATCCATCGTCTAGACCCGATTTAGCCCAACAAGTAACACGATTAATTGATGTAAACATCGCTGCGCTCTTGCATAACCCAGTTTCTCCGACGCGTATCAAGATTACCGGAGGGTTCGCCCGTAACTACATATATCCAAGTCGCCAGTAATTAAATGGAATAGTAATTACTAGTTATTAAGTCGAAGTAAAACTGACCAGAAGGGAATTACCTAGTAACTGTTTTTTTATTTTACATTCGTCCATTTCTATTTCGCTGTGACTATTTATTTAGAAGTTGCAGCGTTATTGTTAGGACCGCAATTGTTCCAGATATTAGGATTGTCATATAACGTGTCCAAAGAAGCAGCAAAGGGGAAAACTTTTTATTATTTATTTCTCACAAAATTTTATTCTTGATAAAAGATGGTTCTTGAAGAAAAAATAGTTTTGAGAGTATTGAATTTTAGGTCAAATATACAGGGTATTACGAATTTGTATAGAAAGTTGTTAAATACGAAAAGGTGGATTTGGACTAAAAATTTCAAAAAATAAGATTTTTGTGACGACAGTTTTAAAGGGCACAAAAACTCGTAAATAAAATTTAAGTACAGTTTTTTTTTATATTAGTTGTAGTTAATAAGACACTACAATTTTTTTTTAATGAAACGAGTACAGCATTTGCAAATATACTATAATTCCCTAAAATATTTTTAAAAATACACAGTGGTCCAAAAATTAATATAAATGATTTATTTAATAAAATAATATCATTTACGAATTTATTAGAAAATCTAGACATTATTTCCAAAATAAATGCATTTTCCAAAAGTATCTATATAGATGTGATTTATGAAGTTTTCTCAACACTCACGGTGCATGTTCTGTCGTGCTTGCATCGTATCGATTTCGTAAAATTTTGTATGGAAACTAAATAAATATTAATACAAAAACTACGATCTTATATACTAGTTGTGTGTGGTAATACGTGAAGTCTCTGCCTCCTGGTTACATGGACCGTGAAGTTTTAGGAGGCAATTTTGAGCCAGAAGTAGTTCTAATATGTTTGGAATATTATCGCCTGGCTTACTGAAAATTCTCGGATTATTTTTTATAAAAACTGCTTCTACGAACTTTCGTTTCCGCAAATTCCGCCTGTTCCTTGTGCAAGAAAAAACGAAAACTAAAGGATACTGTTCAGAACAAAGAATACATTTGCCAAATTCAGTTTGAGTGTTGTGGATGGTACATTGGAGATGCGAAACGCTTTTTTAGCATAAGAAACACTTTAAGCATAAGCAAAAAGGAGAGACGTCGAAATCAGTTACCAACATGGAACGCTGTGGTCTAAAATTTTGCACAGGAAGCATTATTGGTGATAACGAAAGTTCAGTTTTCATAGAAACTAATCAGATAATTTTCAATACACCAATCGTTAATTTGTTAATTTTCTTTATATATTTTTAAAATTATTAGAATTTAGTTTACAGCAAATTTCTATTTATTTTCTATACGCGCAAGATTCAGTTGAATTTGCATATACACATGCGACGATCGACGCAGAAGAACATAATACTGAAAACGATTTAGCACTGACTAACACGGTACTTACCGCTGCCAAAAGCCTTTTTAACTTCCTAAAAAAAAAAGATTTCTTCGTTTTCAAATGTCCAACAAAACCACGCTGGTTTCAGAACTCTGTCATAAAAACATGTCAGGAGATAGATACTTCTAGTGGTCACTAATAAACATACCAAATTTTAGGTATTTGTATCTATAGAACGGTTAATAACTGCAACAGTTTTTGTGCAAACATTGATTATTTTATTTTTTTAAATGTCCTTTTTTTTATTCTCTTTAAAATGACACTAAAATTTAATTTTTAAAAAAGGAATTCTATTTAATTTCTTAAGAGCACTCCATAGCTAATGTTTCAATCACGTCGGCAACTCCAGGCTTGTGACGACAGCTCGATCGCAAGTAGAGGCATATGTCCCTCGATATTTCCGCCCGGCCGTAGTGCAATGAATTATAAAATAATCATGGATATTTCCTATTATTACTGTCGTTTTCTTGGAATCATATTTAAAATTTAAAGTTGTATGGTTTTTACGCAGAATAGATAATTAAATTTTTATTTATTAGAAATGATAATCGAATTATGTGGACTAATCTGTCATGGGCAACTAAAGCAGTTTGTGTAGAGAGTCATTAATATTCAAAATTATGTAATAAATATATTATTTATAAATTAATAACTAGAAACGATGGAGTCAACAATGTACTCATGATTTATTAATATCCCAGTTAAGAATTAAAAAGAACAATTTTATTAAGTAGGAGCGTGTATAGATTATTGAATTTTAGATCCGCACTGTCTAGAGTAATGTAAATTACATGTCTTGATTTGAATATATTATTCTCTTTAAATACAAAAAAAATCTTTTATATTTCAGGTAAACTTTTTTTTTATCGCCCTGAATTTGTAGTCCTTTTGGATGCATGGTATCTCTGGGAGAAGAAATTTAAAATAAAAATATGACCTCAAAAAAGGATATATTTTAAAGAGCAATATTCGGCATCTGCTCTGAACGCCTCATAAATAAGTCGAAAAAAAGTCAAATGTGGGAGAAATGAAATAAAAAAATATTTTTTTTTCTGAAAAATTCCCAAGTATACATGTACAACGTGCATTTTTTTAGAAAACAAAAAGAAACTATATCATTTCTTCTTCAGTAAAATAATCATTGGAGTCTAAATCATTAATACCAATAATGAATCCATCAGGCTTTCCTCTTGCGGTATACTCTGCATAAATGTGCGAGCTTATAATGAATTTATGGAGCTTATTAGTAGGTATCAACTACACGAGAAAAAGCTGTAGTCTCAATTATTGCGGGTTTGTAGTCCTCATCCTTCTCGACTCCTTTGGAACTCAGTTTTTTAACTATGAAGAATAAGATTACCAAAGCGCCCCACTAAATATTTTCAATTTCTCAATAACATCAGACACATCAGACACAGGTAAAAGAAGTTTTTTCTGCGTCTCTTTTAAGTTTAAAACAGTTTATAAAATAAATTCCTGCTCGTTTACACTATAACACCGCGACATTTAAAAAAAAAAAAAACTAAAAATAGGTACGAAATAAATTTTAAACAGCGAATAACGAATGACACTAATGAAAGCTATCACTTCAAATTCTACTAACTGGCCGCCCAGAGTAACCGTATGCCTAAACATTGCGTATTGCCTTAATGTGAAAGCCGATAAAGACAGGCATATAGGAATGGAGATAAATTTCTTGATATTTTATTCGAAAAATGGGACGTCATTTTTTAATTACACAAAATATATTGTCATACAAAATATAGTGTCAATATTTGATTTTTATATTTTTTAACGGCGGATGATGACATTCAAATTTATAAACGACAAAATAATCAAATTATCTTTTTATTTTGTGTTAAAGCAAAAATTAAGTTATCATCCGCCAAACAAAAATGGCTATTGAATATTTTGGCAAAAGTTATATTTTATATAAATAATTAGGTAGGTCAGGAAATGGTGCAGCGTGTTCACTAGGTATAGAGTACTCTTAGTTAAAAAAAAATAAAATTTTGAAAAAAATGAGTTTTTATGTTTTAAATATTTATTTTTATATTTACATAAGTTTATTTTTAAATGAAAAAAAAACAATTATAATCAATATAATTTTATTTTTAAATAAAGTAAATTTTATTTCATATTTAAACTAATTTTTTTTGAAAAAATGTTATTTAAAAATGAAATAACATTTATTTATTTAAAAATAAAGCATTACATTTTTCGGTTTAAGAATAAAGTTTTGTAACTATCTATTTAGTTTTTCTTTTGAGTATACTCTCTATATTTAATTATAAAAACAAATATTTAAAACATTTTTTTTTCAAAATTTTCATTTTTTTATATTGAGGAATTAAATAGAATTTCTTATTTGAAAAACATTGTTCTTAAGTTATTTTGAAGAGAATTAAAACCTACATTTAATTTATTGGTTTTCGTGTTTGCCATTTTAATATAACGTAATAAATTTGGACATTTCTGTAAAAACTGTTTTAAATAGATATAGTTCAGCATTATGTAAATACATACAATAAGTTTTTTCTGACATTGTGTAATCTCGTAAAAACTGTATTTTTTTGTTATTAATACTTGGAATTTTAACAGTCATAATTTGAAAAAAAATGTTTCTACAAAAGTAAAAAAATATTTGGAGTTACGTTCCCGTGAGAAATGCAATTCTGCATTTATGCACTTGCAATTCTTAGACTTTTATCTTTTCGTTCTCATGCAACATAAGCATTACTGAACTTATAAATATAACTAAAATGCATTTTGTAGTCAGTTCTCTTTGTACGCTTATGAAATAAAATTGATTTTTTAAAAATAATTTCACGTGTTTCGAGTTGTTAACTTTGGCTTACGGTCATTGGGTAACGGAAAAGCAAGCAAAATCGATAAGAATGATTGTGCAACTAAAAAGACGTTAATATTACATATGTATTGGCGGAGTATTTTTTTTAACTTGGCAATGACGGTTTATCACCTCATTTATTTGAAATAATGTACTATATTATGATATTAATGAAAAATATACGTATAAGGGGACAAAACTATTATTGAAAGAAGATGGACGATAAACATCAGCTAATCAATATACATAAACAGCTTAATATTCTGAGAGAAAGAGAACGAAAATATACCAATATTTGCAGTCATTTTCTTAGCGATATCCATACTTTGGTTAAAGCATCTATTGATAGAAATTAAAATACGTTTAACGGTCTTCAAAATGGGATAAAAAGAGAAATCTTCAAATCTATAATTAGAGATCATTATTAAACTTTTTGTGAGGGTTTTCTAGACATTATAAATTATTATTCATTTTAAAGTTTCCGCGATTTTATACAATCAGGACATATTTTCCAAGAATTTTTGACATGAAATTGTGGTCTCCGCAAGAAATCGTAAACTTCCTGAGACAGAGAAGACATAAAGTTGTCTCGTTCATAAGCTTAGACCTCGTTAAAAATTATTTAACGGTTTGACTCCGTGACTACGCAGACAAATTCTCCTGTCTTGGCATGTATAAGTAATTTACTTCCTAAGCACGTGGTTACGTTACCATGAAATTGTGAGTTGCTGAAGTTCTACATGCAGACGAATTTATTTAGAGTTTCTGTGTTGTACAATTTATATTAATTTTTAATGAAGTAGGGTAATGGAACCAGTCTTAGACACTTTAAGCATCATGATAAATTATATGGTTGAAATTATGGTTAAAATGTATTTAAAAATTAAGTAACGAAACAAAAATAATTACACAAGATTAAAGCTCATGCATTTATAGCGGTTGGCCAAATAAACGTGCAAGGTACTGTATCTTGGAAACTGTTGTAGAGATTTGTGGTAAAAAAATTTATATCTAAAGTGAGCAAAAGAAAATCCTGAAAATTATTTTCAGGTCTCTAAGATGGCCGCTAGGGGGCGTAACCGTCATCTTGAATTTAAAAAAGTAGTGTTTCTCGGGATTCCACTCTATTAAGATAACAAAAAAAATGCTTTTTAAAGCTTAGATAAAATGGAGTCTTTTTTGCTAAACACTTTTTGCCCTGTCTCTAAAAATAAAGTGGTGGCCAACAAAACCTAACCTAGTGCTTATTGTAATTTGGTATGTCGCCACTAAAGGGCATTTTTCAATATTATGACAGAAATTGCAAAATTAAATTTATTGGTATTACTTTTTTTATGCTTATATATGCTCTGTTTTGAAGTTAATTCGAAAAATGCTAAAAAGTAAGTAATGCTAAAAGTAACTTTTAATATAAAATGCATAATTCATACATATGCGCATAATAACTATATATAGTATGCCGCACGGACAGTTTCTATGGATATGTAAAGTTTTAGCCAATCACTAATGGGTAATGAGCCGTTTCCATAGATATTTGCATTCTTATCATAGCCTTAGATTCGTTCGCCATACTTTAGGTACGAGTAGGAATATAATAAATAGCAGACCATTGAAGATAAAACAAATGACAGTATTGGAACCAAAAGTCAAATTTTATTTAGATGCAGTTTAATTTATGTTAGATGTACACGGTAATCTTATAAAATGCTTTTTACAAATGATGAACATGTTGACATGATTACTGTTTATTTCCAATATCTTTAAAATGCGACAATAGCTCAAAGAGTGTACGCGATTCGATATACATCATTAAAGTTTTGACATATATTGAATTTAATCCCTATATTAGTACTAGAACATTGTCTCTTGCCCTGGGCATATCACGTACTACTGTTCGAAATATTATGAAAAGTCAAATGTCGAAAGTAAGTTCTAATGCATCTAGAAAATATATTCCTTCGAATAATGTACTTATTTATTTATAGACTGCACCCTGCATCATAAGTTTCACATCAGGCTTTGAATGAACAAGATTTTGACCGTAGGTTGGATTATTGTTATCGGATGTTAGGCACGATAAATGAAAATAGACATTTTTTATCTGAAATTTTTTGAACGGATGAACCAACTTTTAACAGTGATGGTAAAGTCAATATGCACATGCATTATTGGAAAATCCTCATTTGTTGCGCGAGGTGCAATATCAAGGACGTTGCACTCTTAATGTGTAGTGTGGTATCCTAAGAAGCAGCATTATTGGACCATATATCTACAATCGACCACTAAATGGCAATGTGTTTCTAAATTTTTTGATCAACCAATTACAGATTTTGTCAGAAAATGTGCCACTGGAAGTATAACAAAATTTGTTTTTGCAACAAGACTATGGTCCAGCACATTTTGCTATAAATGTGCGAGAATATGTAAACACAGTATTTCAACAGCGGTGGATTGGAACAGGAAATCTATTTCCACGGCCACCCAGACCCCCAGATATAACCTGTTTGGATTTTCATTTAGAGGGGCTCTTAAAAGACATCGCATTTCAAACTCTATAACTAGGCAAGACATGGAAAACAGGATTCGGAATGCAATTCGGAACCTATCAAGAGCCGACATTGAAGCTGCAGTTTTTTCCACGCAAGAGTGTCTGCAGCAATATATAGTACGTGATGAACAGCAATTTCACCATTTAAGGAGGTGGTTTCTTTTCAAATCTGTCCTTTTCAGGGCCATAATTTACGTAAGAAAGAAAAATTCGTAAAAATATGAAGATACGTTTTAAAAAACTTCAAACTGCAAAATCCATTGAATGTTTCCATTAAATCTTCTTTCACCGATATTTGACGCTCGGAACAAGATATCGAGGCGCGGTTTTCACCAGCCTGTTTGGGCATCATTTTGATGTTTTTTCATGAAAAAAAAAATAATACCAATAGGTTTTATTTTTTAAAGAAATTTTGCAATTTCTGTCGTAATATCGAAAAATGCTCTCTACTATCGACATATCAAATACAATCACTACAAATAAGATATTGTTGCCCAACAAAAGATCCTTTTAACGACACTAAGTTTGTTGATATCCGTTTCGCCCTTCTGAAGTTACAGATTTTTATTTACAAAAACATTTGAGCACTCTCTTCCTTTACCTTCTACCTACTTTATTTTTAGAGATAGAGCAAAAAATGTTTAATTAATTTATCTTAGCTTTAAAAAGCCTATATTTTTTTGCTATAGTAAAAGAGAAAATTCTGAGAAACAGCCCTTTTTTAAATTCAAGATGGCGGGTTACACGCCCTAGCGAATATTTTAGAAACCCGAAAATATTTTCCAGGATTTTCTTTTGGCCACTTCAATCACACATTTTTTTACCGCAAATCTCTACAATGAGTAGTTTCCGAGATACAGAACCTTGTCCTCTTATTTGGCCACACTGTATATTTGAGACCTGTGAGGTTATATATACAAGTGACTTTGTCATCACCCTACTATTGATTTGATTTCCTTTAACACAGTAATTAAAAAAAATATTTAAGTGGAATTTTTGTTAAATATTTTAATCGCTAATCTCTGCACTTAGATACAACTGTCACGTAAGTGGTATATATCCCGCAACTAGCTTGACACTTGAAACTTTATTTACCTTCTGGAAGATTTAAAATTGACTTCTACGTTTTCTACTGCTCCACCGGGAATAACGTGATTTTGAAAGAAATTGGTCCCATGTAACTTATTGAAATAAAGTTTGGTTACCCAGGTGTAATAAAGCATCTTTACTTTTGAAAAAATACACTTTTCAACGATGTTGTATTTTTTATTAAGCCGATCCTTAAGAGCTATTGTTAGTTGTAATCTGACATAACATTTCTTTCTTTAATGAAACTGTGTGGCAAAAGGCAGATTGAGAACAGTCGGTAAATCATAGATACCAAAGCTTGCTTTATGAAATGACTTGCATCAAAAGATGTTGAATGGCCTGTTTGTAAATACTGTGTATAAACATATACAGTTTTTTTTCCTATCTTATATAAATTAGTACTCTATTACACATTTTTAAAATACTATTTAATAACTGCTCATGAATATGATATCGATCGATAAGTTCTTCTACCTGTCGATATTCAATATACATTATATTTATAAATCGAAATTAAAATAGATTAGCTGGATGGTTTCAAACTGCAACAATGATTTCCACGAGCAGGTATAAACCGAAGAGACATTACTGTTTCAAAACGCCAACATTGTTATGTATTCAGTTGTTCTGGTTCATACGCTTTTGGCTGGCGCTGCCAATTATATGGATGGGTAAGTAACAATCTGTTCAGCTTGTCATCGTAAACCTTTACAAGATGGAGCGGCAAATGGGATTAAACAAGATTTAATTCAAAACAGAGGGATAAGCGTGTGTTCGTGTTTTGCTTTACACGTGAAAATTTGAAAAATAATCCTGTGTGCTAGTCCGAAATCCCGTGTACAAATGCAAGTGTTACCACTGGTATTTACTGCTTCTATTAAAGGGGTTAAATCAGGTGAGTAATTATTAAATACACATACATAAACAGTCATCAAATATTAAACCAGATTTTCCAAAAACAAAAAAAAAAATACAATTAGGTATACAGGGGTGTAAGTATATAAACTGTGGTGCATGCGTGGTCAAATCCGTTACTTCCAGATAAAAGCAAATTTACCGATTTTTTAACTAACATTTAATTTTAAAATACTGAGAAAATATATGCATTCTTTCAACGAAATAACCAGAAAGGGACTCAAAATATTCGTTTGCTCAGTCGACATCTGTACGATATCATAACAGTCATATTTGCGAAAATATATATGCTTTGGGGTTATCCTCAGGGTATCAAAATATTATTTATTGTTTGGAGCAGCAGCCGCGTTCTGCTACATGGCTCGCAATAATATTGACATTAACGGCACTCCTATATTATAGCTGTAAACAGTAGAATATTTAGAGTATGCGAAGAATTGCAATAAAAATTTAATATAAAAAGGAAAAAAGTATATAAATAATTTTGTTTTTTGTAATTCTGAAATGGGATAACAAAATTATGGGGATGAAATGGTAAAATTTTGCTAAAAATCCAGTATTGCGAAAAAAGTCGAAGCCTAATAAAATGTTAAAAAAAATCAGATATAAAATACTACTGATTTAGTTAACTCCAAATTCTACACAAATGTCAAATGTGTTATAGATATAAGAAAGTTCCTCTAACTCGTTCTGCCGGATTTTCATTCCTTCGAGTTTAAAAATGATCACTTTTACACGAGTAATGATACTATTTTTCCTACGATCACAAATAATCTTTCGTTCAAACTCTCATTTGTATTTACATTTCAACATTAACATTGAAAAATTGTTTCAAAATGTTGAAAAACTGAGTAATGATTTTGATTGTAAGATAAGTTAAAAGCAGGTTTCGCTTTTTCAACTTTTTAGTCGCCATCTTTCCAAAAAATAACAATGTTTGATATGGATGTCAAGAGAATATTTTATACTTCTTTGACAAACAGCTTCTCGATTAAAAAAACGTTTCACATTATGCACCGATCCGGTGGCAGCTGCTCAAGGCATAAAAACAACAAAGCAATAATTTTAAATTGTTACATGTCTAAGTATGTTTGAAAAAGTTAAGAAACTAAATTTAAGTTAAGCGTATATCGGTCCAGTGTGCACAGGAATAATACTTGTACATAATAAACTATTTAGTGAGCAAAAACGAATCTTAGGAGCAAGAGAGAGCAAAACCAGCGGTAAAGTCGACAGGAGCAAAATAGGAATATAATTAAGGTCGGATGGGATCATCTCAAAAACTTAGCAGCAGTAAAATAAAATAATAAAAAAAAGTTAACACTTAACCAGTTCCATGATCGGTCCAAGTACAACCTCCCTTGAATGAAGAAATGTATTTAAGCCTGGTTTACCTGTTTTTTGCTTGTAATTATAAAGTGTTTGTGATAAATGTATAAATGGCTATGATCGTAAATGTCTTAAGTTTAAGTTTACTCCAAGAAAAGTTACATTATTATATTTTGGTTTTACTTTGCTGTAAAACACAATATTGTTTCATGTCTTAGTGTATGTTTTACTTAGTTTAGCACCTCAATTTGAGGTAGAAGCTCTCTAAAATAAACATAAAATAAACTTTATTTTGTAGGCCTTCTTCAGTACATATTACTAAATTCACTTGGCAGACAACTCTCATTAATCGCTTGCACAAACATTGTTATTTGTTAAAAATCTAAATAAAAAAAGTAAGTTTGTACAAGATAGTTCGAATAGATTATTAAAGTAAAACATTAACATAACCCTACATTTACAACTGACGCTGACAGAGGTTGTCAATATAAAAAGTCATATTTTGCGAAAAACTAACTATAATATGGGGGCCCACATTTAAACCTTCAGAAATTTTGTATCAATTTGGCGGGTGGGCTTCTATTGTGACCACTGTCCTTCTAAAGTCATTGTAATTCGGTCTACAGTTCATTGTCATACCTAAACAACACAACCTAAAGCGGTATTTTAAGGAAACAAAAAATAAAAACGAAACAAAGGGTTATGGTTATCATAGATGGCAGAATTATAGTAGTGACTCAAGTACCGCAACTCTACGCATGCTATGACACAACGCATTAAATTTTAAAGAACCGCCGCGCCGGAATGTTCCCAAATCGTAACTGTTTGGTAATAATATACAGTATAGGTTTAATAAGAACTTTGTAGATAACTTTATTCGTGCCACCTTAGTGTTCAAGACTTCAGTGTAATTGGGTATAAGTGACAGCTGCGTATGACACTTGATGTTAAGTAATTTTCTCAGTAAAGAAATGCAACCAACCTAAAAGTAAAAGTCCAATAGAACGCCATTGTTTATTTTCATCTTCCCTATAAATATTTAGCTATGATGTTTGTTTTTGTGAGTATAAAGATGAATATGATATTTAATGATAACTACTATTTAAATAAAGTCCAAAATTACATGTTTGAGATTTAAATTGGCCAATATATTTGACCAAAATGTATTGAAAATTAACAAATTTTAAAGGCGAGTAATTTTTTTACGACTATCATCAGCATATTCACAAGAGAAATTGCCTGCGTTTTAATTTTAGGTCTTTAGCTTAGCCAAAACTAAGTGAAACGCATGTATCCTACCTCAAATACCAATAACATATCCTATACCATATTCCCATACATATTTTTAAAACGGATTAAATAAATAATAAAGAAGGAAGTGACGAATAGGGTGAATTATTACTATTCGGCTACTTAAATGGAACTACACAATTCCGTACTACCTACGTAATAGTCAAAGTCACAGTTACATGTTATTCACGAAATAGTTACCCTAAAATTGTTACCCATTTTTGTAATGACTACGTAGTCTCAGCCTAAACAGAACGTGGCGATACCAAGTTCCGGTTACTTCAATGAAAATATTTGTGATAACAATGACGTATTCATGACTAAAAGTGCTACTTGGGAACGCATCATCCAGTATTTTTAAAATAGTCGTAGAAAAAAAGTAAGATTACTGCATGAGCAAGCGCAGCGAGCGAGGGCTGTAATCGATTTACCTTATCATTCCCGTTATGTAATATACACACGTCTTGAAACTTAACAGTGCTTTTTTTCTTAGTTTTATAAAAAGTCGTAGGAAAAATATGTGGGATGAATACATCACTTTGCATGTGGTTTTTCCGAGCTAAAATATTTTTGTATGTATTTAAGACTTTTAGATTTCTAGGACTGATAAAAATACTTTAACTAACAAAATTTTGGAACTTTTCAAATATAAAATATCCAGCCATCTAATAGATAAAATTTTCAATTTATTTTCAGCTTAGGCGAATAGTCGTTTCCATCGCTAACACTTTGCCCTTGCTGAAATATTTGCGGTTCACATTTCCCACAGTCCTTAATTTCACGGTATTGTTGCCACGTTTATTCAGCAGACAGACCAGAAAATTGTAAAATTTGATCTAAAAATAGCATTTTATTTGATATGTTACATACGTCCTGTATCTGTGCGAAGATAATGTTGTGTTCTGGTCATAAACCAAATATAGTGCCCCCAAATATACAAAATAAATGCAGGACTTTTTTAACTATGCGCAGACCACGAAGCTCGAAGGTCTAATACTAGGTAACGTGAAAAAAGGGAAAGTTTAATCATTTAAAGAATCGCATATTAGAAGATGAGGATCTTTGCCTTTGCGCGTAACACGTTCCATAATCGGGACACTCAGGAGTGGATCTCCCCCTAAATAAAAACAAATAAAACTTCTAGATCTTCATGATATCTAAATCATCTACTATTTTCATCACTTTGATTTATTAACAGAACCTTAGTTGGGTCCATTAAAAATAGTCGCACTGTTCCCACCACCGTGTCTCGTGTCCCGTGCTTTCGCGTTGTCTGTCATTCATTTCTGTGGATCATTGGAGATATATGTTATTTGGATATTGAGTGTCGGTTGATCTTATTTCTGTATTGTTGTAAGTACCATCAGGAGATAGGGTTGCCATCTTTTAGAAATCCCAATCCGAGCACCCACAATAAACAAACAAGGGATGACTAAAACAAAAGCTCAAGTCGACAGCCAAAAGTTCCCAATGTTCCCCGCCTTGAAACAAATCTTTCACCGACGTTCTTGTAGAGTGAGAAGTACTGCAAGCCTTTTGTAAAGGGTGTTTCAGTAAGAATGTAAGATTGGAATTGCGCGCCATTTTGGCTGTCATAATGACACATGATTATGACATGAAACGTCGACAAGAGACAGATGGGAATTAGGAAACATAGAGCGTTACACGATATAACAACGCGAACTGATTGTTAAACATTATTATCAATGTGGTGAAAGTTTAATTGCCAGGGTTCGTAAAGTGCATCCAATTTTCAGTCGAGTTTATGTTTGAAATTCATCTACGATGAACAACTCACAAGAACTGGTTCGGTTAGTGTGTATTTTCACAAAAGATTAACAATAACGGCAAAGAGAGTTCACCAAATGGATCCTTGAATAACAAGAAGTGCATGCCGATTTTGCGCAGAAAAAACTTTTTAAGTTATGGGGCCCATTTTCATCCGATGGTTTCGTTAACAGGCAAAACTGCCGCATTTGGGGCTCAGAAAATCCACAACGTGTCACTGTCTGGTTTGCATTGTGCTCTGGAGGAACCATTGGGCCGTTCTTCTTCGAAGACGAGCAGTTAGTAGTAGTAGTAGATGGGGAGGACAAGCCCAGAGACTAGGCCTGGCTTTCGAAGACGAGCAAGATAAGTCAGTAACGGAGATGGAGAACGTTATCATGCTATGATAACCCAGGTTTTTGTGTCTTAGTTGGAAGATTTTGCTGTCGGCGATAAGTTGTTCCAGCAGGACGGCGCCACTTGCCATACCGCTCGCGGAACATTGACGGTCTTGCACGATCGCGTCTTTCCTGATCGTGTCATCTCCCGGTTTGGCGACCAGAATTGGCCACCACGCTCTTCCGATTTAACACCTTCAGACTTTTGGCTATGGAGTTATTTGAAATAACGACCAAATTCTTGCACTCTTATTGAAATAGGACGCTTTATTAGGCTTATATGAAATATTTAATAAAGACTTAATTCCGATCTTATGTGTTTAATATCATCACATAATATCACAGATGTCAGAAAAATGCCTTACTGCATGAGTAATAGTACGATTATGTTATTTCACAAAAAATGTGTAATAACTTTCGATCATATTTATCTAGGATGATACCATCACCGCCCCCGCCAGCGCCGCACAGTGGTCATTTTTTTACTGAAACATGGCTATAAATCAAAAGCATAAAAATATGCTAGATAAGTACTTCTTAGTTTTTCAATAGTGTTGTCTACGAAGGTATTTTTTCTTATAAGAATTTCGCAATATAGGCAAAATTTCAGATACAATTTTGAAATTTATATTTTAAGTATATATTTAATTTAAAATATTTCCGCAAAACTATTATTAACCCTATCGGCCGGTTGCAGAAAGCTTAATTAAAGTTTAGAATGTGTAACGGAATGTTAAATATGACAGGGAGTTCCTAAATTTTTGTAAGCAGCTTGTCAAATCCGAAAGCTTGATTAAATATTCTAAACAGCAATTAAGTTTTGTGCAACCGGAAGTAAATCTGTTAAAGTGTATTCTTTAGTATAATAATAATTTGGTACAATCTAATTACATACTCAGGGTCATAATATTTACACGATATGCAGTCTAGTGGATATTGGTTTTTAAAACTTAAAATAATTTTAATAGATTTACAATACAAACAATTTATTATAACTCGCTGAAATAAAACGCAACAACCTCTAGCCACAATATGTAAAAATAAACATATCGAATTTGACGATTGGATGCTTTAAAGCACTTGATTAAAAACATATACAAACCCAAAGCCTACCTTTCAATAGCGGCAAACCGTACAATAATGATCGACCAATGAACTAAATAGTATTTTTTCATTCTGACCGGCTTATGATATTTTATTTAATGATTTTAATTTTTTCACAGAAAGATATTTTATGCATGGAAATGAATGAAATCTTATACACTTTATATAATAGTTAAAGAAAACATAAATTATAATTATTGCTTTATTAGTCAAACAACCTGGGGGGGAGACATTCATAATTTAATCTAAGAAGCTTTTAAAACAAAAATCTATATTCATCTGACTCTTTATTCTTTTCACAACTTTCGAGTATATACAAAAACCTACTAAACTAATAATCGGCTATTTATTGCATTTTTGTATTTGTAACTTAATAGAAGGTATCGCTTTAAGGTAAATTGGCCTTTTGCTACCAGTGCATACCTACTCTTTGGTCTCAACTTATTTTGGCTAAAATTACCTAACCCCCGGAGAAAATTGATATTAATTTAGGGCCCAGAGTCTGGCGCCCTTTCGCATGGCTCTGGTAACATTGCGAACACAGACAATCCACTTATCAGAAAATAAATTATGAAAGGACCAGGCACTTACCTGTTTACATTGAAAAACGGTTTCGATCGAACTTGCTGTATTTTTTATATGTGATGAACTACGCCATTAATTTTTTTTTGGTAAAAAATGGAGGGGTCGATCGGGCAGTTTTCGAGTAATGGCGAAATAAAGTGGCAACTTTGCGGTACCAAGAAATATTACACATATAAATGGGATTATTGGCGGTCTTATTTTTGGCCATTTTGTAAATTATTGTAGATTTACTCGTTCGGTTTGCTCTCATTTAATAATTGAATCAAAATGACCATAAATGATCTGAAATGTTCAGTACACAGTAATATAATTCGTAATTTGTAAAGAGTGTTTTGTATTTAATAGTCACAAGATTGAATTTAAAATATTCGTAGTCAATTAGCTTAAACAAGAACAGAGTTTAATACAGCGTGTTAATCAAGCGATGTCGCCCACTTCATTACCTCAGAAAATTTGTCCAAAACCATTTTTCAGTGTAATTAGATTAACAAAAATCTATCCAGATATTATTACTAGAATAGCACAGAAATTAAATACTCAATAATTTAGAAAGACTTAAAGTCTAAAGTGATTCTAGTAAACTATTAAATTATATTTTCGGAAAATCATTAAAATGTTAATAAACTTTGGTCCACCAAACTCCTTAACGTCCAAAATGTAAATAATGAATAGCTGAGATTCTTACATATTGATTGTACAACTTTATTTTGGTTCTGCTCGTTAAGAGATGGGGTTGTTTTTAATTGTCTTTTATTTTATTTGTAATGTAATCCTGATCTTATTATGTAGAAGGTGTACTAAAAACCTTTTAAGTCAACTTTTAAGGATAGGTACATTCCAATTGCGTTTATAGCAGAATTATTTAAAAAACGAAAACCCAAATAACATCTAAAGATATTTATTTCTTAATATTACAGTGTAAATAAATTTAATTTTAGCAATCTTGAAAACCTGTTTTGCCTCCTTTATGCAAGTTTTGGCGTTTCGATAATCTTGTCAGGATGCTGCATTTTCGACTTCAAACCTCTATTTTTGGGTCCCAAACATATCTTTTCTGTTGCTGTAAATAATAAATACTGGCATTATTTTTTTTTGTATGTAAGGTCGATATTTTGTATTAGCTCATATGTAGGAATTTATGTTTATGAAGCACCGCTACTTTGATAAATATTTTCATTTTAGATATATAAGATTGTTTTTAGGCCAATACATGCGTGTTACTTCATCTTAAATTTACCCTATGTTAATTGTATTCCCTTTTAGGCCTAAATATCTAAAACATAAGGGCAATATTAGTACAAATTCTTTCACTTAACTTTGGCCTATAAACGCATAAAATTTCTCGATTTAAAATCAATATTCATCAATCAATTTTTTTTTCTTGGATTAGGATAGCAGTTGCATATTGGTATAACTAAATCGGTTCTGTGTAGTGTTTTGGAAAACCAAATTACTTCCTTAAATATTTCCTTTTTCAATCATTTTCTCCTGATTGCATGAGTATTTAGACTCTTTTATGTCCTGAATTATTACTCGAGCATTTTTTTGTCTCCTGTGAATTGCCTAAAATATTTCGTTATGAGTAAATTTTTTTTAATAGTAAAAAACAAACTTATTTATATTGTATTCTTGCGAAATTTTATTTAAATTAAGCCTAGGTACCTTTTTGTTGTCGGAGTTTTCCCACTCCCCCATGTGAAATTAATTCCCCATAGCTTTGTTCTCTGTTTTAGTTGTAAGTTGATTTTTCGGGATAACCTTATCAACTATTATTCTAATTATCTAAGTTTTGGAAGCTGGAAGATATATGTTTGTTTACTATTCGTTTTGCCTAGTTCACAGTATAATTTATGGTTATGGGACGTGTCACTTCCTATGCGCTGTCACTCGCTGCATCCGATATGTCCTCATTCAGTAGCATGCTAAGATCCCAACTGTTGCCAAGTTTATTTTCAGGTGGTTGCCGTTTGAATTATAAACCAATCACTGATCGTTTTTCTTGCTCTGTAATCCCTATTTAAAATCATTCCGAGTTCCTCTTGACAACACTGATGTCACCTGAGGCAATCTAACCAATGATAGTTCGGCATCCGAGTTGAGTAAATTCTAGAAGCTACAATGGAGCTGGTTCCAGGAAGGAACTACTTTTTCACTTCACTTTTCTGGTCTCCTGTAACATCGAAAGATCTTCAGCGCGAACTGGGGAAAATAAAATCCAAGTTTTTCTTGGAAATCCGTTAGTGGGATGTCTCCTCAGCTTTGTAATAATTTACTTGAGGTTTTGTATTTGTGAATTTTATAAAAGGATTTTTGGTGCTGAAGTTGGACCAGGCCGGCATTTTTCTGCCACGTTGTGAAGAAGTCTTCCTTCGGGGCGAACTAAACCCTATTGAATAGGGTCTTAGTACGGGGCTTTAAGGCTCCCTTTGACGTGAAAAAGTAACGTTCCGCCCAACAACTACTTGTACACTTTCCACCGGTTGCAGTGTCGTATCACGCTGGGACGCTTGATCAATTAGTAAACCTTTTTTATTTCATAGTAGTGTATTTTTTTTGTATTTTTTTGTACAGGCATTTCCAAAAAAAACAACTTTTATTAAATAGATTTTATTGTTTTAGAGTGTGTTTTATTTAACTTACATTTTCTCTCCTTTTTGAGGATATTTTTTTTATTAAATAACTTTCTTTATTTTAAATTACAATTTTCTTTTTATGAAAGTATCAGAAACAAGTGAGTACCGAACACATCTAGGGGCCCTCCAATTTAGGCCGTAATAAATTGGTCGCGCTCACCTTTTTTACTTTTAATTTTTTTCCCGCGCCCACTCTCCGGGATAAACGAACTTAGGGCATTGATATTGCACGCTCTGTTGACCACTAGCTTGTCTTTTGATACTTTTGCCTTTTTTTTAATTACCTTACCTATATATCAGTAAATTAATAAAAATATTTCCTATTTTATTATTTTAAAAAAATAAAAGCGTAGCAATCTTGCACCCTACGGTTATAAACCAGAGCAAGGGTTGCAAAGATATTTATAGGAATACCATATGCGTGTATTAAAATGCAATTTCATACAACAGAATGCGAGGTAAGCAGGATGTAACACAGCGGGTGTCTCACGTAAACAGGCCACTCTATTTTACTCCTTTACGCTTTAGCAGAATTAAAATTCAAAAGCGTTACCTATGTAGTTATTTCCGGGCTATTGGATTATAATATGAAAAAAAAAAAAATATATATATATATATATATATATATATATATATATATATGAGAAGAAATGACAGACATCGGAAGATGTATAGATGTCTTTGCTTAAATTTAATAGGGTTATGCACAAAAGTTTTGCTTCCTATATCGTTTTTGTATATTATGTATCCTCAACTACCAAATCCACTTATAATATACAGGGTGATTTTTTTAAGTCAGTTTTTCCGTAATATTGTTTTGACTTCCAGTTGTTTTTTGATGTCATAATCCATAACGGAGTAAAATCGAGTGATCCTCTTACGTGAGACATGCTGTACGTTGATTAGGTATATTAATATGGAATAGCCGAATCTGTTTGAACAAATAAGGTACTGGCTCAGCAATTGTTCTACTAATGCTGCTAAACATTTTAGTTTGTAAAAGCTAAATCTAAATCGAATTAAACCGAAATGACTTTGTCGTCGCTAACAATATCAATGTATTTAAAAAAAAGAGCGAATGCGTGGGTTTCGTTTTGATTTTTAACGTTACCATTCTCATTTAATTTTAAGTTAAGTAAAACCAACAACCGATAATATTTCGAACAGAAAGTCCATTAGATACAATTAAAATTAATCACATCAAATATTCGTGTCGCAATTATTTAGAACACGAGCAACAAATATGTAGTGACATCGGAATACAATACAGAAGTTATACTTATCTATAACTTAACAGTAACAGTCGAACTCTGGGCGTTATGCGAGGCCAACAGTGTCAATTTAAATGTACAAATAAAAGGTAGTTGATTTTAAAACTGCAGAGTATTTGAAGTACTTTTAGAAATTTTAATATTTTTTTTTACTGTTTGAAATACCTATTTTAATAGGACATATTAAATACTTATTCTGGGAAATAACGAACCAAATTCAAAATACTTTTTAGAGAGTAATTAAATTTACGTATAATTACCACGAAATAAAAGGTATTTGAAGAACAGAATTTCAAATACCGAAAATATTGTAGATTTTTTCACGATCACAATCGGTTTAGGAAGGTCGGCCAAGAAATCTCTTTAAACCAGTGGTGTCCCGTCGTTCTTTAAATAATACGGCACTCTTTTTTGACTATACGCACTTCAGATAATTAAAAAATGTAAATATGCTTAATGAACCTTTATCTATATTTGTCTGTTTTCTTTCGTGTACCGCACTTCTATATCTCTTTTGTGTTGCAAAAACGGCGAACTTTCGAATTTTAAAATGATTTAATTTTGATTTTTCTTGATTGATTTACATAAAATATATTTTTTCTTGAGTTCTGTTATTAACGGTTCCCGGGCTACTGCTTACGTCCACTATTATTGGACCACCCAGTATAGCGATACACGATTTACAAGTCCAGATTTTACAAGGGCAGCCAGCATCAGATCCAGTGAACGAGATTTATCAAAATTTTAATTTATGCAGTTCGACTTTGGGCTACTGGGGTATATCAAAAGTGGCCGTCTGTCTCCGTTTGTCATATTACTTTATACAGGGGCCGTCATTATGAAGTACTATACAGGGAGTTTCCTTATTGCGTGCTGATGTTAAAGGGGGTGTTTTTATGTCCTAAAAGTCTTAACTTTTGAGATACAGGATGGTAAAGTTTAAAAAGAAAACATTTTTTTTCATCCCAATTCTGATGCTATTGTAGATAACTGCATGAAATTTGATACACGTCTTCAATGCATTAAGAAGCATACGGATTTACCCAGGTTAATTACATATGCACGCCACTGATAGAAATTTTAAAACTTGATTGTTAATAAAAAATGCACTTTTATGCATAAAAGACGTGTATCAAATTTCACACAGTTATTTATCTATAATAGCATCAGAATTAGGATTTAAAAAAAATGTTTTTTTAAAACCCTGCATCTCCAAAGTTAAGACTTTTAGGTTCATATTAAACTTTTTTCTTAAAAAGGTTTAAGAATCACCCCCCTTTAACATTAGCACGCAATTAGGAAACACCCTGTATAGTACTTCACAATGACGCCCCCTGTACAAAGTAATATGACAGACGGAGATAAACAGTCACTTTTGGCACTCCCGAATAGCCAAAAGTCAAACTGCATAAGTTATAATTTTGATAAAACTACTATAACTACATTGATGTGTTAATTTTGGAAAAATATGAGTTCTGTAGTTTTCACATATTAATTGCAATATTAGATAATTTTTGACACCCGGTATTGAACAAAAAATTAATAATTTTGTAGCAGTTCATTGACAGCTACTTTATGAACAATTTTACAAAAAAAAAACTAAGCCATTTTTGAGGTTGACGGCTGTGATTCTAATGATTCGATTTCTTCTAAACTTTGTTTTCCTCTAAAAATGATAAGGTTTCGTCGTCACTACTTGAATATCCCAGTGTGATAACTAAATCATCAATAACCGTTTCAATTTTGCCATCTACTTCCCAGTATTTATCTTCAATAGAACGAACATGTTTAACATACGATTTCCAATTTTCAGCCGATATTGAGTCAATCACTTCTAATGTTATTTTATTTAAATCTTTAATTGAAAGTTCACGCATTATCCATTACCACGACTGATTTGGGAGGAATGTTAGGTAGAAGCTTCTCGAGCAACCACTTTTCAAAATTATCTCTATTCATCTGTCCATGATGGTATCCAGTTGTTAGTCCCGAGCGAAAAACTAAAGTAGCACCTGGAACAAATCCGGCTTCTAAACCAGCATGAACTACAATAAAGCGACTACTAGAGCGGATTCCCTGAACAACACCTGTAACACTTTCACTTTGCCAGCATTTGTTCACTGCCATATCATTATCTACCCAGGTTTCGTCTAGACGCACAATATTGCGTCCTTATTGCCTATATTGCCTTACAGTTGATAGATATTTCACCCGCCAGTGAAAAATTTTTGAGCAATTTTCGTGTATTTTGGCACTTGCGCCAAACAAAACCCTTTGATCGTAAAAGCCGATTTAAGGTTTTATACCCGCATGGAAAATCTATTTAGTTCTTTACAGCACGAAGTAGGGGTTTGCAGGTCGGAACCGTGTTCAAGTTTATATAAAAATCCTCTATTGTTCGTCGAATTACCTGAAAATCACCATCCTCAATTTTATCTTTGTATGATAATCGGGGTCTTTTTTTACCAAGAGATTTTTAAGTTGAATTAGAACATGAGCGATCATTATGTTCTCTTTGAATTTTTCTTACACTACTTTCCGAAACATCAGTGTAAAATGCAGCGCGTTCTGTTCAATTTTGAATTGGAATAGTCAAACTATTATTTTCAGCTTCTCTAGTACAGGCCTCTATAACTCTCGCAATAACTTCACGTGCACCGCTTCGAATTGTTTTTCCTCTTTTGCTCGCCATCGTTACTTCGAAATAATAATTCAAATTCAACTTAACGCATTTATATAGAAATGAAAACAAATGCTCGAAATGTATAGGCGCCACTGGAAATAGCTATAACCTTTTAGCGGCAAGTGCATGGAGACTCTAGGCACATCCCAATTACAAGTGGACCAGTGCGAAATTTACTAAATCATCGATTAATTTTCCGTACCGCTTAGTTGGCGCACTTTATAGGTGAAGCGGCAAACTATTACAACAAATAAAATAACATAAAATTTATTTGCTTACACAAATTTTACTTTTCCGTTTGCTTAAGACTATGAACCTTTATTCTAAGGACCGCCCGGTTTTCTTTCGTGTCCCGCACTTTACTAAGGAAATTTAAAAATGGTTACAATTAAAACTAGTAATATATATCTTTGAAAAGCTTTTCAACGTAAAAGTAATCATGATCAGTTGTCTACATTACACAATCGAGCACGCAACTGTTAAAGATAGGTCGTTATTATTGCATCTATGGAGGAACTAAGATAATATCTAAGAAGTACTGTAAAATAATAATATTAACGCTTTTGTCAAACAGGATGATATATTAAAGGCAATCATTGTATAACAGAAAACAGACATATATATGGTACTTAGATATCTAACATTCAGTAATCAGTCCAAAGATAAAAACCGTAAGTAGATAATTGAAAAGTAGACTTAGAAATTAAAATGGCATGTACTGCAGATATTAATAATGCACTTAACAGCATAAAATCTAATGTAGCTGGTACAGATAGCATGTCATTAGACATGCTTTAAATATTTTAATGCCTTTATAGATCCTTTTATTACACATATAGTCAAACTGTGCCTCGAAAGACACTATTTTCCTTCTTGTTGGAAAATCTCCATGTTGCAGCCTATTCCAAAGGTAAACAATCTTGAATCCTTATCTGATCTTGGTCCTATAAGTCTGCTTCCGGTTTTGTCAAAGATTCTTGAGAGGATCGTCCATAGTCAAATGACGATTTTCGTGGAGAGGTTTGGCATTATTCCATCAAGTCAGTCTGGTTTTCGGAGGGTCTTCCTGAAAATCTCAAATCTCTTGAGACTCTCCTAGTACTTTCAATCAATCAAAAAAATGATCAGTAGTTTTGTAAACATTTATTATTATTTTAATCTTATGATTTTAACAGACGTCAAGGTTTTAATTAGGTGTAATATTCTATGGCAAGTTACAGTCAATTTTTCTGCGGACTTTCTAGCAAAAAAAGGAGCAGCGCAAATTTGGACTTAGTTGAAGAAAAATCTAATCTCTATTGGCTTGGACTGCCAGGTCTGTTCCATGCAAAGGCATTTATCTCACTTTCCATAAGGAAGAGGATAACAGAAAGTCTGTTAAATATGAACAAAATTAAGCTCAAAACAGCAATAGGCCTGTACACTGGCCATTGTGGTCTAAGACATCACATGCACTGGATGGGGCTTGAAGACGAATCCGACTGGCGCCTATGTATGGAGGATGACGAGACAGCCAGCTATGTGCTGTGTGAATGCCCGGCAGCTGCCAGTATCAGGTTCTCCATATTCGGAAGGGATATTCTGCTGCCCGAGGACTTGAAGAATACCTCTCCAAATGCAATGATAAGACACATTGGGGCTTAGGAGTTGCTTGGGGAAATGTTAATATAGGTATGAGCCACAATTGACCACAGAGTCGCAGTGGAGGGTTGGTTTGATCCACTCACTTCAAACCTAGAGTCAATTTTAAAATGTTTCAAATAATGTTATTTTAATCACTACTTTGTCTTTCGTTTTGTTTTTATTCATTTTTTTGTATTATACTCTAATTTTATTATTAATTACTTATTTATTGTGTACTTTTTTATATACCTAACAGGTTAAATGCGGTGTTTTCTCTTGGTTAACATCAAAGACTGCACATCTAAATGAAGTATCTGTTTCATGGATAATATAATTTGTAATATTTGATTATGTTAATGCGTTTATTATTATTATTATTATTATTAAATTATATCTAACGTGCTTTCAAACTGGTATGTTGTTATATAATTGTAAATTTTAGAGCCCTGAACTTCAGCACCCGTATTCACTAAAGAGGTTTAAATTTAGACCAGGTCTAACTTGACAGTTATAGATTTAAGTTGACATTTTCAACAATTGAACAAATAATTTTTCTAAATGTCACAATTACAAAATGAAAGTGACATAAGCAAAACATAACTGGCAAACTAAAAGTTTTAAGTACCATGGCAACTAGACCTGGTCTAAGTCTTAAACCTTTTCAGTGAATACGGGGGTAAGAGTCTAGATGATGGGTATACATCTCTCAATTCAACTGCTTTACTAAACATTTGGTTACTATTTTATTTTATAATCTTGAATTTGAAAATGTTTGAACGAAACAGGATATAATTGTTTTTTTTTTGTCGAGAAAGAGGAATCTTCCAGAGTATGTATGTATGTATTTATTCCAAAGATAATATGCAAAACAAGATACTAGTAGAGGCGTATCTTTAATGTCTAATCACCGTTTTTTTAGCAGTAGACCTTATATAGGATTAAATATCCCAAGTATCTTAAAATCTAAAAGCCTTTATTATCGAAGACGGAGAGTTTGACTAAAATATATAGATTCCACAAGCGTACGGAATAAATAATGTCCCACAACAACAATAATTCATTACATTAAATTATAAGTTAAATTACCAATCAATCTTCGATTTTGTATGGCTCAACTGATGTTTATGTTCCATATTCATATTACTGAACACGTAATTCATGCAATATGACATGCTCTAATTTGGGCTGGTATCAATTAATACAATGACAACAGTTTGAGCTGTGTTGTCAGTAATACAGGAAATAGAGGTTTCGATTTAACATCCATCCATAATAGCTAATATCAATGGAATACGGTACTGGGTGATCCAAAGAAGAATTGTTATATCTCCGTTGTTATAAGACATAGAAAAAAAAATCGGTAAATTTCCTTTACCTGCATTTGCCTAGTCATGAATCTTTTCTTTTCTTAGGAATAGTGAAGCGTGACCCAATTTAGTTCCTCGCACAGTTATTTATTAATTTCTACCTATGCCACACTTGATTTTCGGGCACAATTTAAAATAAATTGAATAGGTAGTTTTTACACGGATTTAAAAAAAAATTTATGACCGTTATTTCGTTTCGTACGGAAGCGTATAAGGGCCACAATTTTTTTTATTTTTAAATTCTGACTTTAAAGTCGGAATTTAACTAGATTCTGAGTTTAAAGTCAGAATTTAACAAAATTCTGAGTTTAAAGTCAGAATTTAACAAAATTCTGAGTTTAAAGTAGAAATGTAACTAAATTCTGAGTTTAAAGTCAGAAATTAACTAAATTCTGAGTTTAAAGTCAGAAATTAACTAAATTCTGAGTTTAAAGTCGGAATTTAACTAAATTCTGAGTTTAAAGTCAGAATTTAAAAAAATCTGAGTTTAAAGTCGGAATTTAATAAAATTCTGAGTTTAACGAAATGCATTTTGACATCTCCTGTCAAACCTGAAATTGGTGTCAGGAGATAGATAATTAAATATTAACACAGAAATCCATTTCGTTGCAAGTAAACTCGTTTGAGATTTACCGAGCTTCAAACGGTCAAAATTGTCATTGTTCAAGAGTCATTTTCTCGAAAACCGTTAAATTTAGGCATGAGAAAGGTAACTCAATAAGTGTTTGGATTTTTCCAGTTTGAGCTAGAAGCGGCAACACCGCGCAATTTAAAATATTTTATAACGAGAGTATATTATGTTCATCTATGGCCAAAGCGAAATTCTCAAAACATCCTATTCGTTGGATCTCCAGATATTTACAATAGGACACTTAACTTGAATTACCCTGAAACAGAGGGGGAGATCTGTCGGTTTACTTCTAAAAGCGTGACACCCTTACATCGTTGAAACATATTTGAACCGTTTCCTAAGACTTATTTATCGTTTTGTATTACTTTTTTTTGTGAACCTTTTAACGTATATGGTTCCTTGTAAGTATAGCCTGTTTTTTATTCTTTTATGTACCTTTTGGTGTATATGTATTGTATATGTGGTTTTTTTCAATAAAAATTTCTAAAGTTCAATTTGGCTTTTTTTTTCAGCAATAGAAATAAATAAAAATATAGAAAATGAAATAATTAAACATATATTTAAGTTGTCAGAGACTTATTTAACACTAAAATCAGAATAGGAAACTTTTATTTTGTACCCTCCCCCATTTTATCATTTTTTAACTATCTGTAGTTTGATGGAACAATTTATAGCGCATTTGCCAATATTATTATTTAAATTCTGACTTTAAACTAAGAATTTTGTTAAATTCCGACTTTAAACTCAGAATTTAGTTAAATTCCGACTTCGAATTCAGAATTTTGTTAAATTCCGACTTTGAACTAAGAATTTTGTTAAATTTTGACTTTAAACTCAGAATTTTGTTAAATTTCGACTTTAAACTCAGAATTGAAAAATAAAAAAATTGCAGCCCTTCTACGCTTCCGTAGTTTCGTCATATTGAATCCGTACCAAAATTTTACCACTTTATCCCTATACTTTTTGTACTTGTCATTTAGTACAAATCCAAATTGCAAAACAAAAGGGGGCCTAATAAAATATTTAAAAAAATCAGCATAAAGAATCTCCTTATCAGACTGATTTCAAATCGTGTGCAAGAATTAAGTGCGATATAGAGATAAACTGGTAAAATTGTGGTACGAATTGAAGATGGTAGAACACAATGGCGGTCAAATAAAATGTTTAATCAACGTAAAAAAATCCTATTCAACTGATTTCAAATTACAAAAAAATAAATGTGATATAAGGATAAACTAGTAAAATTTTGGTACGAATTCAACGTGAGGGAACAAAATGGCGGTCTATTGAAATTAAAACAAAATCAGTACAGAAAGCTACTTATTCAATCTATTTTAAATTATAATAAAAAATCAAGTACAGGTAGAATCTGTAAAATACAGGTACGAATCCAATATGGTGGAACAAAACGGCGCCCAAAAAAATGTTTGAAAAGAGAGTATATATATATATATATATATATATATATATATATATATATATATATATATATTATTATGTCTTACTAAATGACTAGGTGCGGCATTAAATTGTATCACACTTCATCTTTCCAAATAAAAGAACAAAATCACAAAAAGGGAAGATCCGGGTAAAGAAAATGTACCGATTCTTTTTATTTGAATGTAGATAAAAAAACTATTATACTTAGAAGCAATGTAAAAAAGTTACGAAAGCCTATTTTTAAATTAAAAATGAATTTGAAAACGAAGAAATCGGTTATTTTTTTGTTCAGATCGGACCAATAGAATCAGCGATGATAAAAAGAATGTATGCAATGCAAAAACTTAGGATTTCCTTCCTTTGTGATCTCACTAACACATCTATAAAAACAAATCCGAAGGGAAAAGCAGTTTCTTTTCCCGGTGTTGCCTTTACGAAAGTCAGTTTTACTAAGACCATTCTTTACCATTTATGAATCTAGCAACAGTGATATATGTGGTTTAAGCCAAGTGGGAAATTCTTCTATAAAAGAAACTATTATATATAGTACTTTTTTGAATTCCAATAACCTTATTTAACAAGTATGGTTTTACTTAATATCACATTTCTCTAGAAGTATCATAAAATTTAGATCAATACGTAAATGAAATAGAGTTACAAATCCATTCCATTAATAAATAAAATAGCGGCATTAGTAATCACTGAGTCCCATAGAAACCCGATTAACTAATGTCATTCTATCAATGGATATACGCTGCCTGAAAACAAGTCCATCCAACAGTTTGACTGGCCTAATGAGATAGTTACTGGCTATTGACATAACGAACATTGGTTTAAATGTGATTTACTGGCTTAAAGAGCATTGTCCAAAATGGGGCGCAACATACACCGGGTTTAATAACGACGTTAATTTTATAACATGCCTTTGCCTTTACTAAAATATGCTGCCAGTGGTATTTAATTATCCCATCGCCACCAAGTTAATACATATTTGATTTTCTATTAAACATTATTTAATGTAGACAAAGACCTAAAATTTAGTGACCAGAAGAAATATTTTTTCAGAACTTTTTATCAAGATTCATTCAATTCTTTATAACATGTGGTTTTTGTTGTTTTGTAGGTTATGTGTTGGATATAGCCAGCGCAGTTTTGTCGGAAATTTGTAAACAAACAAATCGGTTATTTTTTTGTTTAGATCGGACCAATAGAATTCGCGATGTCCATGATAAAAAACTGTGAAAACGCCATTTTTCTAAAAAAGCATAATAATTACGACTCCCAGTCGGTGTGCAAACCAAAACCTCACGATTTCCTTCTTTTGTGATCCCACCAACATATCTATATATTATTAAACATTATTTAATGTAGAATGTTTAATGTTATCTGACAATTACTTACTTTTCTACTTTCCACTACTAGTTCCCAATCTTACGCAGATGGTAATTCACCAGCCAGGGTATTATCAGACCACGGTTATAGTTCTAAGTTGACTTATTATCTTCAGTCCTATTTGTTCGTGCCATTCTGCAGGGAAATGTTCCACTCTGCAACTCCTCAACCTGGCCCTGGTCCGTGATAGAACAATTCCAAGACCAGACCCAAAATCAACGAAAGCAGTGTTATTAACTTCTCGACCCATTTTTTGCGACCATATTTACTGTGCTTTTGCATAATATTTTGGATCTGCGTTTCAACTCTCTCAGAAAATAAATTTTTATTTTCTTGGGTTAGGGGCCTTATAAAACGGACAACACATTTCTTGTAAGTGAAAAATTATAAATCGACGTTTCGATCATTTCTTGATCTTCGTCAGAATACATTAATTTTTTACAACAAAATTCTGAAGACTCGATAGTACAGGGTGTTCCATTTTCGATACTTTTTCAGGGTATTCCAGTTATTATTGATGCCGTCGGTAAATTCTAAATGGTTTTTGAGATATAACAGTTTAAAATGTTTAATTTTGGAGAAGGTTCAAATTAAGTTCTTGACAACAAGGTAACATTGATATTCGGTTGTACTGGGTTACTCTAATCTCTTCAGCTGTGTTTTGTCAACAGAGAAACATAAAAATATGTAGGTTTGAGATAGATTCAATTAATTTACTTTGATTATTTATTTGGGATGCATGAATTAATTATACAGCGTGTAACAAAAGTTAAATTCTCAATACTTTTTATTAAGAGCATTTTTTATGAAAGTTATCAGTTTGTGCGAAAATATCCATAATATTAACTTTTTTAAAATACCAGCACACAAAAAGTTACCTGATATGTTTGAGAATGTCAGTTTCGTTGATTGACAAAAATGGATCGTTTAACTGAAACCCAAAGAATTGAAATTTTAATTATACCAGGTTATGGAGATAAAATATGAAACCTGCAAGATGTTTGTAACATTTTTAATGACAAATATCCTAACAGAAATCCAGTAACTAAGTCTATCATAAGTAAAATCAACAAAAAATTGCGTGAAACTGGAAAAGTAAAACATGCTGTACGTTCTGCCAGACTAAAATTGTCCCAACTGTTGCAGAACTATTTCCAAATAATCGTAAGTTCGTTTCTTTACCTGCTATATTAAGTATTTAAACTTGATTTTTTTAGGTAATGGTGCACCAAATGATGAAATATGGTTTCGGGAATAGACAATGTTTTTTTTGGAAGATGGATTGGACGTAGGGTTACAATAGAGTTGCCACCTCGGTCTCCGGACTTGACGTCCCTCGACTACTTTTTGTGGGGACACCTTGAAAATGTGTTGTATAAATCTAAGCCCAATGACCTCGAAGATTTAAAGGAGCGAATAGAAATCTAATGTAGACGAATCGAGGAGGCTGGCATTCTTTTTAATGTATTAAATGTTTCCCCACAGTATTTGACGCACTGTCAGGAAGTAAATGGACAACATTTTAAACACCTTACTTAGTTTCGTTAATCTACTGTTTGTTTATTAGGTATTTCTTTTTTGTATTGGATGGTTTCCGTTGTTTTTTACAGCCTACTTTTAAAGTTTAGACCCTATTATCTATTGCTAGTGTTTTGGTAGCAAGATGAGGAATTAGTGTATTTTCCAGTGTGCCAAAAAATACTTGCATTTTACCTTTCTAGTTTCATGAAATTTTTTGTTAACTTTACTTACAGTAGATTTAGTTATTGGATTTCTGTTGGGATATTTGCATTAAAAATGTTACAAATATCTTGCAGGTTTCGTATTCTATTCCCATAACCCAATATAATTATTAAAATTTCAATTCTTTAGGTCTCGGTTAAACGATTCAGTTTTGTAAATCAACAAACTGACATTGGCAAACATATCAGGTACTACATTAAAGGTAATAAATTAAATTATGGATATTAGACCCTTATTGTCGCACAAACTTGACTTTCATAAAAAGTGCTCTTATTAAAAAATATTAAGAATTTTACGCAGATTTTAAAAAGTAATATAATTCATTAAAAAAAAGTTTTCCTTTTCCAACAACAGTAAACTTAGCAGCAATGCGGAACTCACCACTGAATCTGGGATAATAAAAACGATAGTGGTTTATTAGCATAATATCAGCGCGTATAAAAAAAGTAGAAACAGCCTTTCATTGTTACTAAATTATAATAGTTTCTGAATTTATTATTTATTTGTATTATTTTAACCGCACAACCCTAGTTAGGTGTGTACTTTGCAAAAATTAATAAAAAATATCGAATTACCAAGCACTGTAATTAGAACTAGGTAGGTAATTCACCCAGTAGGAAAAGTATTTGAAAAACTTAAAGTAAATGCTAAATCCAACATCACAACAGGGTTTCCCTTCGCTAGAGCTAAATTTTGTTCCTCGTTTTCCAGGCCTATTTGTCTCCGAGGTTCACTACACATTTGGCTTTTTTAGGTTCAATATTTATTCTGAAAGCATTAAAAAAAATTACAAAATTATATGAATATATCATTCGAGAAAGCGGCAACCATTTTGACTAGTTTTGATTGTTTAAATAAGATGATTTTTTAAATATTCAGTATTATAACCACAGCTAAGTTGTAAAATTGTTATTATTTTGTTAATAATTCCAAAATACGGGCTTATATTTAAAATAAATATTAAGTGTTATATATTTTTGAAAAGCGTGGATGGATGTACTTTTAGCTGCTTTAAAATATACAGGGTGTCCCATTAAAAAAATACAAGGTTGGTCTGTAACTCAATATTTGAGGCCCTCAGAAAAAAAACAAATTAAGCTATTGGATTCTACGTAAAAAACTCTATAATAATCCCGT
Source organism: Kuschelorhynchus macadamiae (assembly GCA_030620095.1). Taxonomy (NCBI): domain Eukaryota; kingdom Metazoa; phylum Arthropoda; class Insecta; order Coleoptera; family Curculionidae; genus Kuschelorhynchus; species Kuschelorhynchus macadamiae. The sequence goes on along the minus strand of JAUTXW010004146.1, from coordinate 81,759 downwards.
CCTTACTTTTCATTACCTTGTAAGAAAGTGGTAATTTTCAATTTTGCCCTGTACTTCAAAAACGAAGGCCATGTTAATTTTGTATACGGCATCTATCGTTTCATAAAATAGTGGCAGAAGCCGAGAAAACAGCAACCCTCTATCTTCAATAATAACTGAGACGCCCTGCAAAAGTATCGAAAATGAGACACCCTGTACATGTAACACATTTTTAATTACACACAGGAAAATAAAACAGTGTCACGTTCACGATACAGAACTTAAACAGAACAAACAAGAAATTATTTCTTGAAGAAGGAAAATGGTACATTCATTCATTCATTCAGTACATGTTTTTGTTCTGAATGGTGATGGGAATTTGCGTTTAATATATTTAAACGCAAATTCCCATCACCATTCAGAACAAAAACAATCAGTTATTGACTCGCTATATATTTAGCTCCTTTTCGTTTTGTTATCAAGATCGGAAACACAGAAACTGACTAAATTCTAAATGGAAATGGCTATTTGCACCCCTGAGATGTTACATACCTTTTCAAACAGAAAGAATGTAAAAAATTCCTTGCATCTGTGAAGACGTGTATGTGGATCAAACAAAACGCTTAATATAAATTAAGCCTAGAAAACATGAACTGCTGTATTAAAAAGAAATAAACTAATCAACTCTGCTGTAGCTGTACAGGGTGTCCCGTTTTCGTTGTTTTTATGGGGTATCTCTTTTATTAGTGACATGTGGCTACTTTTTTGTGAAACGAAAGATGACCCAAACAAAATTTTCATAATCCCCTTCGCTTTTAAGATACAGTGTGAAATTGAAAATATTGCATTTGTTTAACTTATCGAAAAGATAAAAACTGGCTCTGATATAGTTTTTCACGTAGAATCCAGTGGCGTAGTCAGATTTTTTTATGTGAGCTGTGGTTTTTGAGATATAATAAAAACTTATAATTTTATAAATGGGACACCCAGTATATTTCTGTTTTATATTATTCTATTCACAATAAGCTTCTCGAAAATATATAATAGTATATAATTTTCTATTCGAATCTCCCAGTAATTTGCATTTTTTGAGAGATAGACTCAGTTTTTGGTAGTAGGCTGGAATTGCTTACAAAACAAATTAATTTGTCAGGTATATTTTATTTATAGTAACAAGACTTCTTTTAAAAATTCTACAAAAAATTATTACTTTGTAATATCCTTGTTTTATACTATTTTACAAGAAATGTTCAAATTTTAGCAATTTAATAATTCAATAATTATAATGTAAAATGTAAGTAGATTAACTATAATGCTATGATATAACTATCATAGCACTACCTCTAAACAGCAAATAACAACAACAACTACAACGAAAACTAATCCTACCACTAAAAATCACTAAAACAAACAGGAAACTAAATCTATACCCTAAAGATATTGCTCGAAATGATGTCCATTTTGCCTTACACAAAACCTATATAATTTCCGTATTCTTCTTAAGGCATTGAAAATACTAACCGGTCGTTATTGCATTTCATTGAATGCCCTTCTTGTGGCGTTTATTAAATCGGCTAAGGAGTCATGTCTTGTCCTATATATTTTGTTTTGTAAAGTACCCCACAGTAAGTTATCTAAAATCGAGAGACTGGCGATCTCGCCGGCTATCTTACAGGACCATTGGTCCCTATCGATTTTCCAAGAAAATTATTTTCCAAATACTGCTTTATTCTATCGGAATTATGAGCGGTGCTTCGACTTGCTGAAAATATATGTCGCGTAAATAGGCCAAAGGCAGATCATCTAAACTCTGTATCTAAACTCCCTAGTCATATACGATACATTATTTTTGAACCCAATATGAAACAAGAAACATTTAAACCCAAACCTACCCTGTCGTTCGCGACAAAATATTCGATGCTGGTTTTCTTGCGACCAGTATCTACCATATTACTTTTCTATAAAAGTCATTGTCATTATCGCATTTTTTGAGATACCAGTTACACAAAATCATACAATCATACATAAACATTAAATGGTTTATAACCTTGTTTCTTTAAACATTTTTGTACCCGGCTTTTTGAACCCCAACATTCTGTTGGATTTTTCTGCAAGAACTTGAAGGATCTACATCAATGGACGCCAGAACATTTACTACGTCTTCCTCGTTTTCCTTGTTATAGAATTTGCTTCGCGGCTAATTGAAAGATCGGAAATCACCTAGATTTCTTTTTATTCTAAGAAAGGTAATATCACAGGTTTGTCTTCGTTCTGGATACCTATGTTTAAAACGTCAACAGCTTCATAAAAATGTATTTATTATAAAATACGACGAATGCTATCCATACCTTAATAAATATCGTTCCGAAGCCTCGTTAACATCTTCGTTTTTTAATGCAAGATGGCGGAAGAAAATAGCGGCCAAATAAAATTTTGGTAATCTGAAAAAGTCACCCTCTCGGTCCACATAACTTAGCGTTTTAGCGTCTTTAGATGCCAACAAATATGTTTAAACAATTCCCTCAGTTTGTCTGTCTGTCTGTTATTTCGCGACATAGTTCAAAAACTACTGATCAGATTGACTTCAAACTTTAGTCAAAAATTAAGGGTCATATGGGAATGACCTGGAAATATTGGTAAAAATACAATATAACGGAATAAGTTGGTGGCCTAGTGAAACGTTAAAAAAATTATTAGTAAAAAAAACTAATTATCCAATTTACCTCAAGTTTTGCATAAAAATCAGGTATTACATAAGAATAAACTGGTAACATTTTGGTATGAATATAAGATAGCTAAACAAAATGACGGCATTATAAAATATTTAGAAAATCTGCTTGAAAAAACTACTTATTAGATTCATTTTTGAATTTTATGCAAGCTTTAAGTGTAATATAGAGATAAACTAGTAAAGTTGTGTTACAAATTCAAGATAGCGGAACAAAATAGCGGCCAACTAAAATGTAAAAAAAAATCTTCCTATTCAATGCACTTTAAATTCTGGAAAAAAATTAAATATGATATAAGAATAAACTGGTACGAATTCGACACGATGTAACAAAATCGCGGTGTATGTCAATGTGAAAACTAAAAATTGGATTTATTTTAAATTATGCCCAAAAATGTGGCATAGGTAGAAACTGGTAAAATATTGGTAGGAATCCAATGTGTTGGAACACGGTGGCGTTCAATAAAAATGTTTGACAATATATATGGGTTCCTAAATAACTATGTACTGAACTAAATTGGGTCACACTTCGCTATTCCTAATAAAAGGAAATATTCATAACGAGGGAAGTTCCAGATAAAGGAAATTTACCCATTTTTTTATTTACTTTAAAGACGTCTTTTCAAGACGAAAGTATTTCTTACTTAAAGATTTCAAAATGTTTTCAAATGCTACGTCATAGACGTTTCCCAGCTCAAAAATACCAAGATACCACAGACACTAGCAATAATAAATAAAATAAGTATTTTGCTTTAAATTTTAAGTTAGTAATTCTAAGTTTGGTTTAAATAATGGAAAAGTACCTACAACCAAATTTGACCCAAGATGGCTTCCCAATATTAATAAATTAATCAGAATTCCCATACCGCTTAAAAATGCTTTTAAAAGTTCAGAAACCTGGCTTCGAAACCGAAAGAAATACCCCCTTGCGAGTCATCACTATTTTGTCGCAAAAATAAAACGTCGAATCGAATCCATTTTAAAACTGTTTTGAAATATTTCATTGCGAAAAGACCTTTTAAGTTTGTTTTACTTTAATACATTGATTTAAACGAAACTTAACCTAACTTAAACCCAAAACTAATTATTTGTAAAAAAAATTTAAAAGGTCCCCAGTTAGGGTTCGAATGTTGCATATGTACTTAATCAGCTATAGAAGTCTTACCTAGTCTTACATTGTTATTTTCCACACCCTTATGCTATTTAATTAATTCTCGGTTCGTTTCATTATGTTATACAAATTAATACTCCCAGCAGGGTAATACTGCATTTAATTATTCAGATGTACCTTTGAACGGATGTCTCAACAGTTAAGGAGCCATATAAAGGACAGGCTGTATTGCACCAAAGCCACTTCTGAGGGTGTCAAGTTAGTGGTCTTAATTACTGATTTAGTGGAAGTGCCATATTCCCATTTCAATACCGAAATTGCAATCCACGCCTTGCGAACCGTTCTAATTGGGCTTCCACTTCTAGCACAACAAAGCAAACTAGTATTCGTTAAGGTTGACTTACGTTCTAACATTACAGTGAGATGAGATGTTGGTTAATCAAGTAACAAAGAACATATAATTTCCGTATATAAGCTAAAATACAAAGTATATGACGAATAAATAAAACTTTTTATAAAAGTAAGAAAACCGAGTTAAAACTGACACTAAACAGTAAAAAATAATAGTTTATACCATTATTGCATATAAAACCACGGTAACTAACATTATACATTATCGCAATCTATATGTATATACATACAAAAAAGTTCGTGACCCTAAAAATCCCGAAAACGATATGAAACTCAATATATATTTGAATTACTGGTTTTTACACTTAGCTTATAAATGCCACAAGACATTTCTTATTCCAAGAATAAATTTTTTAATATTTTTAAAATCCAATAAGTTTTATAATTATCCTACAAGAAAATACATTCTCCCTTCACCTAGGTTGGAGAATGTCCCTCAAGGTGTTCCCAAATTACTTTTTAGTTAATTATTTTTCATATACCAAATTTTATACATCCTGATAATTCTGATGTCAGTGACATGAAACATATCACATATTAAAACAAAGCTTATACTTTTTTCTACAAAACTGATCCCATGATTTATTACGTAACCATAAAGCACGGGCCATGTGCACCAAGAAAACTCGGAATATATTGAAAAACAAAAAGATTATCGAAAATGATCCCCGACGGAGAGAGGTAGAGAAAAACAGATTGCGGATTCGCGATCGCCAATACCCCCAGACGGATTTTTTTTTCGAAATCCTACATAAACGACGAGTCAGGGTCATTGAAAAATATTGATTTTCGAAAAAAAATGTATTGGACGTATATATATAAAAAAAAGCAAAAAATTTCATCTGAAATATTTGACCTTGACCATTTTGTGATTGACTTTTTTTTTTGAAGCTCACAATCTCTATTTTACGAGACTTATAAGTGTCATTAATCCACCAATGAAGCGCATAGTGGAATTCCTTCTTTTTTTTTAGTTATATCGAACAGTTTTTCCCAATTCCATTTTTTTGAATTAAAATTTTGGCTTGGGGCTGAGTCAAGGTTAGCTTTAGATTGGAAGAGGTTAGGTTTTCCGTACTTTTTATAATAACTAGAGTTGAACAACTCAATGAAATACACCTTTTTTACTTGGGCCTTTTTTATGTTTAAAAATTAAAAATCGGGCGCGGCCCGTTGAGCTTTTCGGATAGATTTGGTTAGGTTTTTGCACTTTTTAATAATAATAATAATTTTAATTAAATAACTCGATGAAACGACTCTTCTTTCATGAAACTTTTTTTGTATCATTAAAAATGAAATATCGGATTTTTTCTAAAAAATTTTGGGTAATAATAAAGTGAAAAAATAGCAGATATCTCGAAAACCGTGCAAGTTAGGGGAACAATATATACCACTAAAAATGTAAAAAATTTTAGTTTTTGATATTTCTATTTTTTTTTAATGGCATTTAAGATCTAGAAGTTAGTAAAGTTTTTTCATAAAACCAATAAGGATCCAGATAAATGTGTTTTTTCCAGCTTTTTTTGGTCGTTTCGGACCTAATTTAAAGTTGGCCTCTAATAGATTTCGGGATATTGATCTTCTTCAGGTAATTTTCACTTTTGCCAAGTAGGGTAAGGATGCAGTTAAATTGAAATATGAAATTACGTATAAACCTGACGATGCAAGAAAATGACGAAAAATACATTTAACAACCTTAGAGGCGTTTTTCCTTCGACTATTATTCTCTTTAAATTTTGTCGAGATATGTCAACTAGTTTGACATCAATCATGGATTAAATGTCTTTTTTTTTGTGAATGGCCATCATCTCGAAATGGAGCATTTTAGTAATATCAAATCATGGATGTGAATTAATGTTGAAGAGACTCTTAAAATAATATTCCATGTAAAAAAATTACTCAAGATAGCCGACATGTTGAAAACTATAAGTGTCATTTTTATATCAAAAAGTAGCATTTGGTAACCAATTAAATTTACTCCAAATTTTGTTGGAATATCTCTATTGGTCCAAAAGAAGGGGGACTTTTTACCTCCTATATGCACAATTTCTAGGACCAACATGTTTCAGGTCGCTACCGCTATAGCTCACCTCGGATTTATCAGGACTTTTATATAATTCATCACTAGACACCTATAACTAAGTGTGCAACGTTTCAAAACTCTTAGAATTATTTTCAACTGAGGGTCTTTGCAGCCCTTAGTTGACTGCCATAACAATATGTATATTAAAACATGGCACAATTCTGGCGGAAACTCTCTTTTCCAATATGCTTAATATAGAACCACGCAGGTAAAGTAACTGGCATTTTTATTAAGCATTTAAATTTCTAGTCTAGTCAGATTTTATATAGCATGTTCTATGTAGAAATATAACCGTTTTCGAAATATTCCAGATAAAATATCCATTTTTTAAATTGAAATACGCGTTATGAACAGTCAGTATCTCATAGAAACAAAAATTGCTCCTGCCTTATTTTTCATAACATGTCCAAAAAAAAGTTTTTAATTAAATAAATGTTATAGTTTATATTAACATTTGGATAAATATTTGAAGTAGGCCCTGAAATATTTATACAAATACTAATATGAATTATATTTTTGTTTATTTATTAACATATTTATGTTTGTAATCTTTGAAAGGAATATGGAATACTAAGATAGGGATAAGTGCTTAATTTTTTTTTATTAGGTATGGATTTTTCATAACGCGTGTTTGATGTTAAGAAAAATTGGTCATTTTACCTTAAATATCTCGAAAACGGTTATATATTTACGTAGAACATGCCATACAAAATATGCCTAGGTTTTTTCGTAAAGTCTAAAAATATAGTAATTTATAGGTCATTACATTGAAAATAAGAAACATTTGGTGGTTTCGAAAATATATTTGACATGTTACGTAGATTTTACATTCATACACACCGCCATTTTGAATTCGTACTAATTTATGCCTAGATCACATTTAATTTTTCATTAAAATGTAATAAGATTTTTTTACGTTGATTTTTTAAACATTTTATTTGGCAGCCATTTTGTTTCGCCATCTTGAATTCGTACCACAACTTTACGAGTGTATCTCTATATAACACTTAATGTCTCCACAAAATTTAAAATTAATCTAATAATCAGTTTTTCAGGCTGATTTTTTAAATATATTATTAGGCCGCCGTTTTGTTTTGCTACCTTGGATTCATACCAAAACGTAATCAGTTCGTTAATATGTAGCACTTGATTTTTGTGCAAAATTTGAGGTAAACTGGATAAGAAGTTTTTTAGTAATAATTTTTTTAACGTTTCACTAGGTCGCCATCTTGTTTTGTCGTACTAGATTTTACCAACATGTTACCAGGTCATCCCCATATGACCCTTAATATTTGTCCAAAATTTGAAGTTAATCGGTTTAGTTTTTAGGCTATGGCGCGAACTGACAGAGCGACAAACAGACCGACGGAAATGATAAACCATATATTTTTTGGCAACCAGGGATGATAAAATGTGAAGATATGTAAAACCTGGTGATTTGTTCAGCCGATATTTTGTTTGTTTGTTTCGCCACCCTGGATTCATATCGAAATGTTAACAGATGATTTTGTCATAAAACTTAATTTTTGTGCAAAATTTCAGGCAATTTGGACAAATAGTTTTTTGGTAATTTTTTTTCACTAGGCTGCCGTTTTGTTTAACCATATTGGATTTTTACCAAAATGTTACTAGGTCATCCACATACGACTCTTAATTTTTGACCAGAATTTGAAATCAATTGGATGAGTAGTTTTTTAGTTATACTGCGAACAGACAGACCGACAGAATTGGGATTACATGTTTTTCAGCATCTAGGGACCCTGAAACGTACAGATCTGAAAAAACCTCGGAGGATGATTTTTCACGATTACAAAAATACTTTCATTTACGAGGGAAGAAAAAACATACGGTCGAAGTGACAACCACCAAGTCGGTTAAAAATTGGTATAATGTTAGGTTCGTAATGTGTCAAGAGAGAATGGAGATAATTCGCCAAAAGGTCTTGAAAACAGTACTTGAATATCTGTGCCGATATTCCTTCCACTATTTGGCTATAGCCGAGTCAAATTAGACCAAAAAAGAAAGCTTGAAAATATTTTATTTTACTTTGGTCATATAAGAGTAATATGAGTTCGCAACGCTTTCTGAGGTGAGCTAAACTTTTGGGAGCCAAAAAACCGCAAATGTTGCCACCTTTTTCAATTTTTAGGTTGTAATATCTAAAGGGTGGATCGTACAGAGAATTTGAATCTTACCAAAATTAAAGAGCATTAAATTCTGCAACGAACGACCCTCTTAATTTTTTTTTAGCAGTTTGGTCAGAATCAGCAGTCAAAAATGAGCAAATTTTTCCATTCCGACTGCAAAGTGCGTTACGCTCAGATTCAAACGGCTGTGACGCGAAAACGGCTATTCTAAATTAAAAATGTAAGATACAACAGCATGAAATTCTACGTGCAGGGAGTAGCTTATTCCTCTACAAAGATACACGCAAAAGTAGCTCTTCTGCAGTTTCATGACGTTTGAAACCAAAATCACCCACATTCGCCTAGGTAATCGAATTTATTGCAATTTGATCGTTTAGTTTGGTTCTCTACATTTCATCTAGGATGACTGAGGTGGTCTGTGGTGGTAGGTGGGGGAGGGTAAGATCTACCTCCGTGTTTGGTGTAGTTGTATGGTGAAGCGATATAGAAAATAATCACATCTATATATTTTTAATTTTATTTTTTTGTATTGTTTTATTGCGTATTTTTTCTATAAAACCAATATGTTTTACTTCAATAACATTTCTGGACGATGTGGTGAATACGCCCCATATTCTTATAATTCCACTAGAAACTCATCGCCCCATCTAACGGAAAAAGCAGAGCAAGGTTTACCGGGCCCGCTAGTAATTTTTTAAACTAATAATTCAACATTAAGGATCATTTATTAGTAAGTGAATTGGTTTAAATGTAATATTGAGTTGGTCTTAAACAGAATTTTTTATTTAAGGGATATTTGTCATAGTTTCGAGTGGAAAACACAACTACAGAACACCTCCTTCGGTGAAAAAGTTGCCTGGTCGTGCCCTACTTCTCCAGATATTCTATAAACAAATTACCAGGATCTCTTTTAGGGACCACCTCGCTTGCTTCTTTAATCTCACAACAGCCTCTCGCACTTCCTGTCTCGCTTTCTTTCATTTGCAGTGGCTTCTCTTTCCGCTTCGAAGGGGAGCCCCTGTTCTATAAAGACATGATCATGGTGGTAATTTGCGGTAAAATTAGCATTGCTTAGATTAGATCGTCTCGAATATCGAAGTTTCGATAAGTGTACTGATAAGTTTTATTGACACAAGCGATACTGGTGGCGATAATCTCGGGTTCTGATTATTAAGAAGAAAATTATTTTTGGATTTTATGCCACAATTATAATACAAAATTAAAATATTAAAATATGCAGTCTTTAATTCTGGGTCCACTATTAATTATGTCTGGATCTGGATCTAGTTCGGGTATGCTATCGCAATAAATTTGAAGCTAAGGGGAACGACATCAATAATGATGATATAAACACCAATCATTGGTGTTGAAAAGCCTCGGGATCGCCTTTTTGTAATAATCCTAAATAAGTTTTCCTCAACAAGCCCGCTAAGGCGGCGAACCCAACGGGGATAACCACAATTATCCAAATGTTCAGTTATCCGAAAGCTCCGATCCCGCCCGAGTGGATCCGACGAAAAGCCGGACGAGCACTTAACCGAATGAACATTTTCAAATTATTTGACCGACGTTTGTTTGGCCGTTGAGGGTTTGTTATTCATATAATATGCTGATGAGTTACATCTAAGAGTATTATAAATAACTTTTTACCAATTTTACAGAGCTATTTTTGAATTAAACCGACGGTGTAACGTTTCATTATTTCTTGTTTCTGTGTTTATATAGTGTATTTTGCAGATAATTATAATTATGTTCTCTAGTTTCAGGTCATATTTGAGTTGCATATTTGCAGTGTTTATATTTTGTTCATTTAAATGGGGTACGTAGACATTTCAAAAATGGATCCTAAAAGACGAAATGTTGTATGTCATTGTGTAATTTCAGCTAAATCCATTAAAGTACTATTTTATGGAAACTGGCCCAAAATTTATTACGTTTCTTGGTTTATTCTAAGGGCTGATCACTGGCGTACATTAAATTTAATTAGTTTTAGTAGAGTTCTGTGAACTTCTTGAACTTGTTCTGTTTATTTCTAGTATAAAGTTTTTCAGTGATATGTCTCTAATGTTTATTTTATTTTAATATAGTTACGTACAATAACAAACATGGGCCCCATCTTCGAGTTTGTGAGTTGGGACAACTAACAAAAAACTCATGTTAATCCATTAAATTTGAGGCAAATTCCATTTTTGTTTTTAAATTATGGATGTGAATTATTGTAATATCTCGAACTATACAGGGTGAACAGGGTGTTACCTTAAAGGGTTCATTAATTTGGTGCAAAAGTATGTAATAGGGAGATACCTAGAGTCACCGAGATTGAACGATCTTTTTATTTTGTAGAGCAAAATACATGACACAGCTTCATTACCACTTTTTTCTTCTACAAGATGGCTGTTTCAAAATCTAGTGTGAAATGAGCTAATTTAGAAGAGTACACTATATTAGGCAGTAGCCTTATTTTATTATAAGTTTTACAGTAATATACTTTCTTAAAACACACTAAGTTTAACCCGCTTAACAAATACTAAATTGTATAATAGTATTCTTAGGACGTTAATTATATTTTTTAATTATTGAAAAAATGTCTGTTGGGGCATTAACCTATACCTATGTTTGCCTAACAAATTATTTATTAATATTTATGATTTAGATATAGTATTTTCAAATTGATAGCATAAAGAGCGGCTTATGAAAAAGCCTTGCTAAAAATAAAATAAAAATCTGAAATGAACTGTGCCAGAATCATTGCAAAACTTATCCAGGAGATGAATCACATCTCATCTAATAATGCATTCTTTCCACATGGCTCTCAAGATAATTATTTAAATGTTATTGTTGCCCGTTAGTGTATAGTCATAATATGGCGATATGAAACTATATGAGTGAAGAAAAGTTATGCAGTTTTCCATGTCCACAGAAAATCTTACGTCTTGCTTTTCATTATGCCTGAATCGATCGGGAGCATATTTTGAGTGTTTCGCATCCTCATTTAAAATTACCCTCTAATGATCAAAAGGCAAAATCGCCCTTGTCATTTATCATCAACTGTATTTACCATTATAGGAAATAACCCTTTTTATTTTAATATAATGTAGGGTATTTGATTAGGACCTCTAAAATCACCTAAAATAAAAAACTAATAGGTTCATTTATTTTTATCAAAACACAGGGTGAAAATACTACTAAAAATAACAAGATAAAAATAATTAAGGTCAAGCTTCTGTTAATAGCTCGAGGAAAAGAAAATGTCTATACCGCCATCTATGACATCTTATATTACTCAAAATTAACTCCGCCCATACGAAACCCGAACATTATAGACTTGGCACCATAATTCCGATAGCTGCTCTTTCGGATAACTGTTCATTCGGATAAGTGCACATTCGGATTAACGTAGCCATTTCACCCAATGGCCTCGCCGAGGTTCCGTCACCATTTACCCGAGTACTCCCTGAGTAATGTGTACCCGCTTCAAAATAAAACGAGATTAAATGAGGGAAAGTAAAGTACTATCAGTCACTTAAAAACTATCAACGTGGATGCCGATTGGATAACTTAAAACTAGGTTTTTATAAGTTTTACTTAATCTTAAGCATCAACGCAAAATTTTCACGGGACCTGCAGTTCAGTTATCACAGTTCTTAACCACCGACTTAGGTGCTTGATTAAACTTAATTTGTTTCACTTAAAATGTTCTGAGGTGAGTGTTTTCAATTAGTCACCACTTTAGGTTGAAAGAATAAAAAATGCAGTCACAAAAATTTCAAAGAACAATATAATTATTTATTACAAAAATGTCCTTTCAAACATTATGAGCCTGCAGAAGAGGTACTTAGCCGAAAATGAGCACTACGATTACTTTTAGTTTTTGCCTTTATCTATGCATATGAATAAACAAAATTTTAAAATTGGGTGCTCGCTAAGCGCAGAATTTTATGCTCTAGAACTATCGTATGTTATATTTTTCATTTGGAATAGTCCTTTTGAGGTCACGGGTATTTGAAAATGATCGTAAGGCAATTTTCAGCAAAAAAAGAAAAAATTGATTATTTTTGACTGCTGACCTAACCACTGAACCAAATTTAATATCTAAGGTCATTTGCACAATTTAATGTTCTTTAATTTCTGGAACAGTGAAATTTTCTGTGCGATGCACCCTTTAGATGTTATAGGTAAGCTGAAAACTGAAAACGCGCCAAACTTTCACGGTTTTTTGGCTCCCAAAATATTAGCTCACCTCAAAAACCGTCGCAAATTCATACTACTCTTACTTGGAATGCCCGAAGTGAAATAAAGTAATTTCCAGCTTTCTGGAAATTAATGGAAAGTAAAAGTCTAATTTAACTGGGCTTCCAGGTTTATTTAATTCTTAAATCTAAATGACAAACATACATTAAATTTATAATCTAGCGATGTTTATACCAACTCATCGGCATACATATCGCCTCTGACAAAGAACGGGCAAGGTACGTTAATGGTTTATAATTATTCATATACAAAGGTCCAGTTGATACAGCAAGTGCTGTATTTCAGGGGTAAAACAATGTAATTTTTTATAACTCTCGCAAAACTTTTATGGCCCTACTTTTTAGGCATTAGATACCATTTATATGCATTCCAAAAAAGTATTACAAAAAGAAAATTTATAACTGAAATCGTAATTTAAAAAAATTAACTTTATTTTCATTTGCCATTATTAACAAAGATCTCTGGGTAAACTTTTACTTCCCTTGTAAAAAGGAAGTATTGTAATGTAAAAATACGTTTTCTCAATTCCGTCGATATGTGGGTCTTTTCGCGGTATAGCTAAAAACTATTTAACCGATTAACTTCAAATTTTGGTAAAAAATTAAGGGACATATGCGGAAGACCTGGTAACATTTTGGTAAATATCCAATATGAGAAAATAAAATGACGACTTAGTAAATTCTTAAAAACATTATTGCTACCTAAAATTTTGTACAAAAATCAAATATTACCTACGCACAACTGGTAAAATTTTGGTACGAGATTTCGAAACAAAATGACGGCTTAATAAAATATTTTAAAAATCAGCCTGAAAAACTACTTATTAGATTGATTTCAAATTTTGTGCAAGAATTAAATGTGATATAGAGAGGAACTGGTTAAATTGTGCTACAAATTCAAGATGGCGAAACAATATGGCGGCCAAATGAATCGAATCTTGAAAAAATCGTCCTACAAGGTCTTACAAATTTTCACGTTTTACCTAAAAAAAACATTTTTTCTCAATTTTGTCGGTCTGCCTGCCTATGTATATTTTTTAATGTAAATTGTTTACTATGATATTTCCAACCTTTTGTGTTGAATTATTATCACGGAAGGGTAAAACATGTTCATATATGCTTCAGTATTGTACATGACAAGTGGCTTTCATTTCTTAGCTACATTCTGAATAATCTTAAATACTAAATAAAATTATAATATAATCACTACTTACTTACAAAATATTCAAAGCAAAAGTTTTTCTAAATTTTATAAACATTAGTTTTTTCCTTTTACCGTTGTTAAACCGCAACAGCCAAGGTTATAATAGTTTTATTCTCAAGTTTAAATAAGCTAAAATATTAAAATTAAATTTTTATAGAAGCTAGAGTTTTGTAAAACTTCGGTTGGAACTATTTTCAGATAAACCCTTTAAAACAATGTTATTAATATTATAGTAAGTTATAGCTTGGAATGCCTTTAATACTTCATTAGATAGGACGTTTAGACAGTCAGGTTGCATCGCTTTGCCTTCTTCGAATGATCTATTATGCATGGATCCGGCTCTTATTAAGTACATTAAACTACTATATTCTTGGAAGGATGATGTTTCGCTTTATAAACACTGGCTTGATTTATGAAGTAGAAAAAGCGGGTCAGATTAATGCACGGCTTTCACAACGAAGCATAGAAATATTTTAACATATTCTTACCTTAATGTTTCTCTAGCAAAATAAGGAAATAACAAAAAATACAAATATGACTTTTACTAGAAAGAGAATACAAAAATTGTTTCAAAAACATTCTTATCTAGAGAACTCAGGATTTATCCAGGAAAGAGAATGCTAATTTCGACATTTTATTTAATTTCAAAAAATATTTTAAAATTACAATAACTAACACTCTTTATATGCACTCACAATAACATAAATGACAATATAAGCATCGGTTTTAGAAGCCAATGATATAAGGTACGGGATGTCCCACATAAGATGAAATTTTTAAATTATATTATTATCATGTATTCAGGGGTGTTTATATTAGTGTGACAAGGTACCAATCTTCTTATTGTAAATGGAACATCCTGGATATTTATAGTAATTTTAATACATTAAAAGGAAACCCCCCAATGTATGACGGTATGGGTGTGAGATGCTAGATTTCTGATATATTGGCAATTACCTCCAGGATTTCACCTACCTATATTCAAAGCTATGTAACTAAAACGCTTAAAAGTGATGCCAAGTTTTTAGTTTTGATAATTTCCTTTTATTTTTAAAAATATAACCACAGATTAATGCAGATCCTGTATTTTCGTTTGGCACGCAATAACCTCAATTTAGGCGGAAAATCTACCAACTTAGTAGCGTTGAGTCGGTCCGAGACTGGCATTATTGTTTCAGACGTAGCCGTGTGCAGTAGCGGCGTTTTTTGTCCTTCGAAGCGCCGGCCGCCGAAGTAGAGTACAAAATTAAATTTAAGTATTTAGAAGTTTTTAAAGACTCTATTAGACATTATTATAAAAAATAATATTAAAACATAAAAACGTCTAAAAAAGCCAGTGGTATGGTGTGGGGAACACAAAAAAATCCGTTTCTCCTCCTCAATGGAAGACCCTGTACAAGCCTATAATTTCCTATTTAATAATCTCCTTTTACTTTGACAGATAGTGAACATTTCCCGCAAGCTACTTTCTGGGTGTGTACAACTATTAAATGGCTTTAATTTAATTAGATTACAGTATAATTACACTTGCTATTAAGCAGATGAACGCTTAATCCATGCGTTAATCCATCTAATGTATTAAGAAACCTCAACCAGGCAGGTGTTTCATTTGCTAAAATGGAACTTATATTTGATACCACAAATTCAATTAAAATGTAGTCTATTATTTTTGGCAAAAATATTAAATAATGCTCTTTCCAGTTTCCTGTTAGCATTGGTAATAAAAATGCGACATTCTGTATTCAAAATTGTAATTTCGTGCTCTAGTTTTTGCAGGAATTCTTCTATGTTGTCCGTTCTATTAAGGTAAACTTTATCTTTTAAATATCCCATAAAAAATTATTGAATGGTGTAAGGTCTGGACTATTCGCTGGCCAATGAATAGTACCATGTTTACCGATCCGCACACCATATAGAACGTTTATAGAATTTGTGACATCTCATGTGTTGTGAGGTTGTGGTTCATCTTGTTGCCAAATTATTTGATTATAGGTATTTATAGGAAGCTGCTCCAGATGGTGTTCTATCTAGTTATTTAATAAATTTAAATACCGTTCCCTTGTTAAAATACCCTCAATAAAAATTGAATCAATATTTTGGTCTCTCAAAATGCTGCACCACACATGCAACAACTTACGACCTTGCTTCTTTCGTTCTTCTATTATATGAGGATTTCTTGTTGCCCAAAAGTGTTTATTCTTTCTATTGAACATGCCGGCTTTATTTGAACACAAAATCCTTTCAAACATTAGCCTTGTAGCAATCTCCCCAGCATAGCCTCGCAGAATTGGAGGCGTTGATTAAAATAACTGTCAGTTAACAGCTTCACCAGTCTAATTTGATACTGATGCTTCTTAAGCACCAAATGGGATATAATACCAAGATTTTCCTGTTATTCTAGAGACGTCAGGAATTGATCTGCTTTGATTTTCTAAAAATTAATTTTAATTAAACTTTTAGACTACCTCTAGAAATATTTGTTCAAAATGTAATAATATAGTTAATTCCTCGTCCAAGTTTAATTTTGCTTGTTTTCTTTGTCTATGCAGTGATTTTTATTGTGCATGCTTTTTTACTATATATGAAACAATTTTTCTAGATGGAACTCAAGCTACAGGATATAGCATCCAGTATTGTCGCACTGTTATGGTCGCGTTATTCGCATTTCTGAAACACAATTGAATTGTTGTTATTATTATTTTTCTTCCTCAGTAATAAGCATTTTATTAATAATTATATAAATAAGATAACATCGTTAAAGCTGTGGCTGGTCAAAATATAACTAAAAGCTAATAGTCACCTATTAAATTGCGCTTTTTTGACACTAATATTAAGTATACAGATTATGCGTTTAAACGATGTGGCATGATACATTTTATATATGGAATACGGCATTTTGTATTTGACATTTGAAATCTGTACAAAATTCTAAATATTTTTTATGGAGCAGTCCCTATACCTAAATTCAATAGTTTTCAAAATATTGACAATTAAAAATTGACAATTTGAGAGGCTGTATTATCAAGAATCTAGATGATTCGACTTAAAGCTTCTATCGTACTGAAAATATTTCTGTTTTAATATATTGCTGTGCATCTGGCAGAAATCCTTTGCTGCCTATCTAAAAGAATATCATCTACGTAATTTGATGATTTGTTAAGTTTGTCTAAAAAGTCTAACCAAAATACGTGCAACTCGAGCACCTACTACTGAGCTACCAGGCTTCACAACGAAAATTTAGCAAACCTTGTTTATACTTCCCCCGAAGCCCATCAATATCTCAAAAATGTGTCTTTTAATCAATTATAGTTTATAGATCTCTTTTATGTCTATGTTAAAAACATAGTTTCCAATATACAGGGTGCATCACAAAGATGGTAGAGACAAAAGTTACATATTTTTTAAATCGGAGAGTATACTTCTTGATGTATTTTCTCTGCACAAAGCTTTATTTTAGTTAGCCTAACTTCATGTAATATGTGCTATACCTAAAATCCACTAGTTTAAAAGATATAACGTCATTTTTATTAACCCAAAACAAATACCTGTAAATAACAAATATAAAGTTTAAGACACTTTAACAATTAAACTTAACTAACCCTATTTAATTAAATTTTGAAAATGACTCCCTTGAAGGGTTTGACAGTGTCCCAAATTGTAATAAAATGCAATTGTTACATTTTGAAGCATATCCGGAGTTAGAAGTTGACATTATGTCCTAATTCTGTCTTTTAATATATATTGTCTGGTTTTGTTACATACATTTTAATAATAATAATTTCCAAAAGCAAATTACAAACTTAGGCTTAGATGTACATTTTCTTAAAATTAAATATTTGCAAAAGAAAATAATAGGCCATGTCAGTGCAGACATTCAGATACTGTTTAGGCCTTAATAGAAATCTATTTAATAAAGCTTGATTAGCGTCTGTTGGTATACGATATACACTGAATTAAGAATACTTAAGTCTAATATTAAAATTATCCTGCAATCTTAATACCTAAAGACCAAAAAAGGAGAGGAAGAATAACAAGAAAAGAGAAAGGAAAAGAAAGAGAGAGAGAAAGAGAGAGAGAACGTGTGTAAAGTCAATAATTATTGGCTAGGGAAAAGCGACCTCCTTACGCGGGTCTTGAAAGCAGCGCTGTCTGGGTAAATGGACTTGCTCCCAAAGAATTCAAACAAGAAGCTACATTGTAAGAAAATGATCTTTTGAACAGTTCATTTCTGTGCCTTGGGATAGTTAGTATTTCAACGTTTCGTAGGTTTAATCGATGAATATCTTTCCTAAATTGAATTTTGTAGTATAAGTATGTTGGGGTTTTTATTTTTATCATTTTATAATAGAA
Source organism: Kuschelorhynchus macadamiae (assembly GCA_030620095.1). Taxonomy (NCBI): domain Eukaryota; kingdom Metazoa; phylum Arthropoda; class Insecta; order Coleoptera; family Curculionidae; genus Kuschelorhynchus; species Kuschelorhynchus macadamiae. The sequence continues at coordinate 63,496 of JAUTXW010004146.1, read as the reverse complement.
ACAAGCAAAATGTAGTTTACGCCTGTTGAACATATTCAACCAGCCCAATTCTTTTAATTTGCATGAGATCCGATTTCTTCTTCGGATTCCAAAAATCAAACGTAAATATGAGTTCTGAACTTTCTGTATTCGCCTAGTGTCGTTTTGATATAGACAGGGCCCATACCTTCTATCGCAGTGATTGAAATGTGATAACACCAAAGAATCACACAGAGCTGCTTTAATATCCTGATGCAAACAGTGTCATTGATTATAAATTAATTTTAAGGCAGCATACGATTTTTTAATTTACTGGATACATGCTCATGAAAAGGAAGATCAGAGTCGATAAGGATCCCCAGCGATTTTGACACATTGTTTATTACTAAAGGTGTATTATTTATTTCTACAGAGAGATTGGCACAGCATAATTTTCTTTGTGGTTCCCCATCAACTACAGTAATAGATGATTTCAAAAGATTTATTTTTAAAGGATGATCATCCGAGATATTTATTAAATTTTTAAGATCTGTATTTATTAGCCTATTTGCCATTTCGAAATCACTTAGCTGAAAAGCGCAATAAAGCTGTGTATCGTCAGCATATAAGTGGAACTTACAAAACTGTTAACACCGGTTAAATCGACTTGTGTATATAGTGAATAACAGAGGTCCCAAAATGCTCCCCTGTGGCACGCCCACCATCACCTATTCAACATTGGAAATCAAATTTCCCACAACCACCTGCTGCTTACGATTATGTAAAAACGATGAAAAAAATGTATAGCCTTATATGAAAATCCGACGTAGTGTAATATTGACAAAAGTAAATCATGATTTAGGTCAAATGCTTTTGTATAGTCTAGTAGAATTTGAACACTTAATTTATTATCCCAAGCTCGTAATAAATCATCAACATAGTCATAGCTGTGGCGCAACTATGGTATGTGTTAATAAAATCACGAGTTTGATTTTAGAAAAAGTGGGCAAGATACTAAAGGAGCGCAAATCTTTGAACTCTCTAGGTTGCCCAACTTTTGCAAATGGACGACCAAGTGCATGTTTCCATGCTTCTAGAAAATAGCATTTTTTTATGCGTTCGTTAAAATGTGGGTAAGAAATGGAATAATAAAAAGACAACAGAGTTGGATTAAAAAAATATTAACATTGTCTGACCCCGAAGCATTAGTTTTTATAGTTGAAACTATTTTGAGTACCTCAGCCTGGTTTACTTCATTAAGTTCGAATTTAGCTTGACAATTAGTTTTAATGTTATTTTTCTAAAAATTTAAGAGATCCGGCTTTGGAGCATGATAATTTTTGGTTGCTGCTGTAATAAAAAAATTGTTTAATTCATTGACATTCGACAAATGCACTGAGATGTAATATTTTTATTTTTCATAACGTTTAATTTCTTAAGTTCAGCCCATTTTTTCATTGCTACAATTGTTAAATGTATTCCTTAAATATGCCTTTTTTCACTACGAACTGCAAACGTTGAATAATTTCTTGGTTGTTTATAGTACGAATAGTCATTAGGATTCTTAGTATGTTTAAATTTTTTTAAGGCATTATTCCGCAATTTTTGTAAACGTTTAATATTATCAGTAATCCAAGGTGAATATTTATAATTTTTATTTCTTCTGAAAGTTTTGACTGGAGCGTGAATATCAAATAACGATATTAAGCTGCTACTCAAGAATTCGATTTTTTTGTCAATATCATGAATTTCATAAATACCGTGCCAGGCCAGGACTCCAAATCACTCTGAAATTGAACAAAATTAATTGTTTTTAACGGTCTAAAAGAAAAAATTGTAATTAACCTTCAAAAATATCGGACAATGATCCAATAGCTGAAGGTCATGAACTCCAACATCAATAATATTTTCCATATTAGAATAAATTAGGTCAATTAAGGATGTTGTATTTGTAGAAATACGCGTGGGGCCTAAAATTAGCTGTCGTAGACCAAATACTTCCATAATAGATTCTAACTGTTTAGTGCTCCTTGAAATCTCTAGAAAATTTATATTAAAATCTCCAAGATAAATAATGTTGTCATATTCAGAATAAATGTTTATTAAAGTATCTTTGAGATGCTCAAAAAATAAGTTTAAGTCAGAATTTGGAGGTCGATAAATGTTGCCTAAAATAACGGTTTTGTTTAGTAGTTTAAGTTTAATCCAAATACCAAAAATTATGTTTCATATGCACCGAGAGAAAGCAATCAAGGGGGTGAGATCAGGGCTTCTGACTGGCCATTCAATTTCACCCTTTATGCCGATCCACCGATTTGGAAACGTAGTGTCCAAGTAACTCCTTATGTTTAAGCCAAAATGTATATGGGTGTCATCCTGCTGGAACTATTTTGACAGAATCTTGGCATATCTTGTTACTGAAGTGTTAGGTAATATTTGATTTTGTAACATCAGCAAATATTTTTCAGCACGGAACAATATTTATACAATTTTTAACTGATCATAATGGTTTCTATAACCTGCGAGTGGAGTGACATTTATTGGTCTTTAATTTGTGCAAGAGTAAGAATTTTTTATTTTAGACTCTAACAGAACTAAAAGGTTTGCCAAAATGCTAAAATATATTCCGTTTCCAAGCAGCATTGCTTCCGGCAATTTTAAATTCAGTACCTTAAATTGAAATCTTTTATTTCAATCTCTAAGTGATATATTTTATTTATAATATGCTATTGTGATCTTCTCATTAGGTCTAATGTTAAATTAACAAAACGCATATTTTTATATTTAATTACATAAGTAGAAACTAATTTATACTTACCATCTGAATATTTTATAGTAAGTACCCAGGTATATATACATGTTTAGGGCATTTATTTACTCAAAATATGTTATTATACTTCGCGAAAAGCCATTAGAGAGATTAACTCTAAATCCATTTATTCTCTGCCAGAAATCTGTATCTATGCCAGGCAAGGTATTCCATTTACTGAAATATATGAAATTTAGTTGGCATCTTTGTTATTAAAGGAATAACCCTATTATTTATATAGCATATCTACGTGCTACGTCCAATTCACAACAGGCTCATTTTATGAGGCTGTAAACATATGAGTTCAAAAATCGCGCTATAATATATTTTAAATTTAAAGAGAGCTATTTCCTACTTTAGAGGATGTTATATTTTAATTTGTCATTGTACTGAAATATCCGAAAAACACTAACAGTTTGAGGTTATGCGTCAAAATGAAAATAATCCTAATACGTTTATACTGGTAAAACAAGCATATAATGATGACTATTAATCACGTAAATCATGTTTACAACACGAGAGTAGCGAGTTGTCAAGAGCTGTTATATACGAATAGAAAAGTTTTAGGTAAGGCGAAGACGACAAAAAAGAGGAGTCACAAGATACACAGACGAAATATGTATGAAAAGTTGCTTTTTAGATGGACAAACAACTAATCAAAATTGTTGTTACTTGTTACGAATTCGAAGATATGATATGTTAATGTTCTTATTTCACGTACATCAACGTCACAACCCGTTTTGATATCCATTCAAGATCCTTTTACCGTATTGCCAAGTTCCTGTTAGCTTCTGAGATACAGGGTGATTTGTGAAAAAGTCTAAATATATTTCGTCGAATATTTTAAAAACTATTGAATTTTGAGACACGGTTTAAATTTCAAAGTTTTATAATTATTTTCGCTCTCCAAAATGGTGTCTCCAAATTTTACCTCCGACGTTTCATGTTTAGGCCACCACAGAAACATACCCTTGGTTTAATTCGTTAGGATACACCTACATACATAATTTATTTAATTATTAACTGAACCCAAAAAATTTAAACTCAAGTAGCTGTAATTAAAAAAGCTTGAAAAATGAACAAACCATTTGTAACTTTTTTCAGTTAATTTACAAGGCAGGTCATTTACTGGGATATACGAAATTTGCCTGACATTTGGGTCACTTTTTTTAGTTAGGAAAGAAACTTTTAATTACTAAAGTTGAAAGGGACTTTTTGTCCTGCTAAAATTTATCTTCATATAAAATTAGAAAATTACAAATATACTTTTTTTTTAGATAAACACTATGTGTTTTCCATAACTACTATATTCCATTTATTGTTAATTTTACGTATGTCATGTGCTACTCTCCTGACAGAAAACTATAAAGAACAATGCAACAGTAAGATATTAGGCATTAACGGGGTTGCACTTGGCTTTCTGTGACCCACGAGATACCTCAGATCAAAAGGCTACTTTCCAAGGAAGAAAGAACCTTCTCAGGCTTAGTAAGTCTTAGTACCTCACGTAGGTACCTCTAGTCTAGTGTTGGTCAAGGATCACAGATCAAATGGTCGGTATGGAGTAAACAACCGACACAAAACATGTAGTATAAATATTTACAGAGTTCAATTAGGAGCTTGCTAATGGTTCTAAGTCGATCTATGTTCAATTTGTATAGCCTTTTATTCGAGCGCCTAAAACAGCCTGATCTGAAGATTCCACACTGTCTTAGTCCTATTTGTCTGTGTGCTAATATATGTAATTAATTAATTAAAATAATAACTTAAAAAAGGCAAATAATGACACAGGATTGTTATTTCCGTAAATATTTCTTTAAAAAAATATATAATTTCGAGAATTTATCGTAAAATTACCATCACTGCATTTTCAGTAACGCATCATCACTTCATTACCTTATCTGTAACTATCTGCAAACAAACCGAGGATGGGAATATTAAAATAAATATAGCAAACTGCACCACACTAATGCTCACTAAAAATAAGAATGATTGTAACGTTACTTTAGCCTGCGAATACTCGTAAAGTAACGTATTACTAACTCGTCATAAATGTATTAAAATATTTGAAAGATATAACAAATTGAATAGTGCCGCATTTGTATCGGAAATGAAACTGGCAAAAACATTAACTTTAAACGAAATACTTGCTTTGTTCTGGCATCGCCAATATCCAACATAAAGCGCGAAAGAATTACTAGCCTTGTAAAGCTGAGCGATTAATGACTGAACATATGTTTTCTTTAATGTATATCCCAGAGCTAATAAAAAAATTATGTGTCAAAACACTAGTCGCCAAAAAATGAAGTATATAGTACTCAAGTCTACAAATGACTCTAAGCGCTCGCTTCTAAAGTCTAAAATCCCTCAAGTCTCAGCACAGTAACTCCACAAGGTTATTCCATAAGTATTCTATTAAGAGTTCTCTTAAAAAAAGAGAAACACTCTCAACCGTAGCAATTTAACAATAAGTTTTTCAGAATCATAAAGATTTAAAGTATTCCTAATATAATTATTATAGCTTGTGCGATTAAAGGCAACTCAGTGGGCAAGTAATAGAGGACGAATGTAAAACATGTAAGTTTTTCCGATTATTTTTAACGATTCAAGTGTGTTTTTCTCATCTACTTGCTGCTAATTCTCACCATTCTCCTTTAGAGTTGATTGTTGACATTCGCTATATGCCAGTGCTCAAAATCAAGACCTCTATTAGTTTGTACCAGTTTTTTAAAGCAGACTTTGGAAAACCGAATCACTTTTACAGTCAGGTGGATTGGACACAGGCATATTTTACATACAAATTTTTCACCCTATTGAAATATGTTTTCCTTAGAAGAAGATTTAGAGTTAAGGATAACCCAGATAGTTGATTCAGTAACCATTTGGTAGCTCAGAAAATAAAAATAACAGGGGCAGTGCTGCTTTTTCAGATGCTAGACGTGATGTAAAGTTCCATACGGATATGTGCTATTTAACCTTCATTTCCAACACAGAACATCTAATTTCAGAAAATATAAAGTATTTTGTGTCATACATCAAAAACTCAAGACGAGATTCGGGAATAACATCAGTAATGAAAGTGGTTGCCTGTCTCTTCGAAGATTCTTTAAATATTGACAACAATTCGCTTCATATTTCCAATTACGAAATAAGTATTACGACGCGGAAAATCTGAATGGGGTTGAAACCATGGAATTTGCCCTACTTGTTCATCATATCTTTATGTGTATCCGAGTGTCGCCTATTCTAGATGTGATTCTCTAACCTACAATTTGTGGAATGAAATATGTTATATTAATTATATTTTACGGCGACAAATTTAGGTGTTTACCAGGATTTTTTAGTGGAAACTCTTGAGTACGGCCTACAGGTGGATTCTGTATACACAGATTTGTCAAAGATTTTTGATAACGTATGTCATTCACTGCTTTTAAAAAAATTTCTCTAATATCGGCGTTGATGTCGCATTGAATTGGTACAATCCATCAATAGTCTCGGCGTAACTTTTGATATATCTCTTTGTTTTAATTTACACATTAAGAAAATAGTACTAGAAGCATTTATTTTCCACATTAAGACCTATCACATACTAGATTTTTACTTTGTGGCATAAAACCTTGAAACATTGAAGGAAAGTTGTCAATATACAAACTTGCAAACGGGTTTGTGGAATGTGGGGCTCCAGATGAGCCCGTTCTTTCAGGAGCCTTTAAGATCTATTCAGCAACACCATCTCTCCTTTGAGAACCCACAGAGTACTAATTATGGCTTCAAAGCATTCGTGGAACGGATTTTGAGAATTTGCAATAAACATTTTTCAAATATATATCTGATTTTATTTAAGTTTGGATAAACTCAAAATTCAATTACAGCTGCTGTGATATTAGGCGTAATATGTACGAAAAATTAATCGTTGTATTAATGTTATTTTAATTTTATATACTGACTATTCAAATCTAAATCTATTTTTTTGTATAATCTCTTTATACTTTTTTACATAGTTTTTAAAAATACCCGTACCATTTAAAACATTTTTCTGTAGTGTACATTTATTAAATTAAATTCAGTTTACTGAATAATGGAAATTTTTCTAAGCGATGAATAGCACAATAAATAGCAGGTTTAATAAATACAGAATAGGTAGTGTTTTCTCGCAGCGCAATTGTATTTACAAAGTCAAATATAGCCGTTGATATTATACTTTAGTATTTATCTTTTATATCCCAAACTAGAATTTGTAAAAGCGGCTCTAAAATAACTAAAAATAAAATTAGTCCTAATTTGTGAATATATTTCTTGACTTTGCTGGCGCTATGAAATACACATTAAATTAAACTGAGGAATAGGAAGTTTTTTTAAAGGAAGTTTATGATTATTATTACGTTCTATATCATGTAATATAGGTCCCAATGGGTCTGTTGTATAGCGTAATCATTTTAACTTGTCTATATTTAAATCTGTTATAATTTTTTTATTTTTCAAGGTATCAAAATGAGCCAAAGTTTCATATAATATTAAAAATATAAAAAATGAATTTTTTAAGATATTAATATATTTTTTTTTTTAGTAAGACACCTTGTAAATTATGCTTTTAATAGATATGTCCTTTTCGTACTGATTCCAAATATACCGGGTTTGATACCTTTATCTTCAAAAATAAACGAAAAAAATGGAGCAGAACTTCACCATGAGAGAAATGTGGTATATTTTTGAAAATAAAGGTATCGAACCCGATACATTTAGAATCTGGGCAAAACGGTATATCTATTAATAGTAAAATATACGAGGTCTCATTAAAAAAATGCAAATTATGTTTATGTATTTGACAACTGACACATTTTTTAGTGCTCTTCTAATATTACAAAAAACTTGGTAGTTAGCCATACAATTAGGGTTTTGGGATTATTTTGATATCTTTAAAAATAAGAAAGTTATAGCAGATTAAAATGTTGAAAAGTTAAAACGACCACGCTGTACAAATTCCCTGAAAATGTAGCTCATACTATACTAGTCATGAACTCATCTAGCAAACATAACGAAGCACATGTATACTCCTGAAGTATTAGTTTGAAGTCTTTCGTTTCTTCGGCAAGAGTGTCTTGCAAAGGAATTAACTTTTCCTTTATTTAATTATTTACTAAATATATTTACTTTATTTAATTATTATCGGTCTTAGAAACTGTAGTAAATTTGTTTTAGTCCAAGAGGTTGGTTGACAGGTTATTCCACAATCATCCTATTCTAATATTTCTTCATGAGATTTTCATATTTTCCAACACCCTGTGCGCATTAAATACGAACCTATTCTTCAAAATAGTGGGAGAACTTTTTATTTATTGCTTTTTATAACTATTAGTCGTTATTTTATTTTTTTAAATAAATACATTTGATATTGACAAACTAAATCTATCTATTTTTCTGGACTCCATTGTCAAACTAGCATTAAATGCACGTGCAAATATACTATGTGTATAGCTATTCTGTGATTATACTGGATACGTTCTTGTTTAAGGAAGGTTTTAATGTTTTCAGTATCAACAAACATTAATTATTTTTAATTTTCAATTTATGACCATTTATTTGTTTGTATCATAAGATGCGAGGTGTCTTAAATTAAAGAACAAAATAAAGTTGTCGTATGGTGTAATTCATGGTAATATATTTTTACTTAACGATTTTAGAATCTGTTAAAAATTGTTCTATATAATATACTTGTACTGACGTGTACACATTTTGGATGTATTGTAGGAAATAAAATAAAACAATAAATACTAAAGTTGTAAGATTCTACGTAAACGAGATAATAAATTTCAAATTTTTTTGAAGTTTTTTATCAAAATTTGTTTTGTAGGGTGCTCTATTAAAAAAAAAAGAAATTTTACACTTGAAGTACAATCTGGGCCATTTTTTTTTTAATTTGCCAAGACCTTTTACATCCTTTGTAAAAGAAAAGTATTTTAATCGTAAAAAGAACAATGTCTCAGATTTTTGCAGGTCTTGCGAAAAACATATCCTCTCATTTCCGTCGGCTATCTTCTGTCTGTACGCGGTATAGTAGCTCAAAAACTACTTATTCAATTACATTCTGATCAAAAATCAAGGGTATAAAATGGTAACTTTATACCCTTGATTTTGATAAAAATAAAATATGGTGGAACAAAATGGTGATTTCACAAAATGTTTAAAAAATCATTATTAAGAAAATGCTTATCGAATCGACCTCAAATTTTACACAAAAATCAAGTCTGATATAGGGATAAAGTGATGTGATGCCGTTGTGGTGTGTACCTAAGTATGTAAGTCATTAGAACTTTGTTTAGTCAAAATCTTGGGAGTAGCAATTTAGGATATATAAAGTAAATTACCTAAGTTTTATTTTGAACTATTCCGTAAATGACTATTTAAAACTTTTTTCTTTCTATAGGGCACCTAACGGACAATGGAAATAATCCGGCTATTCATATGTTCCTAAAACTGCCCAAAAGAAAGATCATAAAAATTTATGGCTCCATTTAAAGTTTCCTTTCCGAGAAATGCTCCCTGAACAGTATTTTATCGAAATAAACTTTCTAAATCTCAAAAGACCTTTTTTAGACAGGGAATAATATTAAAACAAGTTATTTTAAAAATGAAATACGCATTCACTGATTCCAAAAAGGCTAATATACTAAATCAATTTTAGCTATTTTATTTTTTCTTATCATATTGATAAAATTAACTGGAATTTTACCCCTTTTTGTTAAATTAACCAATTTTTTTCAAAGAAATATGGTACCATGGGGTGTTTTACTACTTAAACCCTTTTACTACCTAGATTTTAATAAAATAGGTAAATGCAATGTTTCTTAATAAATGCGAAGAAAATTCAGTTAATTAATAAAAATATGCAAAACACTAGTTTTTTCATCAATAAATCAGGAAAAAAATAAAATTAATAAAATTTAAAAATTCACAAATTGTCTCTTCTTTCACTTACAATACCGTTTAAAAAAAAACTAATCAAAAATGTTATCCCGGAGTTCCGAAGAAAAAGGAATTTTACGAAAACTGCATACGTTTATATATTTCTTTATAAAAATAAATTGCTTGTTAACTGTCAAAACCAGAACCAACATGTAAACAGCATTTCAATATCTTATTTCATTTTGAAAATAAATCAGAGTTTACCTTGTCCTAATTTTTTGCGTTATTTATGGCTAGCAGTTTATATATAAATTGATTTAAATTTAATGAAAGTCTAGAATAAAGATAATCGATTATTTCTGTAGAAACTCCATTTTCATATATATCTTCTCAAAGTTGAGGGTCACGGTAACCTCACATTATCGCATTTCACCCCCACCCCATTCTTTTTGATGAAAACAGGTCAACAAATTAAAATAAAACTATTCACCTCCAAGATTTTTCAGTTTCAGGGTCCATAGATGAAAAAAAAACAGGTTTTTTTCAACTCTGTCTGTTTGCTTGTCTGTAGGCCTGTGTCCACGGCGTAGCTAATTTTTTTTTTGTCTCATGTTTTTATTAATATATAAAATCTACATTATTGCCCGCAATTTGGTAAAACAATGATCATCCCAGCGTCAAATATAAAAGAAATAAGGGGGCGGATCAAATCTGGTTAAAATGCATGTGTTTGTTGTTACTTATTACAAAAATATGTTCAAATAAAAGTTTTGGAATCTAACAAAACCATAAACTTAAATATTTTCCAAATAAAAAGGTTGTTTCAAAAATATAATAATATTTTCACACATGTTATGGTTTATGGAGATTGGTTTTAAAATAACTTGATGATTATATTTAAAACATATCTCAAAAATAATTTTTCTAATAGAGCATAACAAAATTTCCCATAGAACTAACTTTTTTTACGATATCTCATTAAAAAGTTCACAAAAAAAATAAAATCAGAAATGCAAGTTTTGATGGTGTCAGATATCTCCGGAAGTATGCAAAATGTATTAAATTTTTAAAGGGAAATTAAATAAGAACCTAATTGCTTTATCCTCAATAAACTAACTTCGTATTTCGTACGATTTCCGAGTTTCCAATAATGAGAAACGAATTTGATACACAAGCTCGAAGATAAGGACATACATTATCGAAACGAACTTTTTCACGAATCCAAGGCAAAACAATAAATGTTTTTTTTTATTTTTGGGAACGGGACCGAGATTATCGAGATCGAGACTAGTCTACACTAGATTAGTGTCGGTCTCCCAGCCTTTAAAAATTAAGAAATGTTTTGTGGAATACTACAAAAATACGTCGGTAAATTCGTAAATTTTGTCTTTGTTCCTAGGGAAGGTAATAAAAGGAAATCGTGGTTTGAAGTAATTAGAAGAGAATCTTCAAATAGCAAAACTTGTTTTACTGCTGTAAGGATCCTTTTAACGTGAGGTCTAGGACTTTCACACTTTTATGCATGCAATAAATACGTTTTATTTGTTCTAAGTTGTTTAAGTTCCTTATGTTGAAGTATTTTTTTAATAATATATTTAATATGCAGGGATACATACATCAAAACTGAAAACTGTTTTGTTCAAAGCGCTTGCAGTTTTTGGATTATAAACTTTATGGTAGTGATATTAAATATCTTAAGTAAGGTTTCACAAATCTATTATATAAATAATATTTTACCTTATAGTTAAACAAATATGCACATCTCCTTATTGCGCGTAACATTGGAAACATTTTTGGTATATTTTATTCCAAATATGGTTATTTTTTAAGGACTTGTAAACAGGAAAAACAAGCGATCGGCTTGCCGTAAAAAATCATGTACCCCAAACATGTTCACTTTGGGTTAATTATTAGAAATTGCTTTTACAAAATCACAACTGGCTTCACTAGATGAGATCATGATTTGTTGTTATTGTTCATAGCTACATAAAATCGAATTAACTAAAACCCGAACGACTTTTGACATCACAAATATTGAATTTAAGGGGAAATATTTGAAAATAAAAAGTTTGAATTCAATCTGCTTTGATCAAACAACATTATCAGATATACTTCGGCTAGATATTATTATTATTATTATTCCGGAAACCCGAGAGTATAAGTAATAAAACCATTTTATTGAACTATAAAGCCTATTAGTGTATTCGTGTGAAACTCGTTTGCATAACGCTTTTAGTTAATTGTTTCTTTTGAATTCAACCGCTCAACCATAATTACCCTCATTAGAGTTGTTTATTCTAATCCGCATTTCGTACAGGAATGTAAAATTTTAACTATCCCTAATAATTCTTTGAATTTTGCTAATTGATGATATTTTTGTTTTTATTTTTCTCTCATTTGTTTGTGGAAAAGATTGAAAAAATATTATATTCAGTTTCACAATCATGTGTAACCTCTAGTAATTATGTTACCCACAGATGCAGTTTAACACAGATTTTTCAAAATCTCCTGTTTTACTATAAAAAAGTAAAATATAATTGCAAAACTATGGTCTGATTTTATTTTGTTATAGGTACCAAATTGTTGAAACAATTTTGTTAAAAAAAGATCTGTGCGTTACTAAGCTAGATGTGCTACTGTATATTCAGTTATTTTACATCTGTAGCAAATATGGTAGCTTGAACTTTACAAAATTAAAGCAGGATCTGTGAAATTTATTATAATTTTCGATGTATATCCATTTTTTCCGCCCCCTTTCTCCAAACCACATGAAGAGATATTTGCACATTTCTGATGTTGTGTCGGCAGGGGACACCTAGAAAAATTGATAATTTTTTTCTTTAAAAAATTGTGCATTTTTTTGAAACTCGATTTTACCCAATTTCTGATCCTTGGACAAAAAATATGTAATATATGTCTTGTAGTAAAATGATGTGGCTTTTGATCTGTGTAGCAGTTTTTGTTCCAGGAGATACGGATACGCCATTTTTAAGGTCCATAATCGAGCAAAAGATGTTCCACGTGCATGTCATAGCTCTAAAATTTCTCAAATTTCACTCTTTACATCGATCGGGTCAAATTTTGTATCAGTCTCTAGAGGAAACATAGACATTTCTTCAGTGTTTTTGCTTCATTCGCCTAGGATTAACCGCTTAGATGCCGAACGTGAACCACTGCTGGAAAACATTGCAAAAAAATTTAAAATGTCTAAATGGCTCGCTCTGTATAAGCCGGAGGGTAATTCTGTTGACGTGGTTTTAGGAACATGTAAACTATTTTCGGTCGGAGTAATTTTTTTGTGTTTCTAATTTTTGACCGTTTTTACGGTATTTGCGGTATAGACATCCAATTTTGACATTAAATTTCTTTTAAAATCTTCATCAAATCCCTCTTTCACTTTGAGACAAGTGCTCGATTTTTTTGTTTACCAGAAGATGCGCCCACTAATCCTCTACGATCGTTTGTGATACATATTTATTCCATGACTTCGTACAGTTACCGAGCTGGAGCGAGCCTAATGTAAAAAAATACGAATTTTAAATTAAATTTTCGGACCGAGAGCCCAGGAAAGGAAACAGTACCAAGGAAGCATATCAAAACGCATTTCAAGGACTAGGCCTATCAGACCTTGAATGGAGAGTAACAAAGTTATGATAACGAAATGCAGATTAAGGACTTTCTCGTAGGACTGGATATAGGATCTGGTTGCTCGCAAGAAGTAGACGGAATATCACCTCCATCAGCTACTTCTTAGGGGTGCTTATAGGCCACTGTCCATTGAAGAGATACCTGGCCCTGTTGGGCATAGAAGAAGACTCGACCTGCCTTACATGTGGTGAGGAGGAGGAAACTCCGCTATCTGTGCAGATGTGAGGCTAGAGCAAGACATATTTAGAGCTGCGCTCTTGAAGAGGAACGAAATTAAAGATCTCCTGTGGAAGAATATCCAAAGCTGCGTGAACAGGTCTGACAGATTTAAGGAAATCTCAGAGGTCGGTTCGAATAGCTAGTTGAGGTGAGCTTCAAGTGCAGCTTATGCTTCTCCTTCCCCGCAACTACTACATTTTGAACAGTTCTAGTATGATCCTATTGGGACGATCTGTTTGCGAGCTACGGTAGGGTTGGCGAACTGTATTCGTACTAATTTTGTTACTATTCTATGAATTCTGGCTTCAAAAGCTGATTTCACAAGGTTGAACAAAACCAAACTTATAAAAGCACACTAATTATAAAAGTTTCCTATAAATACCTAAATACACAAAAAATAAACAAAAGCCGTAAAACAAGCAAGCAGTTGTATTTCCTGACAATCTTGTAGTGTAGGTTAATTACAATATATGTATTGTGCTCTAATTACTCCGGAATGGTTTGAACAATTTTCAGAATGCATGCAGGGTGATGCCTACTGAACAAAAATTGGAATCACCAAAAAAAATAACTTAAGCCTACTTTGAGGTAGATCCTCCGATTAAAGAGGGGGTATGTTTTCTCGATAGGTTGTTATAAATCTAAATAAATGTTGAAAATATTAAGTAACTTTATTCTTGGCACAAAATTTTCATGTGTCAATAAGTAAAGGAGGAGGAGACGACTGACGAAGAGGGAAAGAGAAGGTAATCTGAAAATATCGTGCTTCATATGGGTTTCGGGGTTTTGAGGAGCACAAAGTTCAGTTTACCTGTTTATTTTATTTGAAATGTCGAAACGTATAACCCAAGTTTAGGTTTTGAAGCTGACCTTTACAATAAAACTTATTAAATAGACTTAAAAAAGGTAGAAATTTTTTTTATAAAAAAATAAAACCAGATAAAGAGTATTAAATAGTAAAAAATCTCCCTTGAATCCACCTTGAAAATTTGTCTTTATGAAGCCGGCGTCAAATAACTGTAACAAGATATTACACTTTAGGTATTAGGTTTAATTTTTTTTTGTTATTAACATAGTAATTAGGTATTAGTGGGACGTCGTTGTTCAAGGTAGAATAAAGTATTATTTTTTAAAATTTTTAGTGCTTTCATTAAGTTTTTTTAAAACAATTTTTTGATAGCTGATAAAAAAAAACCCTGTATACTAAGAAATTTAATATCTATCTATAAGCTATACTAATGTTTATTGATCTAATACATTTTAAGGCCACAATCCAGATTAGGTACAAGTACCCCATTTTTGATTGCTGGTTGAGGTGCCTATGAAATATGTAAAATATTGAGTTATAAACATAAACATGAGTATTAATGTATCAATTACTTATCCTAAGTAGCTTTATTATATACTGAAAAACGCACTAGAGACCTAGAATTTCTCATTCTCAAAATTACAAATCAATAGGCAAAAAGTCATTCATCAAAACTGATTCTAAGTTATTTTTAAAAAGGTAAAAGTAAGGAATCTCTAACACGAACAGCCAAGATCTTATAATAATTTTAAAAGTAAGTATTAAACCTGAGATGATCATTCGCCAGCACTTCAAAATAATGAAAATGGAACTTGACATCTTTAATCCTCAAGTCCAGATTAAAATCTATACTACTTACTATTTTATAGATACAGGAGATTGCACCCGGATCCCGGATTAAAGTCTACGGAATAAGATAAATCCCTATATATATAAATTATTTGATAGTTTTAATTTTAAATGTATTTATATTAATTATGTGAATAATAACTAAACATCATCCAGCAAATTAATAATTCTTTATTGGTTCTTATATACCAAATATTTATTTTAGATAAAGAATATAATTATGGATATTATTAATAAGACCAGGTGGGTGTGTACAAATTTAGTAACTGCTTTTGCAATTTATGAAGATACACTTTATGAATTTAAATTTTTGATTTGTATAAAAGAAGTTAAAAAGGGTACGTTTTGTATGTGAATTTTTAAGATAATTTAAAGTTTTTAAAGGCACATTTATTATACTTCAGGGTATGTCCCAGTTATCACTTACATATATACAAATATTTACATTTTTTAATGTTTTATTGTCAAAGAAGAGATATTTATTGACAAAACGCGTGATAAAAAAATATAAAAAACTTTTAGTAGAACGAGTGTAAAGGTACACGACAAAAATATAAATGTGTAAAACTAAATTTTACCCATATTTACACATATAACAAGTCATTCCATATTAGGATAAAACAGGGAGTAAAATGTGTCTGAAATAACGAAGTGACTACTAACACTACTAAAAAAATCAATTAAATTCTATTGACATTATAAGCTAAGTACTTTTCTATACCGCAAAATGCATTTTTGAAATGTATTCTCCTTTATGACGAATGTAAACTGATAGACTATTAAAAAGATCTGATGTAAAAAATTGATTTTTTTTAAGTTGAGAAGGTATTGGTAAACTTATTACAGTATGAACTACGATTAGTACGAGTATTTACAGAATGCATACCGGCTGAATATTTCGTAATCCCTACTAAATAATTTTGCAAAAACTACCCTCGATTTTTCGCACTTTTTTAAAAAAACACGATTGTTTATTTTATAAAATTCACTATTGCTTTACAAAAGTTTTAATTATTTTTTTTTACTACAAATTATAGGGGCCATGAGTTTGAAATATTTTTACTTGAATGGGAGCTTTGTTTAAATATTATTACTCTTAATAATACAAAAAAGAACTAAAACTTAACTTTTTATATGTGGTCTGCATGTAAGAAACGCGTCGCGAATTTTATTAAATTTTATAGTATAAACTTGTTTTTTTTAAGAGCAAAAATGTGTGGTTACTTTATATATGCTTGCAATAAAATATAACTAAACTCTGCATGGATCTAGTGATAATATAACAGTAAGCAAATGTTATTTTGTCGTATAGTGGTGTAGCTTTGTGGTAAAAGAATATATTTTTGCTCTAGAAGAGGTTTAGCAAATCGATTTTTAGCCAGTTAGATCGACCGAATACTTACGGCTGTCGAGCGTCCGGAGAATATAGAATTTAATGTTACTTACTTATGGATATCGGCAAATGTATTACAGTTCAGCAAACTGACGATAATGTAGAATTCTGTCACTTACCTGAAACAAACATATGATCAGTAAATAGATAAATATAATGTTATGTTATTACAAAGGTATTTCATCTAATCATTATTTAAAACATTTTAATAAATAGGGAATCGGGACAGATACACACAAGTTTCATTTTTTATTTCTAACTCTGAAATAAAACCGATTTTGTCTAGAAATATAATTTATTAATGTTAACCCAATACATCCTTTATTTTAACCACAGACATCGTCAAATTTTTATGAACCGTTCTTTCTTGAACTCATATTAAATTGTGATTTGTATTTCCAGTTCTTGGAACAAAACCTAAACGCTTTATGAGAACATGTGCCCTTGGAAATTATGAATCAGTGGTTTATGGACGATGGTGCATCGCTCCATTTTAGGAATTTAGTTCCTCAACACATATCAAATACTTTTGGTGATCGATGGATACGTCGGCGTCGAGATGGCCCTATTTTATGACCACAAATCCTGAAATTTTCTTTCAAGGAGAAAACATCCATCGGATATGGAAATATAAACAAGAAGCAGCGCTTTCACATTTTTGATATTTTTGGGATTAAGTGAGTTTCGAAATTCAAAACGATTTCTGTTTTAAGTACTTTTTATACTTCTATTTATTTTCTGAAATAAATACACTTCGATTTGAGAATGTATCAGAATAAATTCCTCTTGCTTCCACGCAATGGCAGAGTGTTTTATTTTAATATTTTAAAGGTAATTGTTAATTATGATGTTATTCGATTAATTATTACGTTGAAATAGCTTATGTTAATAAATGTTTTATAAAAAAATCAGTTTTTAGTTCTGTAAAATGGCACCTGTTAAAATATGGCCCAAAGAGTGTGGTGGCACGTCCGTCCCTAGCTTCCCTGACCATGTAAATCATCTACTATAGTATGGTTTTATGACTTTTTAAGGTCTACATAAAATATTAAAATTTCATTACATTATTCAAGTCGGTTCGAAAGTTAGAGCCGTAAAGATAACTCGCTGGGTACTCTTTTGAGGCCCTGATCTCCGTTAAGGCACATTTTAGGATTTGTTTTTCGATGACAAGCTTTTATTTCGACCTCCCTTACACGTTTCCGAGAGTCTGCCGTATACTTGCCCAACAACCGTTATACAACACAAATGTTCCCAAATACTTACATATAAAATAAACTTAGTGCTATATAAATAGGATGTTTTATATTCATGGGGGTTTTAAATTAAACGAGATTAAATAATAATACAAATGTGTGCTCTGTTTTTACCAAAGGGATTTGAAGCTCCTGGGAATAAAGTAAGACCGTGATTAAGCAGATTACGTTCTCTGGAATGTTGGGTCAGGTAGAAAATTGCTATTTTACATATATGACCGTGTAAAGAAAGGTATGAATTATCTCTACATTCTCTTTAAATTAAAGGGTCTCAAATTTCAAACAGTTTAAGCAAAGTATTGGGCTTTAATATCGAATGTTCCTTTGTCTCTCTGTAATAGTAGAATATTTTATATGTATAATATGTGTAAATGTTATAATTAAGCTTGCCCGATAATAATAAAAAAATCATTGGGTAAAGTAGCAGAAACCTGTAAATATTACATACTCGTATATTTTTGTTGAGGGCCTACCACTTCAGAGTAGTCAAACGGCCAAATAAATACAATGCCATAATAATGTCACTAAATATGGTAATAATATTTATGATTACATAATTTAACATATCTATATATCTATGCCTATAAATAAAATTGAAGCATATATCTACGATTTCCCAATAAATGGCTCTAATAAATACATTTTATTTGTGCAGTAAATATTTTGGAATAATGAACATTTAAGTTGTTTATGTATCTGTCTATATTTTCGTTCGGATTCAATATAAAAACGCATCAACCTCTATTTAAATTAATATAGGTTGTAGATGATATTTCAAGCTACATGAATTTTTGGTGTTCGTTGCTTTACTTCATTCTGCCCCGCCTATTATGGATAGGTTCCTCCGGGACTGGGCTTAGGCACTTGTTTAGACCAGTAGCTTATACATTTCTTCTAGCGAGGGGGGAGTTTGAGACGATAAAAATTTTCAACACAAAAAAAGGTTTTTGTTTTCTACCTCATATTCAGCATAAATATATATGAACAATAAAAAAAGCTATTACACTATTTTAGCTATATGCAAACCTGGCTCTGGAGGGGGTTTTACTGGCTAATCCGTCGTGTCCTTACTTTATAATAGTTTAGCCCCTCCCCCAAAGTAACTTTGGGGAGGAGGGATTTAACCCCCAAACCCTTCCCCTTATATACGTCACTGGTTCAGACCTACAACAAGTTTTCGCGTCTATAAATCTTATTCGCGGCGAATTTATTTCGCCTTCTACCAAAAACCATAAACCACACAGGATAGTTACTTCTCGTAAGCGTAACGTTCGCTAGTTTCATGCCGACCCTGAAGACCAATGACCGGGTGTGTGACGTACTCCGGCTCTCTCAGCCTAAATATTTAGCATCAGTTACTTTGCTCTGTAATAGAAATACGCCTTTTAAGCATTGTTTTTTCAATATTCTTTAGTTTTTCCAAGTGGTAATAGGTCACACAAGTTTGAAAAAGTGTTTTTCTTGCATAATGAACCGTCTGAGAATGTGTGTTGTGTATAATTGCAAAAATATTTACAACATTCACTTGCCAGGCTATAGATATACTTGGATCCTTTATTAATTTTTCAGGCAAGTTGTGTTTTATTTTTAACATATAGCAGGAACTTAATTTTTGCTCTGGATTGTTCCTTTTTTAGTATTAATCCAAATCTCAACTTTGTTAATTAATTTGAAAGTTATTTATACTCAGGTATCAGAAGCCTCTGTAGTTATTTTGTTTTTTGGTTCCGTTTTCGTTGTAAAGTGGTTATACTTAGGCATTTTTTGTAACCTCTATAGAAAACATTATTTTTTTGATTAAAAAAAATATGTACGACAATTATAATAATTATTAAAAAATCGTGATACCATATTTTTTACTTCCATTTAAAAATCACTTTACCTATTTGCTTTTTAAATTAATACATTTAGATGGCTAAATTACGGAAAAGTACTTATTTCTATTTAACGATTTGGGGCATCCTGTCATTAAACATAATATAACAAAATATTATAAGAAGGCACTCATAATATATATTTTTGTCTTGACATAATGTTTAAATGTTTTCCTAATAATTTATTTTATGTCCAAATATAAATTTCTAAAACATT
The DNA here is from genome assembly GCA_030620095.1 of Kuschelorhynchus macadamiae. NCBI lineage: Eukaryota > Metazoa > Arthropoda > Insecta > Coleoptera > Curculionidae > Kuschelorhynchus > Kuschelorhynchus macadamiae. The sequence goes on along the minus strand of JAUTXW010004146.1, from coordinate 43,562 downwards.
TTGATGAGCAATTGACCATTGCTTATTGACCAAAATTCATATGGTAATGCTGCTCTATTAGTATGATATTAAATTTGTCGAAATTTATTGCACTAAAAACCAGAATAACACCATCAAAATGCTAAACCATATTATCCCCTATAGAAATAACGTATGAAACTTTCGAGCGGGCCAGGCGACGTCACTGCAACAACGATCTTTCGCGGACGGAACTAAATCGCCGATGTAGCTATCGTGTGTGATTTAAGATTCTTGGCTTTCTACTGCGTATCACTTCCCTACCTCGCCAATTTTGCATATGGTTGTGTCTTCTGTTTTACGGCCTACTAAGCTGGTGTTGTGCTGTTTATACAAGATGAACGTAAGAAACTGTATTACCAAAAAGACAAATATCTAATACACAAAAACTAATAGATAGAACTGATACGATAACCTTATTATTTAGATTCCCAAATCTTAATATCTATTTATTTATAACGACGTACTATAAACTTGACTGCACAGTTATAATATACTAAATCTTGGAAATACCAAGAAATTCAACACACAAAATTTTTTCACCAATCTTAGTTTTTCGAGATTTATAGATCATCAAGTTCAATTTGGTTCTAGTAATATTACGAAGAACTACAAGTTTTCAATATTTTGAAAGAAACTGTTCCTTATTGTTGAATTATATATTACTGGAAGCTTTCAGTGTCCCTAGATGACTTAAAATATGTTTTCTCAATTCGGTCGGTCTGTCTGTCTGCCTATTCGCGGCTTAGCTAAAAAACTACTTACCCGATTGACTTTGACAAGTTTTGGTCAAAAATCAGCTGTCATATACTAACCTTTTGGTAAAAATCCAATATGGTGAGACAAAATGGCGGCCTAGTGAAATGTTAAAAAAACTGCACATCCAATTTATCTCATATTTTGAAAAAACATCAAGTATTATGTTGGAATCAACTGGTAACATTTTGGTACGAATCCAAGATGGCGGTATAATAAAATATTTCAAAATTCAGCCTGACAAAATTACTTAATGGATTAATTTCAAATTGTGTGCCATAATTAATTGTGGTATAGCGCTCAACTAGTGAAACTGTGTTACTAATTCAAGATGGCGGAACAAAATGGCGGCCAAATAAACATGTTTTATCATTTCCGTCGGTACGTCTAACGGTCTGTCTGTCTATATATATATATATATATATATATATATATATATAGATGCTATATCGTGCATGAATCCCATACTGTCAGTCTTTGCCCACTCTGTTGGTCCACACATATTTCCCAGATATTAAGTTTCTAAATGGTTTTCGTTAACAATCATCTTGCTGTTATGTTAAAGTGGTGTATTATTTGGGGTTAGGATCCAGTAAAATAACAAAAGTCTATATTTAAATAGTCGACGTTTTTTCGCAACTTTATTGTTGCATCCTCAGGACACATATATATGTAGATTCTATATCCTGCATGAAACCCATATTATTAGTCTTTACCTACTCCGTTGGTTCGCAAATATTTCTCAGATATTAAGTTTCTAATTTGTTAACGATCTTCTTGTTGTTATGTTAGAGTGGTGTATTATTTGGAGTTAGGAAATACCTGCGGATCAACGGACTGATAATATGGGTTTTAAGCACGATATAAAATATATGTTTCCTGAGAATGCGACAATTAAAAAAAAATTAAAATTTACTGGATCATAACCCTAAATAATACACCACTCTAACATAACAACAAGGATCGTTAGCGAAAACCATTTAGAAACTAATATCTGCGGAACCAACGAGGTGGGTAAAGACTGATAATATGGGTTTCAATTCAAAAGTAAAAAAATTTGGTTCAATTGACTTGTAAATGTAAAATTGGGATAAACTGGTACGAATTCAACATGACGCAGCAAAATGGCGCCACGTGTCAATGTAAAAACTACTTATTGAACTTATTTTAAATTATGCCTAAAAGTCAAGTGCAGCAAAGGCAGAAAAAAATTGTAAAATATTCGTAGGAATCCCATATGATGGAACAAAATGGCGACCAAAAGGATGAAAAGACATTATATATATATATATATATATATATATATATATATATATATATATATATATATATATATATATATATATATATATATATATATATATATATATATATATATATACTGTGACTATGTAGTGAACTAAATTGTGTTACACCTCTCTATTCCTCAAATGGAAAAAAATCATAACGGGTAAAGGAAATTTACCGATTTTTTATTTATATGAATGAGAGACAGACTAAGACAATTGACTTGTAAATGTAAAATTGGGAGAAACTGGTACGAATTCAACATGACGCAGCAAAATGGCGCCACGTGTCAATGTAAAAACTACTTATTGAACTTATTTTAAATTATGCCTAAAAGTCAAGTGCAGCAAAGGCAGAAAAAAATTGTAAAATATTCGTAGGAATCCCATATGATGGAACAAAATGGCGACCAAAAAAATGAAAAGACATTATATATATATATATATATATATATATATATATATATATATATATATATATATATATATATATATATATATATATATATATATATATATATATATATATATATATATATATATATATATATATATATATATACTGTGACTATGTACTGAACTAAATTGGGTTACACCTCACTATTCCTCAAATGGAAAAAAATCATAACGGGTAAAGGAAATTTACCGATTTTTTATTTATATGAATGAGAGACAGACTAAACCGGTTCATGATCTAGTTGCTTCCGAAAAAGGCTAAAAAATTAAAACTTTAAACCTCTTGCGTTGATAGTTCAAAATTAATAAAATTGGTATACTAATGTTTTTTTTCTAAATATAAACTAAATTGAAAGTATGGTTTTAGCGTTTCTGGAATTTTTAACAGATCTGCATGTAAACCAAGTAGCCGAAAAAACTCTAAATCAATTTTTCTTTTAACAAATGACAAAAAGCTGATTAATATGGCAACACTGTTTCAATTTCATTTTAAATACAGTATACTTGTAAGTAATCTGACACATAAATTGTCAAAACCTATAGAAAATGGCCAGCATTCCGTATTCAAATGAAGAAAAGGTTGACATGTTAGCTCTGTACGTTCAATCATACAGAAACGCCGACGTTACCTCAGCAAGGTATTTGGAGATGTACCCCGAACGACGGCAGCCTCATAAAACCCAATTCAGGAAAATCGTAGTTAATTTAATTAACCATGGTGCCTTCGAACAACCTAGAAGCGGATACAATAATAACAATGAAAATCGAGACAGAAACATTTTACAAGCTATCAACGAAAACCCTAGTGCATCGGTAAGAACTGTAGAACAGGAAACTATGTATGTGTCAAAATCAACAATACAGACAGTTTTAAAAAAGAATAAGTACCATCTATACAAACCCGTAATGAAAATCCTGATTTTGTAAATCATGTCTTGTGGTCCGATGAGAGCAGGTTCACGAATTGTGGAGTCTTTAATAGGCACAACCGTCATCATTGGGCTGTGCGAAATCCTCACGAAGTGGCAGAGAGACCTCTACAGATCAGATTTGGAAGTAACGTTTGGTGTGGGATCATTGGTAAGTTAATCTAACCAATAAATAGGCACCAAATGATGGAAATACCTGCGGATCAACGGACTGATAATATGGGTTTTAAGCACGATATAAAATATATGTTTCCTGAGAATGCGACAATTAAAAAAAAATTAAAATTTACTGGATCATAACCCTAAATAATACACCACTCTAACATAACAACAAGGATCGTTAGCGAAAACCATTTAGAAACTAATATCTGCGGAACCAACGAGGTGGGTAAAGACTGATAATATGGGTTTCAATTCAAAAGTAAAAAAATTTGGTTCAATTGACTTGTAAATGTAAAATTGGGATAAACTGGTACGAATTCAACATGACGCAGCAAAATGGCGCCACGTGTCAATGTAAAAACTACTTATTGAACTTATTTTAAATTATGCCTAAAAGTCAAGTGCAGCAAAGGCAGAAAAAAATTGTAAAATATTCGTAGGAATCCCATATGATGGAACAAAATGGCGACCAAAAAAAATATATATATATATATATATATATATATATATATATATATATATATATATATATATATATATATATATATATATATATATATATATATATATATATATATATATATATATATATATATATATATATATATATATACTGTGACTATGTACTGAACTAAATTGGGTTACACCTCACTATTCCTCAAATGGAAAAAAATCATAACGGGTAAAGGAAATTTACCGATTTTTTATTTATATGAATGAGAGACAGACTAAGACAATTGACTTGTAAATGTAAAATTGGGATAAACTGGTACGAATTCAACATGACGCAGCAAAATGGCGCCACGTGTCAATGTAAAAACTACTTATTGAACTTATTTTAAATTATGCCTAAAAGTCAAGTGCAGCAAAGGCAGAAAAAAATTGTAAAATATTCGTAGGAATCCCATATGATGGAACAAAATGGCGACCAAAAAAATGAAAAGACATTATATATATATATATATATATATATATATATATATATATATATATATATATATATATATATATATATATATATATATATACTGTGACTATGTACTGAACTAAATTGGGTTACACCTCACTATTCCTCAAATGGAAAAAAATCATAACGGGTAAAGGAAATTTACCGATTTTTTATTTATATGAATGAGAGACAGACTAAACCGGTTCATGATCTAGTTGCTTCCGAAAAAGGCTAAAAAATTAAAACTTTAAACCTCTTGCGTTGATAGTTCAAAATTAATAAAATTGGTATACTAATGTTTTTTTTCTAAATATAAACTAAATTGAAAGTATGGTTTTAGCGTTTCTGGAATTTTTAACAGATCTGCATGTAAACCAAGTAGCCGAAAAAACTCTAAATCAATTTTTCTTTTAACAAATGACAAAAAGCTGATTAATATGGCAACACTGTTTCAATTTCATTTTAAATACAGTATACTTGTAAGTAATCTGACACATAAATTGTCAAAACCTATAGAAAATGGCCAGCATTCCGTATTCAAATGAAGAAAAGGTTGACATGTTAGCTCTGTACGTTCAATCATACAGAAACGCCGACGTTACCTCAGCAAGGTATTTGGAGATGTACCCCGAACGACGGCAGCCTCATAAAACCCAATTCAGGAAAATCGTAGTTAATTTAATTAACCATGGTGCCTTCGAACAACCTAGAAGCGGATACAATAATAACAATGAAAATCGAGACAGAAACATTTTACAAGCTATCAACGAAAACCCTAGTGCATCGGTAAGAACTGTAGAACAGGAAACTATGTATGTGTCAAAATCAACAATACAGACAGTTTTAAAAAAGAATAAGTACCATCTATACAAACCCGTAATGAAAATCCTGATTTTGTAAATCATGTCTTGTGGTCCGATGAGAGCAGGTTCACGAATTGTGGAGTCTTTAATAGGCACAACCGTCATCATTGGGCTGTGCGAAATCCTCACGAAGTGGCAGAGAGACCTCTACAGATCAGATTTGGAAGTAACGTTTGGTGTGGGATCATTGGTAAGTTAATCTAACCAATAAATAGGCACCAAATGATGGTCAAATAATAATCTTTTTTTTTTCGTTTAGTTCTTTAAATATACTAAAACAGTATAATCTAATAAAAAAAAAGTAAAACATTCTACTCTAGTCAGTCAACTTACTTTTTTGATATCGTATTACATTTTTATTCAATCATTTTGTATTGTAGTTTCGAAGAACCTATAAAAATAGAATTGGGTTCTATAAATTTGTTAACACTTTATCTAAATTTTCTGCAGATTTAGCTAATTCTCTAAAATTATTTTGATTGTCTGAATTTAATGATTTATTATTACCTAGGAAGCCTAGTTCTTGCGTTATGAAAAAAATACCATATTAATCAAATGTCGAATTATTTTTCGATTTTCATTATAATTTATAGAAAGGCGTTCAGCTGTATTTCCGAATAATTTAAATTTTAAAGCGCAAGGGGTGTGTTCTTTTGATATTTTATGTTTTATTAAGGCACGGCACTTCTTTAAGATTATTATATCACTGAAACAAATTGATTTAGTATTTCCGAAATTAATATGCAATACCAACAAAATTATTTATTACGGCTGTTACTTCCCGCTAACCAAATATGTTTTTCTTTTTCATAATAAAGCTGAATAGGTTTCAACTGTATACAAGCTCATTTATTACGGGATGTTTCGATGATTATTTTTGAAAAAAAAATATCTGTTTTTTAATAAAGACAATTTTCCCTTTATAATTTATAGTTTCTAGTACCACCCGGCCGACCCTGCCGCCCTTGACTGTTGGGCACCTATTTATAAATTATTAATCATTTCAAAAAATCGACTTATTGGATCAATTTTGTTTTACTACTACCTAAACGGGCAGAGCTACCTAGAGCTTTTGCGAAACCAGGTTGTACCAGCCTTACGAGCTATTCTAACTGAAGATGAATTAAGAAGAACTTGGTTTCAACAAGACGGATGTCCGGCTCACAATACCATTCAAGTCAGGAACTTCTTAAGAGAGCAGTTTGACGAAAGAATAATTTCTTTAAATGGTCCAATATCTTCGCCTCCTAGATCCCCTGACCTGTAGCCCTTGGATTTCTACCTCTGGGGTCACACGAAGAATGAAATCTATGAATTTGATTCCCCCGTGACCATAGAAATCCTGAGACAAAGAGTTCTGGACACATTTAGAAATATTAACCGAAATACATTTACCAGGTTTGTACGAAAAACAGTCACCAATTGTCAAAAATGTCTCGATGCAAATGGACGTCATTTTGCACATTTGTAAATTAATGTTACCCACTTACAAAGTCGTTAAAGCTCATTTAGATTTTTTAAGTCGTTATTTACGTTCATGTTGTATTGAAAATTCAATGCGTTCAATACATTACTTACTTATTAATGTAATCTTGTGACAAATAAATCATGGCCTCCTTTAAAAACATTGAAACCTAATTTACGAAGTGTGATATTTTGATGACACTAAAATCTTTAATGCGCTTGTGAGATATCACTAGACTCGAAATTTTAGGCTCTTTCCAAAAATCGATTCCCGCTCACTGGATATAATGTGTTTGTCAGTTTTTAATTTTCCTTAGATGAAACGGTTCTAAACTGCCGTAATTAATTTTTTGCACCTTTCACCATTTACTGCAAAAAATTACCTGCCAGGCCCGACTAATCAGTGTAAACGGATGACTAATATTCCAAGAGTGATTTTAATTAAATCCCGTCGGTTATCTGAAGAATGAATGTGTGATAAATCGGATTTTTAGTAATAACGGCAGGAAATGCGACGGTTTTGTGGCTCTATAATGAATAACCTGCCGGAAATTGAATTTTGAGATGAAAAATTTCACATAACTGAAGTACTCAAGATGAGTAATTTGCGCATTTAACTTTTTATGACTTAACGATGGGCAGAAAGTAATCGATAATTAGAAATTTGTTTAAGTAATTTTTTTTGTTGATGTTTGGTGGCAAGACCATTCAACCCCTTTAAAAATCATACTTTCTCTATGACTGCACTTAGAGTGTAATTAACAACTAATAGAAATTAAACAATTTCCTTTACCCCAAACTTCCCTCGTTATGAATATTTCCTTTTATTAGGAACAGTGGGATCCAATTTAGTTCAGTAAATAGTCACTTAGTAACACATAATACGTGTTATATATTATATAATATATTTCTTCAACAATTTTTATTCGTCGTCATTTTGTTCCATCATGTTGGTTTCCTACCTAATATTGTACCAGTTTCTACCTATGCCACACTTGATTTTTGGGCATAATTTAAAATAAATTAGTAGTATTTACAATGACACACGCCACCATTTTGTTATGACATGTTGAATTCGTACCAGTTTATCTCTATATCACATTTCATTTTTCTGTAAAATTTAAAGTCTATTGCATAAGATTTTTTAAAATTTTATTTTGCCATCTTATATTCATACTAAAATTACCTGTTTATTCCTATTCAATTAGATAGATATTGTAATAGTTTTTTTTGTAATAATTTTTTAACGTTTCTTTAAGCCGCCATCTTGTTCCGGCATACTGGATTTTTACCAAATGGCCACATGGTCATTAATTGTTGACTAAAATTTGAAGTCAATCTGATAAACAGTTTTGAAATCAGTCCATTAAATAGCTTTTCCAGGCTGGATTTTAAACATCCAGCCTGAAAATAATATTTTATTAAACCGCCATTTTTTTCCTCCATCTTGGATTCGTACCAAATATTTTCCAGTAGATTCCTACATAATACTTGATTCTTGTGGAACATTTGAGATAAATTGGTTAAGTAGTTTTTTAGTCATAATTTTTTTTCACTAGGCTGACATTTTGTTTTGCCATATTGAATTTTTACCAAAATGGTCATCCCCATACTACGAGAGCGTAGAAGGGCCACAATTTTTTTTTTATTTTTTTATTTTTTACTTTTGTAACAAATTCCGACTTCTATCTCGAAATTCCGACTTCTAACTCGGAATTCCGACTTCTATCTCGGAATTCCGACTTCTATCTCGGAATTCCGACTTCTGACTCGGAATTCCGACTTCTATCTCGGAATGCGTTTTGTCCAGGACCTGGGACATAATATGAAAATATGACTTTTCTCATTCCATAAAATTTGTTTCAGTTTTCTAATCCTGTCACTTTTATTCATAGAGTTGTTATTTCTAGACACATTGGTAATTAAATTAATTGAATTTTTCCTACTTTATTAAAATTAATTTGAATTTTCTACCCTTCCCGAAACCCGCTGCTACATTAATTCATAATATATATTATTTCCAGACACAGGGGTAATAGCCCCCTAAAAATATTTTGGCTTGCACTACCATCCGAGTCAGAATTCCGAGATAGAAGTCGGAATTCCGAATTACAAGTCAGAATTCCGAGATAGAAGTCGGAATTCCGAGATAGAAGTCGGAATTCCGAGTTACAAGTCGGAATTCCGAGATAGAAGTCGGAATTCCGAGATAGAAGTCGGAATTCCGAGTTAGAAGTTGGAATTTGTTACAAAAATAAAAATAAAAAAATTGTGGCCCTTCTACGCTTTCGTACCATACGACCCTTAATTTTTTATCAAAATTGAAGTCAATCGGGTAAGTAGTTTTTAACTATGCCACGGATAAACAGACTGGCAAACATACAGACAGACTGATGGAATTGGGATAACATGTTTTTCGCCATCTAGGGACCCTGAAACGTAAAAATCTGAAAATAACTCGAAGTGTGATTTTTTCACAATTACTATACTTTACTTTTTTTAATAAATTTTTAAACTAAAATATTGTTTTGAATATACATTCAGCCAAACCTCTGAACTTAATTTGCATATAGGCCTTATGAAATTACTATCCTACAAATAAAACATCAGGTCATAAGAATAAGTAAAGTATTCGCACAAGAACACTGAAATAAACCGTCGAGTCAAATTTACTGTATGACGTATAACCATATATTATTTTTTCTACGATCGTTAAATAAAATACACTTTATTTCACTAGGTCCTTGAAAGTAAAAATCCTATTTCTAAAAAGTATTAAATACAATCAAAATCGTTAAATAAAGCAGAGTGCCATTATTGAACAATTTTGGGCTGCGATAGTCTGGCTTTGGATTCGTTTGTTATCTACATAAGAGTTAGTAAACGTCAAATTTAACAATTTGTTCGAGATCGCAGAAGCTGTTTTGTGTTTTACGAATTAAAATGTACATGCTCGTGATTTATTTCCCTACGAATAAAATTTACAAAGTTGTAATTTTTTTTTGCTTTTTAAACTATTCTCTTATTATAGAAAAGCGATCGTGGAAAAAATATTGTAACTCATGCATTTAGTGACTTTATTTTACTCATCGAATTAAGTCACTCGGCTGCGGCTCGCGCGCATAATTCTCCATCTCGTTACAAAAAGTACTACTTAATGCACTTGTCACATAAATTACTATTATAAGAAGGAATGTAGCATGTTTGCCATAAAGTCCGTATACAAATATTGAAGCCAATTTAAAGAAAAACTAACGGAATCTTTCCAACTACGCAGACTTTTATATACTTGCATTTAATAATGACATTATTGTTTTAAAAATAGTTTAATAATAGTGTTGTAATGAATTCATTAAAACACTTCAACTTATTGAAATAACCAAATGCAAAATATTTTATACAAAAATTCGGTTAATTTCCTTTATCCGGAATTTCCCTCTTCATGAATCTTTCTTTGTATTAGGAATAGTGAAGTGTGACCCAATTTAGTTCACTACACAGCCATTTAGTAACCATAGATACTGTTTTTTCCAATATTTTTATTAAGCGCCATTTTGTTCCATCATATTGGATTCCTACCAACATTTTACCAGTTTCAACTTATACCACACTTGATTTTTGGGCATAATTTAAAATAATTCGGTAAGTAGTTCTTACATTGACACATACCGCCATTTTGTTACGTCATGTGGAATTCATGCCAGTTTATCCCTATATCACATTTAATGTTTCTGCAAAATTCTAAGTTAATTGAATAAAATTTATTACGTTGATTTTTTAAAAAAAATTTTTGGCCCCCATTTTATTTCTCCATCTTGAATTCGTACCACAGTTTATTTATATTTTTAGTTTTTTTTAGTTAATCTAATAGAATTTAAGAAAAATTGCATAAGCTGTCTTTTAGTAATAATTTTTTTACCGATATTGGATTTTTACCAAAATGTTACCAGGTCATTCCCATATGACCCTCAATGTTTGACCTAAATTTGAAGACAATTGGGTAATTAGTTGTTTGCCGCAAACATCCAGACAAACAGAATAATTGAGAAAACATGTTTTTCGGTATCTAGGGACCCTGAAACGTAGATCTGAAAAAAAATCGGAGGATGTTTTTTTCACCATTACAATACTTTTACGAAGGAAGTAAAAAGGCTGAAAGTTCTCCGTTCGCCGCGGCTTCGATATCAGTAGGTAACCTTTCTTTAGAATCATTTATTAAATTGTGTTATTCTCACGTGCAGTTGGTACCTGACTTTGATGTAACTAAAACAACTTAAAAAAATGAACTGAAAAGGTAATTTAAAGTTACTTATAAAAATTTAATTTTCAAAACAACAGGTATTGTTGATCCTGATTCTTTATTTCCACTATTCCTTTGCCTCCCAATTTTTTTCAGATGGATACTGCCTTATACTATAGTTATGTAAATCCGTCTGTAATGACCTTAAATTGTATAGTGTCTGCCGATCCATATGAAGTATTAAAATGTCAACGCCTTGATCGATTGCTCCAACATAAATATGTTATCATCAATCTACAGCAAAAACTTTTGCAGGTAGCAAGATTGATCGTCAACAATATTCTAGCCTCTCTCTTTCTTATTATTTCGGCGATTTGTAACCCATTTGTTTTTTATTTTTATTACGAGAAAAGGTAAGAATAAACAATAGTGTGTTGCCTAGAGTTAGAACCTTTTTCTCTGCAAAAGCTTTCAAATATTAAAAAGTGTAACGCCGCTAACGATAAAACTAGTTTCCGAACCGGGCCATTAAACGCAGCCATCACAAATGGAAACCGATTTCCGGTAATGGCGGTTTCTACGCAGTATCCGGCTTTTAATGCGGATGATGTTTGAAACGAACATTTAAATGGATAATTGAAGTGAGGAAATTAGGTTTCTAATAAAAGATTTAGATAGGCGAACATTAGTAGTGATTTTGCTTTTAGCCACTCACATGCTTTGATGAAACGTAATGCAACAAGTAATTGGAAGCTTGTATTAATTTAACAAGTAATCTTGTCGGACTTCCAATATACCTTTTGTTATTAATTCACAACGTTTCTACACACAAAAAGGCCTATACGTTCAAAACAGGATAACATTGTGCGCGTTTGTTCGACAGTTAGAACAAATTAAAGGAATTTATTTATTTCATACTTGGTTATTTGGATTTGGGTTTAATGGTTAGTACTGATCTTACTTTTAAAGTCCAAGTTGAGAATATTGACGAGCTGCGCAAGGTTATCTAGTCTGGTTTGTTATAGAGGGATTACTTAAAGTTTCACTGCTGGTTTTATTTGATTAGTTTTTCGGGGTTTTGGTTTTACTGTGCTGATTAGTTATCATTACCTATTAGAAGTTGATTTTGTGCTTATCTATTTTAAAATTTAAAAGGCAAAATATCTCTAATGTCTATACTACTAAAAATATTTATAAAGAAACCACTATTTTATTATATATTCTCTCATCTCACGTTTTTTAAATAAATGTTTGCATTGATGCAAAATTCCCTGAAATAAAAAAAACCTATATCTTTGTTCTGTAGTACTTCAAAGTAGCATTTGACAGAATGCAACTTATAAGCGTGATAAAATATTACATATTTAACCCTAGATAAATCAAAGTTATATTAGAGTTATATACGAACAATCGAAGAAGCATCAGAACACAGCACAACAGAAGAATCCGAAATTCCATCCTTAAGAAGGTGACATATTTAGCAACTTTTTTTTACAATATATCTTCAACTTAATGCCATTTTAACCCTTTAATACCCCATGAGCATAATTATGCACAGTGTTTTCCTATTCTACCTCAAACACTCATATTAGGACGTTTAAAGTAACGAAACATAATAATGCACATGTCCTAACACAGGAACCTGTGGTGGAAGATAGATCAAAAGACAAGAGTTCTAACCACACTACACCATGATATGAGTTTATATCATCTGCTGATGATGCTAACTTGGTTAGCGAAATGCGCGTCCAGAACGTAACAAGTTGTGGTGTAGTGTGGTTAGAACTTTGTATTTTGAATAATGCACATGTCATTTGCACTATAATATTCGGGTGCTACCATCCCGTGGTGTATTTCGGAAATATCGGCATTCAAATGTACGATGGCCGCTACAAAAAAACACGAGCAAGGTAATTCAAATCAAATTTGTTATCATCCGCTAACTTTTTCGATAAAATTTGAATCTTAGATACTGATATAAAAAAGTATTTGAGTAAATATGTATTCGGGAAAAATGCTGTTGTGTCGTGCTAGGGAGGAAAGCTGATTTTTCGGAAGCATAATTATGGACACTTGGTCTTTATTAAGAGAAACAGAGATGGCAGAAATAGTAATTTTTGAACTACAAAAATAGTAATTTTTGAACTAATGGTGCCATAGGAGATGATATTTTGAATAGTGTATTTTATTTTAGGGTAATAGTCAAAAAATAATGTTTGTCTTTTAAAGAGGTCGAGAATATGATACCGAAACTGAAGCGGACGCTGCTATTCTACTAGATTTTTTATATAATGCTTGTGACATTGAGCTTAGCGATGATAAACTAGGAAAATAGGCAAATGTATTCCAGAATCATAATAGAAATGAATATCGCTTGGGTGCTGACAAAAGGGAAAACGCAGAGTCGCATTGGGACGATGAAAATGACTTACCGCTATCATTATCTGCAGGACCATCTAATGAGTCAAAATACACCCATATTATTACTGCAAAACAATCCGTAAAATGGTGCAGAAATGGTTTTAGTTGTCAAGATATACCATGGAATGAGGCAGACAAAACGGATATCGAGTCTGAAGTTCTCAATCCCATGCAATATTTTCATAAAATATAATAAAAATATATATCGGATTCCGAATTTTAAAAAAAGGCCGATTTTACAAATATGTATGCAGATCAGCAGAATGTTTACTTCAAAGAAGCAAATTCATCTAGAATAAAAAGCCTATTTGGACTACATATTGCAATATATTTATATATAACTCTTTTTCGCGATACAATGACTAGAGATAGATTTCTCCAACTTAGAACAAATTTACATTGTGCAGATAACCTAGAAATTCCAAAAAATTAAAATGCCAAGTTATATAAGGTTTATTTTTTATATGATGCTATTAGGAATCGATGTCTTGAATTAGATTTGAAACCAAACCAAACAAATTGTAACTTTTAGAAGGCAACTACCTATCAAGCAGTATATAAAAGGGAAGCCAAAAAAAACTATTTATTTTATGTGGCAAATCTGGAATTGCGTATGATTTCCTAATTTACCAAGGTGCTTCCACTTCCAGATTTGCTCAAAACATTTGGACTTGGACCAGCAATTGTAATCCGTCTTTCGAAACGAATAGAAAAAGGACACAAATTGTTTTTGACAATTACTTTTCATCTTACCAACTTTTGTAAGCCTTAAAATCGAAACGTATATTTGCAGCTGGAACAGTTAGGGTAAACAGATTTAGTAAAGCTCCGTTACAAGAAGACAAACAATTAAAAGCAAAAGGTGGGGAACCTTTGATGAAGTAACAAGTGGAGATGGAGATGTTCTAGTAAAATGAATAGACAATCGGACGCTAGAAGTTGAATCGAATTCTATTGGGGCTGGTAACATTGACCTGGTATCTAGATGGGATAAGACCCAAAAGAATTATGTTGATGTACAAAAACTTGAAATTATAAAATTATATAATTACTCCATGGGTGGTGCTGATCTTTTTGATCAAATGTTGGGCTGTATAGAATTTATATACGTTCAAGAAAGTGGGCCATTCGCCTAATATTCCATGCAATTGATCTGGCAATTGCCAATAGCTGGTTTGAATATAAGCAAGATTGTAATCGTTTGAAGATTCCAAAAAAGGCTCAGTTGTGTCTTTTTTGCGTTTAACAGAGAGGTTTGGTCAAAGTTGTCAAAACAGTTGTTGGCACCAAGAAAGGATGACCAAATGAGTTACCTGAAATACCAAAAAGAAAATCGGACATGACACTAAGGAAGTCAGACCAATTCCAAAAGGGCAACATGATTAAGTCGATCACCTACCACATCTTGAAGACACAGAGAAAGGAAAACGTTACAACATTGGTAAATGCAACAAAAAATTTCAATTCTGATAAATGCCACGTACATCTAAGCATACAAATGAAACGGTTTTGTAATGCACCACAATCCATTTTGTTTTTTTGTATTGTTTTGATTAGAATAAATTATTTTTTTAAATTCAAGAAATATGCGCCTCATTTTTCTAATATCTGTAATTAACATACATTAAACTAATTGTGCAAAATTATACTAATGTATTTTTTTTGTAAAAAAACAAAATATTAAATAATAAACTTGACTAAATGGATTTATAGGGTAACTTTTAAGCAAAATTTGATAACATATAAGTATATTTTTTCAATTAAAAAAAAATCGGGTCTCAAAAGGTTAAATTAAAATTATTTGTCTAAAAGTATCTTCTGGATTTTGTCGAAATTTCACCCTTAAGGGGGTATAATAAAATTTTTCTTTTTTTGCAATATATATTGAAGTAAATGAAATTATACGATGGCTTTTTCATCAAAGACATTCAAAAATATTTATCTAAAATTAATTTCAAGACTTTTTTGAAGTGCCACCCTTAAGGGATGAAATGTGTTTAATTTTTTTACAATATCCTTTTAACTAAAGAAGATTTTGAGACAATTATATCGTCAGTTGGCTTCAAAAATAACAATCAGTTTCTAGATTTTTAGATTTTCTAGTAACCAGGGGTAAAATGGGTGTTGACGTTTTGTAAAATATTTTTTGCACTAAATAACATTTAGCTCGACTTTAAAAACTTTTTAATATACTGTTAAAATCTTTTTAAATAGCTTGTGTAAACTCCACTTTAAAAGCATTTATAATGCGCCGGGTGAAGCAGAGTGTCGGTATGTTTGTTCAAAAAAAATACTATAAAAGATATAAAGCTGAAATATGGTAAAGCCTAGCACATAAAAGTATAAATGAGATTTAAGGGCAAACTCTGTTCATAGCCAATTGCGAGAACTTATCTACGAACACTTTCGAAAGGGCAATAAAACTGCAGTTATAGAAAAAGCATTACTTTAAATGGTTTTATGTTTCGCATGTTCTATTATCAATTTTAGTAATTAGTTATTGTTATATACACATTTTTCCTTTCCCCTTTTCAATTTGTACGTGCAATGAAGTGCACGGGCTTAGGCTAGCAGAGTATAAAAAGGACCTGGCACTTTTTAAGCAGACATTCTCATCAATATCGCCTTTAAATGGGAAGTTCTTTTTAAACGACCAAACCGATAGGCACCCTGTTATACCATAATACACAAAAAAGACCAACTTATAGCTTTATCTTGCGGTATTTGATCTGGAAATAAATAATCTTTAATACCTTCGATAGTCATTTCAGGTTGGTTTAGGATAGGTTTAGGTTATCAGATATCCGGATTTCTCCAGATACGGTCGGATTTCGAATGCTCCCGGGGATGTCTGACTGGGAATTTTTCGGACCCTTTGACCGATTCTACTTAGCCTGCGATAAGTTTTAGTAAGCAAATGGTGTTTGCTCAGCCATGTTTACTTTGCATCTAAAATCAAAAGGACGTGGTAAAATGTTAATTCACTATTATTATAATCACGTTGACAAAGGAATTAATTCAGTGGCAGCTCGTTGGATTTGAGATTGGCGGTGCACCAGAAGGTAAATAGCGCCATAGGCAAAAAATTGCGCCGCAGACGAAAATTTTTCGGGGTGCCACGCCCAAAACGTTTTACCTTTTTGTTTTTATTTAAAATTACTAGTTACATCCATTATATACCATTTATACTACTTGCTAAATTAGTAAAAAATTAACCATTATAAAAAATTTAATAATAATCTTGACTTCCTTGAGATAATTTATTCGCCTTTTATGTCTAGTTACATATGTGTTTGTAAATCAAATCGATTCTTCTATTCTTGTGTTGGGTTGAATTTTTTTAGGTATTTCTACTTATGCGATAACGTGTGCATATATACCATTTTTACAAAGTAATAAACAACATAAAAACCTCGAAAAAAACTTACCAGAATAATTAGTCGTCATGAATAAGTAATACACTCCAAAACTATATACAGTAAAAGGAAGAATATTTTACACTGAACTGCGATATTTGAAATCTAGTCTTCGTTCTGCCTTACTGGCGAAAAGGTCAATGACTCGTTTATTAAAGTCTTCAATATTATTAAAAAACACTTTTTCAGCTGATAACATTCCCAAGGCACTTAGTCTTTCTTCTTTCATAGAGCTGCGCAAAAAAGTTTTTCGTATTTTTAACATTGAGAAGCATCTTTCAGCTTCAGAGGTTGACATAGGTGTTGTCTCTAAAACTTCCAATAACTTAATAGTTTCTTGAAAAGTGCACCTCATATCTTCCTGTGAAGCCAACGATAAAAGAGGAACTGCTTCAGAAATGGTTTGCAATTCTTCTTTTTCATAAAGTACTTGCAGTTCTGTTTTTAGACAATTTTTCTCCAGAAATGGATATAACTTAACTGTATCAGAGAGCAATTTGTCGGGAAATTTTTTTTGGAATTGGATAAAATGTTCTTTCATAAATAATGCGGTAGCTGTCAGATGTCCTGTAAAAGAATACCGAGCCTTAATTTGTTGTATTATGGAATCGCAAACTTCCAAGACTTGAAATGAAAAACTGTCAACCAAAATATAAAATCTTTGTTCTGCAATCTAATTTTATATGCACCAGCTTATTCAATCGTTGAACTCAATTTAATATTTTTGTCGTTCTCTAAAATATCCATAACGTGTATCATCTCATTTCGATATTCATAAACTGTATTAATTCCCCGAGAATGAAAATTCCATCTCGTTTGTGATGATCGTGGTAATCATCTAGGAGCTATATCATCCAATACTTTTGTTCTTTGATGTGACGTAGAAAAAAAAAAGAACAAATTCCAGTCATATGAGCAAAAAAAATCCGAACCGATGCATTAATTGAAGCTGCACTGCTCATTATAAGGTTTATCTAATGAGCATAGCAATGCACATAATTTGCTAAAGAATATTTATCTTTAATTATTTTTTGTACCCCATTTACACCTCCGCTCATAACTGACGCTCCGTCATAGCTTTGCGCTGACTTGAACTGATGTAAGTAGAAACCTATTTTGTGAAATAATATCGTCGAATTCTTTTATAACATTAAATGTTAAATACAGTAAAATTTTTACTGGTCCCAGATGGCTAAAAAAGTATAAACTCCCTATTTAAACTTTAATTGTCAGATATTTGCATGATGAACTTTCGCCCTATTTATTAAACATCAAGTTCCAAAAAAAAAAACAAGCCTCAAACAAAAAAAAAGAACATCTAACATTAAATCTGACACTTTAAATAGTTATTTTATTGAAAAACTATGACTAACCTAACCTAACCTATTAACCCCCTCAATTAAACATCAATAAAATTTTTCCCTAGACAATTAGGTAGTGCCCCTTTGAATTTTTATTAAGAATAATGAAGTGTTTATTAGGAATAATGGAGTTTTAATAATGTACCGAAGACCTGCAACCAACAAGCTTTCCGAACAATGGTTGCCGTTCACCTATAGTGGTAAGTTTATAAAAAAAATCGGTAAATTTCCCTTATACGGAACTTCCCTTGTTTTGAATATTTCCTTTTATTAAGAATTGTGAAGTGTGACCGAATTTAGTTCGGTAAATAGTCATTTAGTAACACATACTGTCTTTTCAAACATTTATAATGGGTACCGTTTTGTTCCACCATATTGAATTCCTACCAAAAATGTTCCCAGTTTATATCACACGCTTAATTTTCAGGAGAAATTAAAATAAATTGAATAAGTAGTTTCTACATTGACACACAAGGCGTTGCTGCTGAATTCGTACCAGTTTATCGCTATATCATACTTATTTTTTAATTTAATTTTACCGCCATTTCGTTTCTCCATCTTGAATTCGTACCACAACTTTACGAGTTTATTTCTTTATCCCACTTAATGCTTTTACAAAATTTGAAATTAATGTAATAAGTAGTTTTTTTCAGGCTGATTTTTTAAATATTTCATTAGGCCGCCATTTTGTTTTGCTACCATGGATTTATACCATAATGTTACCAGTTAATTCCTATGTGAACTAAAAAGTTTTTTAGTAATAATTTTTTAACATTTCACTAGGTCGCCATCTTCTTCCCTCATACTAGATTTTTACCAAAATTATCCCAGGTTATCCCCATATGACCCTTAATCTTTGAGCAAAATTTGAAAAGTCAATCGGGCAAGTAGTTTATAACGACGAAATTTATAAAACATATATTTTTTGGCATCTAGGGACGCTAAAACGTGAAGATATGTAAAAACCTGGTGATTTTTTCACAATTAAAAACATTTTATTTTGCCATTTTATTTTGCCATTTTATTCGCCATCTTGAATTCGTACCACAATTTTACCAGTTAATCTCTATTCCAAAATTAATTATTGCACAAAATTTGAAAGCAATACATTAAGTAGTTTTCTCAGGTTGAATTTTTAAATATTATATTTAGCCGCCATTTTGTTTCGTCACTTTTAATTCGTATCAAAATTGGTCCAGTTTATTTTCTCATAATACTAAATTTTTGTGTAAAGTTTTAAGTAAATTGGATAAGTAGTTTTTTAAGTAATAATTTTTTTAACATTTCACTAGGAGGCCAATTTTTTTAGCTTTACTGGATTTTTACCAAAATGTTACCAGTAGTAGTTTTTTAGGTATGCCGCGAACACACAAACCGACGGAATTGAGAAAACATGTTTTTAAGCACCTAGGGACCCCGAAACGTAAAGATCTGAAAAAATATGTGGGTTTTTCATCAGGGAGATTTTTTCACGATTACAATATTTCCTTTTACGAAGGAAGTAAAACGCCATAAAATAAACGCTGATTCAAAGGCAAAATAATGTCATTTTGATTGATTTGGTGACGTTTTATGTCCGATGTTGTTGTACCATATTAACTGGTAAAAATTTAAATTCTAAAATCAGCGGACATGTTTACAAAACCCACGCATTTAATAAATTCATAATATTCAAATGTCAAATAAAATGTATGCAATAATCACGACCGGCTACATGAATATGTATAATTAAAGTGATTAATGAATTTACCAATGTTATAATTACGAATCAGAGTAAATCTAAATTAGAATTATCCAGAGTTCATACAAACTTCATCTGAATAATGATTTAAGGCTCACTGCGTATTTCAGCATATAGGATGCTTTTTAAATCCATATTTTTAAATATATTTTTTTTTCAAAACGAACGTGATTTTCCTCATAATTCGCCACCCCAAATCTTGGTTTAATTTTAAGATATATAGAAAATATGTTGGATATAAAAGTTGTCGGTTAATTGCGTATTTTTTAGAGAATACTTATTTATGTCTTAGGCATATTACAAGTCTTTTTATAAAACATCTAGGCTTTTTCTATTGTGCGGATTAAAAAATCATAAAATTCCGTACTTTTTTAATATGAATATTTAACAAAAATATATTTAGGCATTTTTAGGAAATGTCTAATTCCAATTAAACTGCTGGCCATAAATAGTGCACTAAGAATCTTTTTAGCAAAGTTTAAAAACGGATATTTCAATTACGTTTCGCCTATCTGTTGGGTACGCGCCTTTACTTGCATGACTGCATATGCGCTTAAAAAGTAGTACATACAGGACGAGAAATAAAAACCCTACATTTATGTAAAAGTTTTGTGAACTCCTAAGATTCTCAAAAGATTTTTTATTTTTTTGCTTCTTACTAAAATTAAAAAAAAAATTCTAGCGGTATTTGATATTTTCGTTTGCTTGCAATATACAATGTTTTTACGAAAATGTTGACATCTTCATAGAAGTGAAGCGTTAACTTACGAAGCTGTATACAAAACAAATCTTTATCACCTAAATTAAGATCAGTTGTTATACCGTTATCATTAGTAATAAAAAGTATGAATACAGGGTGTATTCTTACTTGAAATTATGTCAAAGGTAAGATAATTACGATAAATCAGCTGTAATAGAACTTTTGTGAAGTATGGATTTTTTTGCCAAAACCGTATTTTCGTTTAGTAGCTCTTTTATTAGTCTTGAAATAGGGAATCCATTTTGAATTTCAAAAGAGTTACACAGAGTGAACATGTGTGTGCGTAAAGCCCTCGTTTTTGAAGTTTGTTATAATTTTAATTTTTTTTGTAGTTTTTTTCATGGACCTCGTACATTTCTAGAGATAAATCATTCAAATTTGATCCACTGTATGCTGTAAGCAATGCTTTCGAAATGGCTAGAATACATTTTAGAAAAATGTGCAGTTATTTACTTATTTCCACGTCGCGATCCCTTTTTACCTCCCTGAAATTTCTACTGTGACACCACCAAATTTAAATTCCTTATTATGTTCTCTAACTTTTTGGCTTTTTAGATTTTTTCCATATTTTGTATAGATTTGAAATTATTTAGCAGTGTCAATTCATACCTACCTAATTTTAAGTCACAATGCATTAATATTAGAATTTTACTATTTATCGCGTTCCATATGCCATGACCAAGCATGAATGGTTTTTTTTCTAAATAAGTTCTAAACGATTCATAATATCGAAAAAAATCCAGGAGACTAAAAAGTTACAGAATAGAATAAGGAATTAATTTTGCTTTACACATGCGCCAGTGTTATCGCAAAAAGAGGTGGCGACCTGGAAAAAATTCACACCCTGTAGATTTTTATGATGTATTATAGGCATTTCGAAGCTTTTGCTCACAGCATACAGTATAGCAAACTTGAATGATTTACCTCGAGAAATGTACTAAGTCTATCAAAAAAGAATCTCAAAGGAAAATAAAATTTCAACACCCTGTATTTAAAAAATGAAGACATTGCGGACACATCTTTATATGAACGTTTAGCTTTAGAATGAGCTAAAAAATTACGCCCTGCATTTTTTGCCCTTGATAAAATAACACCCTATATAACTCTTTTCAGCAAGAAAGTCCATAGTTCACAAAAGTTTTATCACAGTTGGTATCGTATATCTAATTTATCTCACGTCTGACATAACTACAAAAGCGAATTACAGTAAAATCTATAGAATACATTAAGTTTGTGTCTTGTAAAATCTAGTTAGCTTTTGTCCCATCCTGTATCCAAACTTCCTAATACTAATGATAACGGTATATCTACTGATCATACATATGGTTTGCACTTACTTGAATGGCAACATTTTCGTATGTATATTGCAAACAAACGAAAATATCAAAAATCGCTAGAATTTGTTTTTTTTTTTGTATTTCCTCAAAGATCATTTAGTCAGAAGCAAAAAAATGTTTTGAGAATTTTAGGCGTTAATAAACTTTTGCCAAAATGCAGGAATTGTGTCATTCCCTGTAGGTAGTACTATTTTTTACGGGCACATGCAGTCATGCAAGTAGAAGCACATACCCAATACACCGGCCAAAAAAACACCAAAAACCGCATTTCGATATCGCAATTGAAATATCCATCTTTAAACTTTGATAAAAAAATTCTTAATGTACTGTTTATGGCCAGCAGTTTAGGTGTTTTATAAATAGCCTGGTCTTATTTTAGGCAATTAATTAGACTTAAGTCCTAAACTAACAATGTTTTTATTTACCACTTAAGTAGCAATTGCTGATGCATTTAATTGGCTCTAAAAGAATTTTTTCGGTATTAAACTTTACTCCGTTTACAGCTTCTCTTAATGAAATACTTTTGTCGAGAGGAATTTCAGCGACGAGGTGCTATTTTCTATGCTGGTTATTTCATCTAGTGAAAATCAGCAATTCAATACACCTTGTATAGTTCCAAGTTGATACACTCCGTTTTTTAAATCCAGTATAGTCCCAATATATTTTTAGAAATCAAATGCCCGCTTTCTACTTTAGGAACTTTTATAGCGATATTCTGGCCAACATTTAAAGGTTAAGTTTTTTATTGGTTGTTTTTAACATTTTCTCAGAGGCGCATTTTTGTCCAACACATCGTCATCTTTTCACACAATCAGCTACTACCAACATCTTAGAGTTTTAACGTTTTGCCACTTTCTAACCGACTTCAAAAAAGGAGGCGTTAATCAGTTAGACCTTAAGTATTTTTTTATACTTTACATCGATTACTCCGCGATGGTTTCATGATATTGCTAGAGTGGCTCCATAACAAGCATATGGAAAAAAACAGTTTGAAAGTGATAGACAATATAGACTGTTCACTAAACTAGTTCTGTACGACTTGCATTGTCTTTATTATTTTAATTTCACAACGTTTCGAATGGTAACTATCTCCAATCGTTTTCATGTGTAAACTCGAACCATTCGAAACGTTGTAAAACCAAAATAATAAAGTCAATGCAAGTCCGACAGAACAAGTTTAGTGAATATTGAAAAAATGTTACCAAAAATGATATTTTGAATTTTTTACATTGTTCAATATACGCATTCAGCATAATATCAGGAAGAATAAAGTATGTATGTTACATATGCAATGGATCCAGTGGCTGTTTGTTAAATCTGACTTTTACAAAGAAACTCGTATTAATAAAACTAAAAAGGATTAAATGACAATTCGTATAATAAAAATAAACTGACTTAAAAAATGCACTAACAAGTCAAAAATAATATTTTATTCCATCTGTAAAGTCGGCGACAATATAATAAACACAGTAAGAAACTATACTTGTGATATTAGACATCAAAACACTTATTACATAAATACATTTTTGTAATTAAGTAATTAGGAATAAGTTTGTCGCCAACTTCACATATGGAAAATGAAATTATTTTTCACTTTTTAATGCATTTTGTTTAAATTATAAAATTTTTATTTCATTTGTTAATTAATACCTACTCGCATATGCGAGTCTCAATTAAGTCGTGATCTACACTATGGTAAACTAAATATTTAAAAAATTGCCTACTCGTTGATCTGTGTCCTTAACGCACGACACTATACGACGAAAATGTGTTCTACGTAGTGGCTATGTTGTTGAGGAAAAAGATTTGTTACTGGTCGCAGTTGATTTCTAGCTTTTAAGTCGATGCGTATTTGTTTAATATTAATAAACATAGCTGCTTATGCTTAAAACGACAGGAAAGTACAACAAACCGCTTAGATTTATTTCAAGTTTAACGAAAAATAGTCTTAACAATTCATAGTGTAAAAAGTAGTGTGTAAAAAAAGTCCATAGATATTTCACCTGTTTCCATTACTTTAAAAGTGGATTTCGAAAAATCCAGAAATTGCTTTTAAGATATTTCATTTTAGAAAGCTATTAATGAAAACATTGTCTTAAAATATCATATAGTTGAATAGGGTTGTGAGAAAAAGTAAAAACTCATTTCACGTTCTTAAGAGTGAAATAAAAAAAAAGACATTTTTAGATAATTACAGTCATTAAAGAAAGAATCTCATTTAATGGAAGAAATATTGTATCAAAAGTTAATGCCTATTTACCCCTTTCAATTTTGAAATTTCGAAAAATCCAGGAACTGATTTTTGAGTAATTATTAAGTATTTATAAGTCGTTGACGAAAGAATCATCTTAAAATTTCATACAGTTGAAAAGATAAGGTAACAAGGTGAAAACATATTTCATATCTTAAAGGCGGACTTTGAAAAAATCTAGAAATTAATTTTTATATAAATCGTTGCTATTTATAAAAGAATCCTCTTAAAATCTTACACCCTTAAGAGCGTGTTTCAAAAAATTCTTTTTTTAAATTTAACCTTTTCATCTTTAACGGTTTTAGAGATGGAAGGTGTTCAATAAGCTGCTAATTTCTTAAATAAGTGTGTAATGAAAATGTTTCCAACTTTTACTTACAATTTTCCGATAAACGAACTCGTATAACAATCCAGTGGGTGTTGTGAAGGAGAACGAGATGGTTTTTTTATACTCTCCGCTCATCCAATCTCAGAATTTCCCGCGAATAGTCATAAAATACTAAAAAGTAACTAAACCCCTCAAGATTAATTTATTGTAAGGTTAAAATTTCAGTATAGCTCTAGTGCAGTCTGGCAAAAGCAAATAACAGTAAAGCCTCGTTTCAGAGTGAAAGCTTTCATCGGCAATAATTATCTTGTAATTGCCTCATTACATGCATGTCTCCAATACTAACATCGACGTTCATCCCTGTGCTCTGTACTATTTAGCAATATACTGAATCGGTGTTGGATAGTAGTTAAACGTTCAATAAACCACCTTAGTTACTGATTTGTATCTAGACTAATTTGTATTCACGGTATCGCTGGTTGGCGAATTTCTATATGGTATTAATTACAGTCGAATGGCAATAACTTACCTCACGCACGTCTTGCAACCAGTTAAATTAAACGAAATATTTGATAGTCAAAACTAGGAAGTAATATTTGACAAACAAAATTAGGAAGCAAACCAATTTTTTATAGCTCTTTTGAACTTGCCAAAGTTTACATTGCTAGACCCGCCGCAAGTTCAATCAGTAGATTTCCTTTGCCCGGAAATTCTTTTGTTATGAATATTTCCTTTTGTTAGAAAAAGTGAACTGTAATCAAATTTAAACCCCATATAGTCATTTAATAACATATATACATATAGTGACTTTTCAAACATTATTATTGGGCGCCATTTTGTTCCTCCATATTGGATTCCTACTAAAATTTTACCAATCTCTACCCACGACACTTGATTTTTGGGTATAATTTAAAAGAAATTGAATAAGTAGTTTTTACAGTGATTTTTTAAGATCGCCATTTTGTTCTGTTATGTTGAATTCGTACCAGTTTATCTTTATATCACATTTAATTTTTCTACAAAATTTGAATATAATTAATTAAGATGTTGTTTTTTTAGTAGGCTTCTTAAACATTTTATTTGGCCATCATTTTGTTCCGCCATCTTAAGTTCATGCCACAATTTTATCAAATCATCGCTATAATGGTTGTACAACATTTAAAATCAATCTGCCATTTTGTTTTGCTACCTTGGATTCGTATCAAAATGTTACCAGTTCATTCCTATGTTGTAACACTTGATTTTTGTGCAAAATTTGAGGTACACTGGATATTTAGTTTTTTAATAATATTTTTTAACATTTTACCAAGCCGTCATTTTGTCGGTCCATATCGGTTATTTACCAAAATATTACCAGGTCATCCTCGTACGACCCTTAAATTTTGATAAAAATTTGAAGTCAGACCGACAGACAGACCAATGGATTTGAGAAAACATATTTTTGGCATCTAAGGACGCGAAAACGTGAATATATGTATAACCTGGGAGGGTTTTTTTGGCCGTCATTTTGCTCAGCCATGTTGAATTCGTACCACAATTTTATCAGTTCATCACTATTGCTGAGAGAGAGAGAGAGCGAGAGAGAGCGAGAGAGAGCGAGAGTGAGAGAGAGAGAGAGAGAGACCCAATGCAATTTTTTAGTTACAGTTAGTACAAAAAAAGTCTAAATAGTCTATTGTGGGTAAAATCCAATGGTCAATGGGAATACATTGCTACTTATAACAGGTTTTTTTCTACCGTTTAGGATGCCGTTAATCAGCAAGATACAGCTCATTTGATGGACATATAATATACAGGGTGTTAAGTATAAGGAATCACGCTTTATTTTGATTTTAATCTGCAAACTACATTAAAAATAATTTATATAAATAGAAGAAACTTTTGTATTTAATTATAAATCTCTAAATATACGAAACTTAATGGTACCACCCATAACCAGTTAGTTAGTTAGTTAGTTATCTGGCCTTCGTAATCTGTTAAAATAAAAAAAAACAATATCGGAATGAATGGATGGTTTAGTCACATTTGACTGATCTGTTCATATAGAAATAATGTCGAAATATAATACAGACTTGGAATTAACAAAATAAGGGATGTAATAATTCATAGAATCATGATTTTTTCTGATTTATTCAGATTTTTAGTAATTTGTCCATTAAACATGGCAATAACAGATAATTATAATAATAATAATAAAAATAATAATAAATATTAAGTTATTTTTTTCTTTATTCCACCAAAAATACTTTTAGTTTAGATTTGATATTGAAATAATTTCTCTATGTCACCCCAATAAATTCGTCAGAACAACAAACTGCATCTATCTCTATAATGTGCGGGTGACGCGAATCGATTTTATTTCTTAATTTATTCTCTGCCAAGTCGCGTGTTTCTTACTACTTGTTTGAATAGTGTTTCAACATGTCCTATAGAAGTGGAGGCAGAAAAAAGATCCTATTTGGCAATATTTTATTGAAAAGTACAATACATTTGAGGGGAAACCCGGAAGCAGAGCAACCTGCAGAAAATGTAATTTTGAAATGCAAGGGATTGTGGAACGTATGAAAACTCAAGGGATATAAAAGAAATGAAACAATTGCAGAAAAAGAAACAGTTTACATTACAGTATTATTTGATTAATTTTATCGTATCGTATGATTCGTACGCGTAAATCAAAGTACGAAAATTGAGCTACGAAAGAAAAGTAATTAGATTCAACTTTACCCCTCGAACAAGAAAGAAATAAAAAAAGGGGAAAATGTATTTCCTCTTTCTTTTACTTTCTATTTTTTGTTGTTTTTATACAACGAGTAACAGTGACAAACTTTTTCTGTCGAGCATTTTTTCTAGCTCATTATTTTACTATTTTAATACTAATATTTTCGGTTTGCCTTTTGCATACGGGAAATACTTTTTATACTATAAACCTAATTTGTTTGTACCATTGTATTTATTCATTATATATTCATATTGGCTATCTCGTATTTTTTGAAGGTTCGAACTATAATATGGTATTTTTTTATATTGCAGGTACAGTAACCTACTTGCTCTACCTCACTAGTAAACTTGCTAGAAGACTCACAGGAAGATAGTGTTTCACAATCGCTTCTATCTTTAACGCTATGAAGTAAAAAAAGAAAAGGAACATCTAACTCAAGTCCTGGATCTGTTTTGTTATACGTACAACCAAGTCTAATAAAGAGGAAATCGATAAGCAAATTGCTAGAGCTCTTGATGCTACAAAAAGCAGTTTTACATGTATACAACAACCAGAAGTAAAAAAAGCAATTGCACTTCCATGTTCTAGATATGTGCCATCCTCTCGGCATGATGTGTCCAACCGACAACCCACAGAGGTTTATGATGAAGAAAAAAAATTATTTGAAACCTTGTCAGGTAGCTCAGCTTGCGATTGGATGCATGGTCCAATGTGCACAACGAACCAATAATTTGTGATAGACACGTTAGACATATCTGGCCAACCCCATACATCTGTGTACTTGACAGAACTAGCAATAAATTTGATAAAAAGATTGAAGACCGACCATAACTGTGAAATAAGCAAATGTTATACATAAATTTACTTTGCAAAGATTAGGAAATCCGAGGTATCAAAAACAAGTTGTATATACCGCAAAGTATTTCAGGAATAGTCTTGCTTCTGTGGCACACGCACAAGAAGAAGGAAAAACATTTTTTTACCTTGACTTGACGTAAGGATGAATTCACTCGCTGACTGCTTGCAAGTTTTTATGAAGTCGTGCCCAAACTTTTAAAAATAGCGAGGAACACAAAAATAAAACTAACACTATAGTAAGAGAAAAAAATTCGAACAATAATTTAAAAAGATCCGCTGACTACGTATGAATTGTTAAACCTATTTCTGTAGCGATTGATAGGCTTCAAAGAAAACACCGCATTTTCTATTCATTATTAATAATACTTTGTTTTCTCTTAATATTTATATAATATTATGTTTGTATACAATATAAAGTGTTCTTAAATGTGTTCAGATTATTTGTTGCGTTTAGATTGACCAACAAAAATCTTTTTTGGCTTTTTCGCAACTTAAAAAAAACTTAAAGTTAAATATTTTTATTCAGTTGCGAAAAAGCCAAAAAAGATTTTTGTTTATAAAGTGTTCTTGTTACCTCAAGTTTTTTAAAGTTCAATTTCCTCGTATTTGTCGGTACACATGTAAAGTATCTTTGAAAAAACTGTTATTTTTAATTTACTTTCCTGATGTTTGATTTACTTTGACGACTTATTTTCACAACCATTTAAATCATGATTTAAACTGAAAATATCAGTTGATTTAAATCGCAATTCAAATAATTTGATTTAAATCGTCGCAACCCCAAATAGAATACGGTAAACTCTACAGTAATTTCATATTAACACATGTATTAATCCAGAAAATGCTATTTAAGGCAAACATTCATAAATATACGCATGCATATACCCACGCCACATGCAGTACATGTACTATTTATTTCGCGTTAATGAAATGTACGCTCTTTGAAAATATGCTCACAAAAAACTGTAAAATGTATTTACTTTTAAAACAGGAATTTCAGGCATGAAAAAGCTGAATGGGAAAAAGGAATTTTACTAAAAGGGTATATTTTAATATTTAAAATTTTACTAAAAAAGGATTCAAAGCATATCCAAAATAGCCTGTTTTTTTTAAGAATACTAAAGAAAAGTGCCTTTCCATGATAATGTAATTACAAATATTTTAGTTAAATGTGGATCTGCAATCGTTATACGCCCTAATTGTTAATCTAGTCACATTTAGCCGTAATTAATATCACTAACAATTCACCAATCAGTAACAGTGCAATTAGATTAGATTCAAATCTGCAATTAACAAAGCCTATTCGAAATTCCTACACCACACATCACCGGCCAGATAAATTGGTGAATGAAATGGGTATGCGAACAAATAGGTACAGTTTTGATATTAATTTTACCGTTTTCACTCTAGGATAAACATTCATTAATTGCTTGGTTATAACCAAAATTATAATCTATTTTATTTTTAAATATTTAAAATACAAGAAAAAAATCGTTAAATTTCCTTTACCTGGAACTTCCCTGGTTATAAATCTTTCTTTTTATTAGAAATTGTGACGTGTAATCCAATTTAGTTCAGAACGTAGTCATTTAGTAACACAACAACTGTTTTCAAATATTTTTATTGGGCGCCATTTTTTTCCATTATATTGGATTCCTACCAATATTTTACCAGTTTATACTTATCCCACACTTGATTTTTACGCATAATATAAAATAAATTCAATAAGTAGTTTTTACAATTATACACGCCCACATTTTGTTACTTCATGTTGCATTCGTAAATTTAAAATTTAAAGTCAATTGAGTAGAATCTTTAACGTTGATTTTTTTTAAATTAATTGGCCGCCATTTTATTTTGCCAACTTGAATTCGTACCACACCTTTACCAGTTTATCTCTATATCATACTCAATACTTGCACAAAATTAGAAGGTAATAAGTAGTTTTGTTCAGCCTGATTTTTTAAATATTTTATTAGACCGTTATTATATTTTGCTATCTTATATTTATACCAAAACCTTACCAGTTCAGTCCTACGTAACACTTGATTTTTGTGCAACATTAAGTTAAATTAAAAGTAAATTGGATAATTAGTTTTTCTAGTAATACATTTCTTAACGTTTCCCTAAGTCGCCGTCCTGTTCCGGTATATTGAATTGTTACCAAAATGTCATCAGGTCGTCCCCATATGACTTTTAATTTTTGACTAAAATTTGATGTCAGTCTGATAAGTAATTTTTAAGCAATGCCGCGAACTGACGGACAGACGGACCAACTGAATCGATAAAACATATTTTTTGGCTATAGGGACGCTAAACCGTGAAGATATGAAAAATTAATACGATTACAAACATTTTATTTGGCTGCCCTTTTTTTCCGCCATCTTGAATTAGTACCACAATTTTACTAGTTCATCTATATACCACAATTAGTTATGACACACAATTTGAAATCAGTTCATCAAGTAGTTTTTTCAGGCTGAATTTTTAAATAATTAACTGAGCCGCCATTTTGTTCCGCTATCTTGGATTCATACCAAAATTTTACCAGTTGATTCTTACATAATACTTGATTTTTGTGCAAAATTTGAGGTAAATTTCACTAGGCGGCCATTTTGTTTTGCCATATGTTACCAGGTCTTAGCCATATGACCCTTAATTTTTGACCAAAATTTGAAATCAATTGGGTAAGTAGTTTTTAGCTATGCCGCGCACAGACAGAACGATTGGATCGAGAAAACACGTTTTTAAGCATCTAGGGACCCTAAAACGTAAAGGTCTGAAAAAATCTCGGAGGTGGATTTTTCGACAATTACAATACTTACCTTTTACGAGGGAAGAAAACAAGTTTTTGTTGTTCTTATATGTGCTAATTATTTTTCTTACATTTAATTTACAATTTACTATTTTTAGAAACATTTTTCATTACAAAGGTAAGTAGCTCCTTACAACTATCACGTGCAATGGGTGGACAATACTGAGCTATGACAGCGAAAACTACTTACTTAATCATTAATTCGTGCAGCATTATCAGAAAAACTTTACTCACATTTTTTTTTATATCCATTGAAGTAGTGGTTAATTATTTCGTTTGTACATTTCTTAATCATTGGGGACAAGCCTTTCACTGAAGAGGCTATTAATTGCCTACAAAATTTTTTAAAGCGTTATCTGGGCATTTGGTAATGACCATTTTTAATTCATGGAAAAATCACGAAGGTCAAAGCTTAAGTATTAGATGCCGTCGTTGTTTTGAGTCAAGAAATAGAAGAATGGGTCTAAATTGTGAGTGTAAAGGGTATGTAAGTTAGATGAAGAAATATATTCTTTGGATCGAAAAGAAAAACTTAGGGGCTGTAGAAGCTGGCAATTGTTATGATGCGAACATACTATCGGAAATCTTGACAAAAAACCATACTAGTTAGGTTGAAATCTCTAGTTTTAATGGCTTGATTATTCATTTCAACGTTATAGGTACTGCAGGAAAATTTGTGTGATACTGAACATGACTGGGTCCTTGTGAACTGAGCAAACTTTGCTCTCCAATCTACGATTGTTTGATTGATTGTTGTTCTGGTTTAAAGATGATAGCATTATTTTGAATCTATCATCCATTTATAGTGGAAACATATCATTTGCATAACTGTGAATTTGATTAATTGAGAGAAAAGCGAGAGCACTGTACTCTGTGGGCGCGATTACATAAATATACTTCGGTTGAAAATGAAACTGGTAATCCGCAAGAAGACGATTTAAGGTAAATTTGTGCATCATACCAAAATTGAAAGCTTTGGTTATGACAAAAGCAATAATCTACATTGTTTCCAGCCGTAAGTTACGAAGACAAAAAGAAATTATGTACATCTTCAGAGACAGAAGCCATATTGCTACTTCTTATCATGGTTTAGCTTAAAAAACATTTTAAGTTTTGTGACCGAAATGGACTAAATTTCTGTTTTCCCATCTTCGATAAAAATCAACTATGCATTTTTATTCTGCTTACTATTACGATTTTAAAACCTACCAGCCATATTCTTTGGTTCCTGAAATAATAAAGAGAATGTCTGGTCAGAAAATTGCGTTCTTATAATTATTTATTTTCCAATCTATTAATTAAAATACTTGGAAAATTTCCTCCAACATTATTTTTAAACATCTAGGGCAAACATATTTTTTTTAATTCATCGTCTAATTATCGTTTCAGTCTGACATTCACACAAGATTCAAGAAATTACTTTTAGCACTAGATATAGTAATTGAAGATAGTGCTTTAGAACCATTACTAATGCTTAAATGTATATCCTTTGTACATAGATTCTTTTAAATCAGTTGAAAAACATTGACCACTTGTCAGTTCTTAAAAATAAGATCCAAATTATAGGCAAACCCTTTCTTTTAACTTGTACAATAAAGCAGTACTTATATCATAAAGTTATTAATTAATTAATAACAGACAATACGGCAGACTTTCGTACCTTTGGAGAAAAAAATACGTTGAATTTGATTCCTTAAAAATATATGACCTCCTGTCTTTCTCAAAATCTCTGTGCGTAGACTGCAAGTGATAAAATATATACTACTAGTTTGAAAATGATCACGTTATTATAGAAAACAATACAAATATTTCAGTTATTTCCTACACTATTAAAGGAAAAAAGCGTACCAAGTAAATTTTCAGAAACTATTTAAAGTTTTATAAAAAAAAAACAAATGATCAGCATGGTACGATTTGTTTTTCCATACAGACTTGCAAAGAAATGTTATAGAGGAAATGAGTAAAGTTTTAATCTACCATTCAGCAATTTATCATGAAACTCTGTAAATTAATACAAAATTTAAACGTATTCCTTTATTTCCTTATGTTCAAAAGTTCTTGATGTATATGCCATAATAAGTTTTAATTTTTAAATCCAGAAATAAATTAAATTCAACATAATG
Organism: Kuschelorhynchus macadamiae; assembly: GCA_030620095.1. Lineage (NCBI taxonomy): Eukaryota > Metazoa > Arthropoda > Insecta > Coleoptera > Curculionidae > Kuschelorhynchus > Kuschelorhynchus macadamiae. The sequence continues at coordinate 10,309 of JAUTXW010004146.1, read as the reverse complement.
ATGAAAAGGGGAATCAGATTAACGCAATAATCTGAATACAAAGCCCTTACTTGGAAAAGGAAATTAATTTAAAATAACTTACAAACAACCAGAGAGAAAATTCCGATATGAGGAAAAAGGTCAGAGTTGATTTCGAAATCTAATTTATTTTCTCTTTCTTGTCAATGTATTATAACAAAGCTGTATTAGAATCAAGTTTCGGGCAAACAATATTAAGAACTTTAATTTTAAATAAATTAAAAACTTGGCGTTAGAAATATCCCTAAAAGTTTTAATTGAATTTAAAAAAATAATATAGTCCTCAATTTAAGAGTTATATTGTTTGTATTCATGTAAACTGACTGCTCCAAATCAATTGCGCATATTGTTCTTTGTTATATTCAGAATTATATTAGGATAAATATGCAAGTTTAGCCAATAAATCCTGAGGTCAGTGCGAGCAATTTTTAATTAATAATTAAATTATAGGGCTACTTAGATGTTTCTTTTCTTTTTATTAAAAAACAAAACTACCAATTTTACAATATATCACCATAAGTTATAATTTTTTTAACGGGAAACCCTATATATTAGATAGTGTATTTTGTTCTGATTTCAATGGAATATGTAAACTAATTATATTGCGTGAAAAAGAGTGTCATGGAAACACAATTATTCTCAATTATTTCAACATATTCTGTTTGTTTCTATATTGACATATAGCATCATATAATAAATATAATTATCTTAATGTAAAATCATGACAAAAATCACACAGGACCCCTGGTCCCCGAAAAACATATTCTCCCATTTCCTTCAGTCTGTCGGTCTGTCGTTCAGACGGTACGCGGCATAGCTCAAATACTACTTACCCCATTGACTTCAAATTTTGGCCAAAAATAAAGGGCCTTATGGGGATGAAATGGTTAGATTTTGGTAAAAAAAACTACGTACTTGAAATTTTGCACAAAAATCATATGTTAAACAGGGATAAAGTAGTAATTTTTTAGTGCAAATCCTATAACAAAAAAAAATGGCGGCCTAATAAAATGTTTAAATATTCGGTAAAACTCTTGGAATAAAAACCTTCTTTTTATGGAGGAAAACAATAAAGGACAAAATATTTTTTTTTATAGACGGCGTAAATATCTTATGAAAAATAAATAATATTAATAAGAAGATTTTTTAGATATTTTATTTGATCACAATTTTCTTTCACCTTAAATTCATACCACTATTTTACCAGTTTGTCTCTATATCACACTTAATGTTTGAACAAAATTTAAAATTAATATAATAAGTATTCCTATGCAAATTATTAATTATGTTTTAGTAATAATTTTTAACAATGCATTAGGATGCCATTTTGTTTCACCATATTGGATTTTACCAGTTAGTTTCTATAACACAACTAATTTTTGCTCAAAATTTGAAGAAATCAAATTATTAAGTTATTTTTCAGACTGAATTTTTCATTATTTTATGAAGCTGCCATTTTATTTTGACATCTTGGATTTGTACCAAAATTTGAGGTAAATTGGATAAGTAGTTTTTTTAGTAGTAATTTTTTTAACATTTAAATAGGCCGCCATTTTGTTTTAAAATTGATTTTTACCAAAATATTGCCAGGTCATTCCCATAAGACCTCAAGTTTTGGATAAAATTTGAAGTCAATAGGGTTAGTAGTTTTTAGCTGTCACGAAGACAAAACAGACAGACCGAACGACGGAACAGGAAAAACATATTTTTCGACATGTAGGAACTCGTAAATTACGATACTTCCTTTTTAGGAGAGGTAAAAAAAAATAATAATTTTTCTCCAACTTAATTATTATATTTCAATATTTATAACGTCTAAATTAATAAAATGTGCAATTTTGGCCTCGTAAATAAAATGCCTAGTGTATATTGTATATGTGTAAAATTTTAAATCCAGAAGTAAATTAAACATAAAACACAATGATAAAGACGAGAATCATATTAGCGCAATAATCTGAACACAAAGCCCTTACTTGAAAAAGAAATTAATTTAAAATATCTTAAAAAAGACCCTAGAGAAAAATCCGATATGAGAAAAATGGCCAGAGTGGATTTCGGAATCTAATGTATTTTCTCTTAAGTGTATTGTACAAACCTGTTTAGAATCAAGTCTCGGGCAAACAATATTGAAAGCTTTTATTTTAACTAAATTAAAAACTGTGTTAAAAATATCAATATAGTTATTAAGGCATCAAGGGTATTATAAGGCTAATAGCGCTTGAGGTCGACACGTAATCGATTTATAAGTTATGTCTCTCTGGTTTTTGCAATAGTCATTAAACAGCAATGTTTGGAAAAGCGACAACTTTTGTATAGGTTTAACTATTAATGATCCAAATTTAAAACAACTGACGAAGTCAACATAAAACTAACTTATGTATATTATATATACATATAAGGTCTCCGCCACTGGAGGCTGACTTCAAGTAACCTCAAGCGACACCAAGATATTAATTACCTCATTAATCAGAATCAGCAGTATTGCAATATGTAATTATAACATAATTCTTATTGTTAAACTTAAACGCTGTATATTCAAATTTAAAGTTCTTAAAAAGGGCCTTACATAAAAAAAAATGTCTAAATGTTCAAAAGTTCTTCGTGTATATTCTATATATTAATTTTTAAATCCAGAAATAAATTAAACTGAGCAACACAGTGATGAAGAGGAGAATCAGATTAACGCAATAATCTGAACACAAAGCACTTACTTGGAAAAGAAAATTAATTTAAAATAATTTATAAAAGGCCCGAGAGAAATTTCCTTATGAGAAAAAAGGTCAGAGTTGATTTCGGAATCTAATTTATTTTCTGATCTTTGTCAATGTACTATAACAAAGCTGTTTTGGAATTAAGTCTTGGGCAAATAATGTTAAAACCGTTAATTTTAAATGAATTAAAAACCCTTGCTCCAGAGACTTACTTCTCTGGTTGGAACTGGGGACATAAAAACCACACCGCCTCTAGTCATAAAGATCGTACTGGCTCCTTAACACTTACTTGTACTCGTTGCTTTCACTGGACCGGACAGTGTAGGGTCTTTATGACTTGCCACTTAAGCCACTCTAAGGTTAATAGGCTTTACAACATTAAACAGAGGCCAACCCTAGGCCTGTCTATGTGATGCTTTACAACACCAGACTTCTTTGTTGGGGTGCAACTTATGTTGAACTCGAGTTTAAAAGACGTGCCCAGCCTAACGGGATGCTGCCCCTTTGGTGGGATAGCACAAAGGGTCCCAGTGAGCTCAAGTACTGCCCTTTCCGGACTCCCCCGTTAATGTTTAACAGAAACATATATTTTTAAATACATTAGTAAAACTTAAAACGCAATGATAAAGAGGAGTATCAGATTAGAGCAATAATCTGATACTCTTTTCTGGGCCGGAACCCACTCTTAGAATTGCTCTTTCAATTGTCAGGATCGTGAATAGGAATGGCACTGTCGAATGATTCCGTGCTGAATGGCAGGAACAACAAGAACTCTCACAGTCTAGGGTCGCTGTGTCATACCGTTTAAGCCGCTTTGAGATTAATAGGATTCTCAATTTAAAAAGGAACCAATAATTGGCTCTCTATGTGATGATTTAATCAACATCGGACTATTTTGCTGGGGTGAAACTTGTGTAGAATCCAAGCCTAAAAGGCGTGCTCGGCCTAAAAGGTCCCTGACCCCTTAGGGAGGTAACACAATGGGTCCCAGCGAGCCCAAGTACTGCCCTTTTCAGACTCCCCGTTAATGTCTAATACCAGCTTAATCAGAAACGTATATGTATTTCTTTATTTTCAAGTATTCAAAAATTTCCCTTTTATATTTTATAATAAGTTTTAATTTTTAAATTTAGAAATAAATTAAAATTAATAACACATGAAGAAGAGGAGAATCAGATTAACGCAATAATCTAAACACAAACCTTAGAAAAAGAAAATTAATTTAAACCAATTTATAGAAGGCCCGAGAGAAAATTCTGATATAAGGAGAAAGATCAGGTTTGATTTCGGAATCTCTTTTATTTTCTCCCCCTTGTCAATGTATTATAACAAAGCTGTTATAGAATCAAGTCTCGGCCAAATTATGTTAAGACTTTTAATTTTAAAGAAATTAAAACTCTTGGTATGTGATTTGTAGAATGACATACAGGAGAAAGTTTCACAAGTTCCAGAGACTTGCTTCTCTGGTTAGGACTGAGGCCATAAGAAGCGCACTGCCTCTAGGCATAGAGATCGTTCTGGGTCCTTTGCACTTACTTATGTGCGTTGGTTACACTCTAACACTGCTTTCACTAGGCCGGAATCTACTATTGGAATTGCTCTTTTAACTATCAGGACCAGGATGAGGAATTGTAAAAAAAATTATCTAAAGTATTTAAGCCGCTCTGAGGTTAACAGACTTCTCAAATTAAATAGAGGCCAACTCTAGATGTGTCTATGTGACGTTTTAGTCAACACCAAACTGCTTTCCTGAGGTGAAACTTACGTTAACTCGAGCTTAAAAGACGTATTTAGCCTAAATAGATCATGTGGAACAGCGCAGCTCAAGTACTGCCCTTTTCGGACTCCCAGGTTAAACAGAAACGTATATGTATTCCTTTATTCCCAAGTTCCTACTGCACATTCTATAGGTTTTAATTTATAAATCTAGAAATAAATTAAAACTTAAAGCACAATGATAAAGGGGAGACCAGACCAGCGCAATAATCTGAACACAAACCCTTACTTGGAGTGGAAATTAATTTAAAATAATTTATAAAAGGCCCGAAAGAAATTCCAATATGAGGAAAAAAGGTCAGAGTAGATTTCGAAATCTAATTTATTTTCTTTTCGTTGTATTATAACAAAACTGGTTTAGAATCAAGTCTTGGGCAAGCAATATTAGGACCTTTAATTTAAAATAGATTAAAAACACGGAGTTAAAAATATAGATAAACATTTTAATCGATTTATAAGTCATGTCTTTCTGATTTTTACAGTGATCACTAAACGGCGCTGTTTGGAAAAACGCCTACTTTTGTGGTTTCATTTAAAAATTTTAGGTACAATGATACATATATTTTTACACTGCTTAAAAGAAGTAAAGAAAACTAAAATAAAAATTAAGTAAAAACCCCACGCTGGTATCTTTTTTAACCAAATATATCAACATTATCATCAGAATTGCAACACAACGGAATTTGTTTCATATTTTAGGCTTTGTGTTGCAATTCTGATGACAACGTTTGTTTTAAAAAAATATATAAGGGTGGAGTTTTTTATAACTATAGTTCCATATACTGCCTATTATGATCCGTAAACATTAAATTTCAATTCAATTGTCAGTTTAACCTGAAGCTATTATATAAATGTTCAAAAGTTCGAGTCCATTCAATAATAATTTTCATTTTTAAATCCAGAAATAAACTTAATACAAAGATGAAGAGAAGAATCAGAGTACGCAATAATTTGAACACAAAAACTTTACTTGAAAACGGAAATTAATTTAAAATAACTTGTTAAAGACTCGAGCAACTTCCGATATGAGGATACAGGGCAGATTTGATTTCGGAATCTAATTTATTTTCTCTTCGTTTTTAATATATTATAACAAAACTGTTTTAGAATTAAGTCTCGAGCAAGCCATTGCCCAGAGCTTTAATTTCAAATAAACTAAAAACTCGGCGTTAAATATGTCTATTAATAAGTTTTAATTAAGTTTAAAAACAATACAATCCGAAATTGGAGAGTCATTTGTATTCATGTAAAGTGACTGCTCCAACTGAATTGAGTATATTTCAATTATTTGTTCTTTGTTATATTCGGGATTTATGCTGGGGAAATATGTAAGTTTTCTGAAAAAGTAATTTTCTTTTTTTGTAGAAATTAACACGAAAATAGTAAAAATATAAATTCGAGTAAACCATGTGGCAATAAGATCGTGTCCTAATCGGATATACTTTACTGTTTGAGATACTTAATTAAAAAGTTCTATATGATACGTAATATTAGGCGTATGTAAGACATTTAAAATCAATTTTCAAAGCCGAAACTTATAGTAAATTTAGATTTTTTTTTATGAAACATACTGCACATTTTTGAGTTTTCGAACAATAATAAATAATATTAAAATGAAAATTCTACCAAAAAATTTGTTCTAAAAATATATTGCAAAACGAATTCTAGAATATATAAAATAGTATGCTAAATACAGCATTAGAGAAAATATACCTTCCTTCTTCCTTAACTTTTATATTAAATTATTCGCAGAAAGGATATTTCCCTTATAAAACGTACATCTAAACGTATATTTTGCATAAAAAAGGTACGCTATACTGTATTTTGTATAATACCCTGAGAAGAGGGTCATTACGATAATTTATGTTCTAACATTTAGTGATTAATTACCAAATTTTTCAAACGCCTATAATGAAGAAAAGGAAGAAAAATTACATCATCATACTAGAAGAGCTTTAGGTCAAAAAATGTACTTAACCCTGTTTAAGAAGCAATGATGAACAATAATTACACTAGTTTACAGTCGTTTTGCGACTATGGTGTAATCTTCTCTAAATGTTTGGTGGCTAAATGCGAAAATGATGGTAACAACTTCCTAACATGTAAAATTTTTGAGTTATGAATTTTTCAGCAAAACTTAATAAGCATTTTAATCATAGTATTTTAAAAAGTTATGTTTGTTGGAATTAAAGAAAAAATTAAATTTGGTTTCCAGCGCCCCCGGCAAATTGGGAGGAAGATTTAGAAATGTATGATAATAAGGCAGAACGCGATAATGTATCAGAAAGGGACAGTTCTTATTTTCCCGGAAGTGAAGAAAAAGCACCCCATTTAATCGAACAAGCTGAATTAAATGATGTAGTATAATAAAGTATGCCACTTATTCTAAATACATTAAGCTATGATACGTATAACCTAAAAGTCATAGGACGGTAACTAGAGCTTCAGGGTGGATTTACCAAGTATTGCTTATTTTCTTTGTCTTTGAGATAGTAGAGCAACACAGAGCCATTACCAAGCAAAAGAATGGCTTCAGAGAGATCATTTTATTACCAGCCAAGCTTACGTAAAGAATTGTTGATCCTAAAAAAGTTCTGTTACCTGCATTACACATTAATCTGGGATTGATGAAAAAATTCACAAAAGCATTAGATAAAGAAGGAGAAAGTTTTCCTAATCTAAGTGTTGCTAATCTTAAGGAAGGAATATTTGTTGTCCACAAATTAGGAAAATACTAAGGGATGAAAATTTTATTAAAAATTAAGTGATATTGAATTAGCTGCGTGGAGGTTTATTAAAAGAATTGTTTCGGAGCTTTTAGGAAAAAAAAGCAAAAAAACTACGAAAAACTTGTACAAGAACTACTTAAAAACTACTGCAAATTGGGCTGTGTGTAAAATACACTTCTTGTACTCCCATTTAAATTTCTTCCCGAAAATCTAGTGACAGTTAGTTACGAGCAAGGAGGAAGATTCTACAAAGGGATTATTGTTGGTTTCTTATGAGGAAGTAATCAGGAATATAAACGAAACTTTGCAAAAAAGTTTCTTTACAAGACTTACTATAAATGTATTTTCATGGGTGTTTTTGCAAATAAAACCCGTTATCCTTAGAATATCGTGACTCTTTTTTATTAATTTGAACTTATATATAAAAGTATAAACATTTGGAATAAACTAAAAATAAGTGATGCATTCTATAACTCAAAATATATACGTGGTGGACAATTTTGGTTGTTGAATTCGTAATCAAGATGGTCTAAACTCCCCCTACAGTCATTATAACATCACTCGCAATGTTTTTGTTTTTTCCTATTTGTTGACTAGTGCAATCGAAAACACATTAAAAAAAAATTCACAATATTCGACTTACCAATAATACCTTACAAGGTGTGGGCACTTTTAAGTTTCATGTAGACGTTGCCGGAACTATGCACCTCAATTATGGATGAAGCACGGACCCAATAGGACAGTTTTTTCATTATAAATATGAAGATGATAGAGAAATTAATCACCGAATAATTTTATTATTTCGTTTCTCGCACCCTACGCACTGAGGGTATTTTCATCTCACATTTCACTTTACTAGCATATAATAAAGAAAGATAAAAAAACATTCAGTGTGAACTTGTTTTAGGAATGGAAAACGCTATAAGGCTTTTTGGAAGCTTTTATGGCAATCCTCACTTTAGGGCTGTTTGTTTAGTGCAGCAGGTGTTTATTTTTATTTCAGTGTTTATTTACGAAATACGCTTTTACTTATTCTAAAAGAATAAATAACTTTTTGATATAGCTTAAGGAGAATTCAGTGGGTCTCAAATTCATAGTGACGGTGAAGAAAAAAAACAAGTAATCTATTTTAAAGAAATACCTCTATTAAATAGATATTTGAGAAATATGTACAGCAATTCTAAGTCGCAGGTGCGTTCAAATCGCAAGAAAAGGCTGTAGATTCGCTAAATAAAGAAATAGAAACATTTTTAGTTTTATTACCCGTAAAATAGAGAAAAATATACAAAATTTTGTGAAATATCACTCTTATGTAAATATATATGTTCCGAGTTGTTTTTGATTGAACTTAATATATTACATAAATAACTTTAAATCCTTAGAGTATTGCATGTTATATATGTTAACAACGTTAGTTGCCTCTTGTTAGAAATTAGAGGGAGGTCTACGGCCCCCTCACTACTTTCGCGGTGTTCTTACATAGTTATTTTATTTTTCTAAAATGTTTTAGACATTTTGTGTTAAAAATCATTAAATTCAAAGAAACATCTCTATAAATAAAAAATAAATTATATGAACATATAATTTTGATAAAATGGTGCGGGCTCCTAATATAAGCAATATTTTATCACCAACTACTATATAGCAATATGAAGTTAGATGTTTTAGAATTAAGGATGTATCATTAATAATAAATAATATTAAAAAAATACAAATTTATTAAAATATAACACAAAAAGAGAAAAAGGCGAAAAAAAACCTAAAACGAGGGTGAATTTTGCTAGAATACCATTATAAACTTTCATTATTTATTAAGTAGGTTGGACATGTTTTTTTTATATATACTTTAATATTTTGCGTTATATTTTTTTAAAGTGCCATATACATAAGAAAGAGTCAATAAAGAAAACACCTATATATTAAACATAAATTATAATAAATTTTAATATTGACATACGGCCATTTTTGTTTTACCTGACCCAGCCTACTTGCGAACATTTTAACGTTCGATGCGTTGCACCTTGCATCCTATTCCACGGTCATAACATTATTAATACTATTCTTAATACTATTATTATTTATTATAACAGGAACGTTATTTTTTCGTATTAACACATTTATTTTTTTTATTACAGAGTAACAGAATAAGCTATTTTTAAAAGGATGTTATTAGCAAACAAAGCGGAAACGTATGATAAGAAAACAACACACGTGTGTGTTATAGTTTGTTTTAGTGTTTTCTTAGGGGGTTGTAAGAAAAATATATTTAGCAGATGTGTTAAGTAAAAAAGGTAGAGGATGAATGACGACTACTTAGTATGTTTCAATTTCTGTTTGATACAAACCTTATTTTTGTGACTATCGTGTACAGGAGATTGTTGAATGTAGAGGCAAAAAGAAGACATATTTTATGCTGGAAATTCGACAAATAACATATAAAATGTAGAGGGAGTAAAATGTAATTATATGTAATATGAGCCGATGCCTACGTACAGTTGGCAATAGATAAATCCGCACGGCTTAATTGCTTCATTGTAACTTTATAACAGCACATAATAACATTTATTGATGTCAGACTTGCTTTGTCAAGTGCAAAATAATATCATATATATGCCACACCAAAGTATTGCTATAAAAACTCCGATAATTGTATTAATAGAACAAGGTTGGTCTCTTGGGAGAGTTACCAATTATTTTGATATAACTAAGAGCACGTTTCAGGAAATTCTAAAGAAATGGCGTGGGGACAAAGATTAGCAGGGACAGGTTTAAGTAAAAAAATTACAATGGATGAAAATGAAGCTCATTTAGTAGACTTCTTAAAACAAAATAGATTTAAAACATATCCGTGGTATATAGGATACAGTTTCCAAACTCAAATAAGACAGCTCAGCGTCGTGTAATAGTGTTCCAACTTAAGAAATAGAGCAGCTATCCAAAACCTTTCTTTAAACCCAGTAATAAAAAAACAAAAGGTTGGGTTTGATTTGGAATATATGCAGCAAAATGCAGATTTATGGCAAATAGTGATATTTTCTAATGGAAAAGTATTTCAGTCTATGTGTAACGAGCAGA